>OY804608.1:23324910-23716968 GCA_963680895.1 Fragum sueziense | reverse complement strand
TAGCATACAATCAATACATATTTTCATTACATAAAAGTTGTTAAATAAACAACTTGCAGAATTCATATTATGCATGTACATGTATTACTTAAAATTTTCAATTAACCCTTTCCCAAATGGCATTGTTTTAGACTTCCAATTTAAAAGCTGCACCAGAAGACAAAATGGAAGGTGATGAAAACAGGTTTTGCACAATATAGCAAAATAAAAATAAATGAATAAATTTATGAAAAAAATGAAGCAAAAGAAGAAAATGCTGATTATCAGCACTCAATGTTTACAGAAGCCTCTTAAATTAGGGACGTCATGAACAAGCTCTTATTTGGGAAAGCGTTAAGTTTCATTACAGCTTATTCATGTTTTTGACAAAAGTAAAATGTTAATTCATCTCAACATTATCTGTTATTCAAACCTTTGTATAACATCTAAATTCAAAAAGCATATTGCTACTATCTGCTGATATTAACCCAGGACAACTTAATTTTTGTCAACAATGTTCTCTATAACTAGGCTGGGGCTCTGAAATGACTTGCCAAAGGCCATACCCACATGGATGGCAGCTTGAATGTAATCCAATCACATCACCCGCAACTTCTCACAAGAAATGAGTTTGGCATTCAAGCTACCATGTCAAGCAGGACCCCATTGTTTAAAATAGAATATGATCATATTTCATGTGTTTTGATCATCATTCTACCCTTTACAGACCGACAAGCCTTTCTGGATTGTCTTGATCTGTTATGAGTGACATCTTCACTATAAATGTACATATATGAGTTTTAGACCTGTAAGCTTTTATTCCAATGATAAAACAAAGTTTTGCAGATTGTACAGCTATATATTAAAATGCCTTTCCATCTATTATATGAAAGAATTGTTCTATGCCATACAAAAACATACTTAAGTGATTATTTCTAAACTATTATAATTAAATTTAAATACATACACATTTACAATGATGTTGCATTAATCCCTTTATATGAATATTTGACTGTCATAATGATATCAGTCCTCTTGTTATTTGAGTAACATATAATAAATAGTTTGTTTTTCTCTCTTTCCCTTGCTATCATCTGTCATGACTTTCATATGATTTATATATAAATGTGGTTATTGTGATATTCTTTGTGCAAAGCACCATTTCCACTTCTAACAAAGTCTATTTGTTAATCTATGACATTGCTATATATATTCATTAAGTATCTTTGAAATATATTCTCCTTTTGGATCAGTACTAGTCTTTGTTTTGATTTTCTAATCATTTCAGAGATTTATTCTAAAACTCGCATAAAACACTAAACTAATATTTTGAATCAAACAATGAATGGTACATGAACTTTTTCAGTAGATCAGCAGTTTTAACAAAAGTAAGACAGTGCTTTACTGAGCTTAGAACAAGTATAATCAAAATAGGAACAAGAGCTCCGCAGAGTGGCGCATATACACCCGAGAGGGGCTTGTTTGTAAAATTTGCCATTTTTTCAATTCAAGGGCAGATAATTCAAAAACGAAACAGGTTATCTGAATTCCGTAAGCGATGTGCACAAATAGACACAATGGAGAATCATTGTGGCAAGTTTGATTAAATTCCAATCAAAACTGTAGGAGAAGTTGCGCACACAAGAAATTGCTAACGGACAGACTGACGGACAGACAGACGACCGGGGCCATAACAATATGAACCTTCAGGCGTATAAAAATATAAATATTTGCTCTATTTGTCACAATAATCTTACCATTGTGCATAATTTTTCACCCTACAGGTCATTAATTTTTTGATGAGTTTTCTTCTCAATACTGAGGTTGATGTGAAATACAAAATTTGTGTAAGTTAGTGTGAACACATTTCGAAATTTAAAGAACATACTGCAATAAATATATATGAGATGTTAATCTACAAATCTCATTTAACTTGTTTTTATACGTGATGAACCATTTGCTAAGCTCTGCACTGCCTTCAGAAAAATTATGCAGAACGGAATAGTAATGTGAGTAAAAAGGTACAGTTGAATTAATGTAAAGTAGCAAGTTCATGTGTAACAGAAAGTAACAAATAGGAATCAATTCTATTAATTAAACAGTGACATAATTTCCGACAAACAATAGTATTTCCTCAGTGTAAATCTAAAAAATTTAACTTAGTCCAAATTCAAAAATGTTGCAGATGACAATTTAAAATGAATGAATCTTACATGTTTGGTCATCTTATGTAGAAAACATTGTGGGAAATGAAGAATTTGGTTTTCACAAGCAATTTCTTCATTTTCCACATGGTTTTCCATGGACATTATCTTCTGGGGAGTCAAAAGGAATCACTGTATGGTAATGGGTTAAAGGTGTAAAATGATCAGTCAACATGTGACTGCAGGCTGATCGTTATGTTAATCTTCTGCCACACAGTTCAGCATATGACAAGGCTTACAGTAGAAATTTCTCTCTTTCTTATTAGATGCTGAAATATGTGTTGAACATGAAGGAAAAAAAATAAGAAAAGAATGTTATATCGCTTGATCATAATTATGTGACCCGCCAAGCTTAACAGTACCTTATGGAAAGTGTGAAAAATATCAAACCTAGCCAGTCTGTGCAAACTAACTAGGATCAATTTTTTTCATTCTAAGGCAATTTCTTGGATATATATATATTTCGTTTCCTTGTTTGTTTTACATGTTCAATAAAATTCCAAATATGACATCTGGTTGATATCTGCTGAATCTCATGTATCTCAAGATTTGGTTAAATGGAAAAACCAGAAGGTCCCTTTCAGTGTGACAGGTCACATATCTTTGTGTCCACCTTTCTGCACCTATAGTGGCCACCCATACCTATATGAACCACCAGCTTTGTCTGCTGAAATAGCAGACAAAGCAAAAAACAATGACGGGTGAGATTTCAAACTGACCTCTTTCATTCAAAATAATATGTAAACTTGTCATTAGCTTCACACAACTCAATATTAATGATTTTTTTTTTAAACTTTATGAAAGATTGACACTGTGATTTGGCACAGCAGAATACACCATCGAATGATCAGACCAGACACATTCTATGACATCAGTGAGAATCAGTGGTATATTACTGTAAATATGATCAATTAAGGAGCCAGAATAATGGGTTGTTTTTGACACTTGTTGACTGCAGTTGAAGAAATCCTGCATAAACCTCTGGATAGTTGTATTCATATCCAATAAATCAATGTTGATATCACCTTGAATAATGAGGTGCTTCCCTTTGAAATGCTTTAAATTTTCAGTTAGAAATTTCTTCAGGTCAGTCACCGAAGATTTAGGAGAGTTGTACAATGTTGCAATGACTATTTCTTTATCTTGCACCAAGAGTTCTACAACAATCATTTCTATGTTTTTCTTTACCACAGAAAAGCTATGAGAAATATGAATGTTGTCCCGCACATAAACGATAATTCCTCTGTGAGGACGAGCATTGCTTACTTGTTTCCCATCTGCTCTAACAATTTGATATCCAGTTCTCTGCACTAAATCGATGGAATCATCTGCAGTTAACCATGTTTCTAATAAGCATAAACAATCTGCAGCTTTGACATTGGGATCTGAAAACAATTCATCCTTATGGCTTCTGTAAGACTGCATATTGTTGAAAAGGCATGTGAAATGAGTGTCACTAGTCATGTAAACTGGAGTGTAACATAGTTTCAATTTCTGTGATTCTCTTAAACGTATCATTTCTTCTTGAACTTTAGTTGACACAGAAATCTTGCTTTCATTCAAGTTTAGAATGTAAAGGCCTTTCAGGGATCTTGATCTACTTATTGCGACATAATGGGCATGGGAAAATACACGTTTTCCATCCATATCTATTACAACCTGACTCAACGTGTCTCCTTGAGATTTATGTACAGTTTTTGCTGTTGACTGGCGCAGAGGGATTTGTATTCTCACAAAAGTTTTTCTCAAATACACAAAGTTCCTCTTTGAATCAAAGATAGGTGTCCATAATGGATTAATAGCACTATGATACAAATGTCTGTACTTTGAACGCCATGATGTTCCGATTTTATCATCATTGAAAGAAACCCACACAATACTTGGTCTAGTAGTATTTTTCTGTCTGTATTCAATTTTATTTATCATACAAGAAGACCCATTTACTAATCCATCATCTACATCAAGGTTAAGACATAGGTCATAAATCATTCCAATAGCTATTCCTACCATCTGACTAAGCCCTGCAGTGTGTGTGGAATCATGTGGCAACTTTGATATTAGTTGTTGTTTAACTGTCACATTGTCATCTCCTAATACATGATCAAGAGCAGGAATGTTTACTTTTTCATTAGTATTATTAAGAAAGCTCCTGACATTGAAATTGTTCACTTTCTCATTGGTATTGAATAAATGTGTTGTATTTTGTGGATAGTCTGTACTAGCAGTATCAGTCAATCTCTTTTTTAGATTTTCAATGTCAACTTGTGTATGATTTCCTTCTCGTAATCTGTTCAAAAGTTCAGCAAATTGCTTGTCTTCCTTTTGCCTCATGATCTCATCCAATTCATGCATTACAATAAAATCCTGCCATAAGTTTGTAGCTAAAGGTCCAAAATTTGTTTTCAAATTCTCAAATATCCAACCATCCATCACTGGTTTCAACTGGAAAAGGTCTCCAATGAATATCATATGCAAGCCACCAAATGGAACATTACTGCCCTTTATTTGTTTTAATCTTTCATTTATGAGTTTAAGCATGTTATTTCCAACCATGGACACTTCATCAATCATAACAACAGACAAGTCTTTATATTTTGTTCGAAGGGTGTTTAAAGTGTCACTATTAAGTGGAGTACAATCATAACCCTGGCTTGCTGGAATGCGGAAAGCTGAATGTAATGTTACCCCATTTATATGAAAAGCAGCTTTACCTGTTGGTGCACAGAGAAGAACTCTACAGTTCTCAGGATTATCACCAGGATTAGATGTCAAGTAACGCTGCAAAGCTTCAAACAATGCACTTACAAGAACAGATTTTCCAACGCCTGCACCACCAGTTAAAAAAACTTTCAACTTTTGTTCATCACGCTTAACAGATTGGAAAACATGAATAAAAAATTCTCTCTGTTTCGTATTCAATGATTTTATCAATTGCCTGTAATCTATGTCTGACATTGTTTTCCTGCGTACACTAATATCTACAGAAGCAACACTTAAACCAACATCTCCAGCAATATCACCTTGTCTCTGATTTTCAGGTCTATCAGGATCAAAGAATATGAAACTTTCACTTTCTTTTGCACCAATATTTGAGTCATCCTGCTCAGACTGCTCTGTGCCTGGGGCAACATCATCAAAATCTTCCTCATTGTGAGCACGCTCCATTGCATCATCTAGTTCATCAGCATTCTTTTCATACTGCAAGGCTTTGTGCTCTATGAAATTTTTAATGGATCTGTACCTTGATAGGTAAGAGTCATGACCTTGTTTCAAATCAATACTTTCATCTCTCCATGAAGTAAATAGAAGCAATCTTTCTCTACAGAACTGTTCGATGTCAATTTTTTTCGAAAATCTTACATATCTTATGACTTTTCTTTGTTTCCTTTCACTTATAACAATTCCATTTTTGAGAACAATTCGACCCCCAGGAATAGAATATTGTCTATCCTCACTTGAATTATAGTCATTTGTGTCTGAGTCAAGCACCTCATCCTCGTTACAATATGTATCCATGTTTTCATTGTTTTCACCTTCATTGGTTTCTTCATTTAATGTTTCAGAAATGTTTTCACCTGAATTTCTTGCAGTGCCTTTGTCAGTGTTGTATTTGATATCAAGCTGGGACACATAGTCTGCTAAACACCAATTTTCAAGTTGTTTTGGTCTTTTAGAATATCTTTTAATGGTATTATCTGCTTCAATATCTGTAGAATTTGAAGATAATTTTTCAAGAGATTCCTTAGACTTAAGTAGGAATGTTCTCTCTTCAGGCAAAGAAGTGTTAATGAAAACAACATCCCTTGAGGCTTTTGTCAATGGCTGTTGTAAAAGTAAGTAGCAGGCTTCCTGGGCACTAACCTCAACACTATTCAAGAATTTATTTCCAATATGTCTAACCTGTTGTCGGAGATCCATATTTCCTCTTCTAGCTTCTTTACATGCCTCATTCATAAGAATACTCATTCCTCTCTGTGCTTTACTAATATATGAAACTATATATACAGCACATGCATATGGATCCAATACAAATTGTAAGTCATGGTTTGCACCCCAAGCGTTTAGAATAGGTTTCATGTATGCATTAATTCTAACCTCACTTAATTTTCTTTTCAGAAAAACCTTTGGACCACTCAATGAGCTTTGGACTGCTTTGATGTAATCATCCTTGCTTACTTTGATCTCAGTAAGGAAATCATCTACCGTAATATTTGTTTCCTTCAACTCATCCAATTTCTTTTGTATTTTGACAAATAAATCTTTGTAATTTTGCTTTTCTTTACAGTCATTTAACGGTTCCAATATAGTTGTGCTTTTCATTGGAGGAATGGGAAAACCAAATCTACAAATAGATTTCTGTTTCTTTCTACAAGACTTGGAATGTTTATGTATCTGTAGTTCTACAAGTTGTTGATCTGGATTTTTCTCACAAGATACATACTTATCTATGAAGGATGTTACTTCATCTAATGAACTTTCATGATATCTAGGAGCCTTTTCAATCCATATTAACATGTGGATGTGAGGTGAACCTCTTTGTTGGAATTCAACACGATAAAAGTAATCTATTATTTTTCCTAATGGGTCATGGGGACTTTTAAGTACAGTGTTTATGAATTCTTGTACTCGGTTGTCAAAATACCTTACACATGTAACTGGATCTTTTTGCACAAGTTTTGTTTTATCAATCCAAGTCAAGTTATCCAATTCTTCCACAGACATTGTTTTTCCATCATTTATCTGAGAGAGCATATTTAGTAGATCATGCCATCTGGTATCTGCCGACGAAAGAGATGTAAACCAAGTAGGTAATCCTAGTTGTCTAATCATTGCAAAAACATCTTTTTTACGGGCTTCAAAATATGGTGGTGAATTCCTTAAACTTCTGAAAATATAAAATCCCTCATCCAATCTCACAACACCTTTAAGATGATTTGTATCAAGCATTTGTGAGGCAGTAAATGTTTTACCTTCTGTTTTACATCTACGCAAAGCAAGATGGACTTTATCAGAAATTTGTTTCAGTTGAACTTTCTTTAACTTAAAGAAGATATTGGGAATATTTGATGCTACTCTGCGATCAATATGCCTCAGTTCTAGCTTGCATGTATCACTATAGTGAATGTGAACATGTTTTTTATCATTTGGACTTCTTCTCTGTCCACAGAAAATTGTAGGAAAAGACAAATATTCTGCATCAGGATCTTGATAAAGGCTGAGTGGTGTTTGACCCTCACCTGGAGCAAAAGTATAAGCGTTGTCTTTATTTGGGTCTGCAGCATCCAGCATAGTGTCACTATTACCAATAACCTTTTCTGTCTCGTCAACTTCACTAAAGTGATCAGAGTCATAATTCACATCATCATTACAATCTAATTCTTCACTTACGCTTTCACCTGTCATTCCAAAGAACTCTTTTACTGTATCACTACAATCTGAAGTAATTGATTGCATCCAGTCATCATCTACTTTAACACCAGATTCTTTATACAGTACACTATGGTTCACTAACCAATGAAGAGCACTTAAAACATGCAGAGGTCTAATATTTTCAGTGAAATCACATTTATTATATGAAAGTTTCTTCTTAAGTTTAACAGGTATTGTATAGTGACTATCTAATGTTCTTGGTAAACTGTGTATAACAGGCTGAATGTCAACCGGGACATTGACAACATTCCCTTTGATGGACAACTGACCTCCTCTTGGTAATTCTCTAATCTGCATAAATGGGATTCTCAAAGAAACTAATCTTTCCTCTAGCTGATGTAAATTCAGTTCCTTTGGCAGTACAGGAAATGCATTTTGATTGAAAACAGACATTGGAGGGACTTTGTTAAGTTTAATTTTTTCATAGCATGTTTTACACAGCCATTCACAATCATCAACAGAGATGTAATTTGTAGAAAATTTTTTAACTGCATCAGAAGAGCATTTAGAATTTAGTTTGTTGAATAACACAACAGAATGTTTAAACCATGTTTGGTTACAGCATGAACAAACATAAACAGGGCCTTTTGAAACATTCTTCTTAAATTTTTCAATGCAGTCGTCTAAGCTGGAACCATATCGCTTTGAACTTTTGTAGCTCTTTTCCTTAATTTTATAATCTAAATTAGACCTTAGACTCTGGCGCTTAGTCTTATTTCTTTCATTTTCTACTATCATATTGAATCTTGATGAACGTTTATTCTGTTTTTTCATCCTTTCTGAATCTTTATACAATTTACTAGAGCGGCACTTGTGCATTGATTTAAGAGTTAACATTCTTTCTTTCTTCTTTCTTTCCTCATTTTGTCTAACTTTTTGCATAGAACCCTTTGTCATTGACCTTTCTTTGACTTGCCTTTCTGGATTTTCTCTTGCTTTTTTCTTTGAAATATTTGTCATTGTCCGTTCCTTGACTTGCCTTTCAGGATTTTTTCTTGCTTTTTTCATTGAAGTATTAGTCATAGTCCGTTCCTTGACTTGCCTCTCTGAATCTTGTCTTGCCTTTTTCTTTGAAATACTAGTCATAGTCCGTTCCTTGACTTGCCTTTCTGGATTTTGTCTTGCTTTTTTCATTGAAATACTAGTCATAGTCTGTTCCTTGACTTGCCTTTCTGGATTTTTTCTTGCCTTTCTCTTTGAAATACTAGCCACTAATCTTTCCTTAGATTGTCTTTCAGGATCCTGCCTAATTTTCCTCATATAACTTTTCATATATTCATTTCTTTTTAATCTTTTACGTTCGTGTACAATTTCATAATCTGACCTAACTTCTTGTTTGCGCTTTTGTCTCTCTGCTTGATCCTTGAAATATATGTCAATCAAAGATAATTTCTCAGGTGGACAATTTGTAAATTCAATTTCATTTTTCTTGGATTCAGATTCATGGATTTTTTCTCCTATAACAAATCTAATTGGCATCATGTCAAATTGTTCATTTAGATCGATGTTCATACTTTGATACATTGCATACATGAACATTACCAAATCATCTATTGAAAGAAAAGAAGCTAATAATGATCTTCCATCATCATCTACCAATCCATCAACACCATGTGAATGAGAATCAAATAAACAATATCTACCATCCTGCCTGAAAATTGCAGAACAAACTGAACCAATGATAAATAAAAGATAAGAAGTTGTGTGAAATGCTTCCTTCAAACAACTGTGAAGTGATGACATATGAGTGTTGATAGAACTTTGAATAAATACACCAGATAAAATATTTCCTCTCACAATAGAAACATGTCTATCAAATGCAGTTACAGAACCTGGGATCTCTTCCAAATTCAAAAGCAAGCTTTGAAAGTCATTCCTCGCTTTCAGTCCAATCACTATTTCTCTATGTAATCTATCTCCTTCTATTAGAATTTCATCTAGATTTTGTGAAGATGGCAGATGTCTAAGCTCTGTGTATATCATCGAGCATAAGGCATTGGCTGTACATTGTAGATTTCGAGAGGATGGGTCAAACATTTGATTACCTTGATGAAAAGTTCCGAAAATCATTGTGTTGGATTCTGTATCTTCAGCAACAACTTCAGTAGCAAGAACAGTATTACCATCAGCACTAGCATCAATAACAGTGTCAGTAAGTATATCATCTGCAGTATTTGGTAAAGTATCATGAACAGTATCAAGAACAGTATCAAGAACAGTATCAAGAACAGTATCAAGAACAGTATCAAGAACAGTATCAAGAACAGTATCAAGAACAGTTTCAGAACAAATTCCAGACACAGATGGTTTTTGTGGGTGGGCAAGTCCCCCATCTGATATTCCAAAGACGCCCTCCATAGACACAGATGGTTTTTGTGGGTGGGCAAGTCCCCCATCTGATATTCCAAAGACGCCCTCCATAGACACAGATGGCCTTACATCTGTTTCATCCAAAACAGATGAAGGTAAAGGGTGGGATAGGCCCCCATCTGATAGTTCAAAGACACCCGTTAAATCAGCTGTGGTTTTCGTGAGTACATCTCTTCTGGCTCTACTCATTCGCCAATTCTTCTTGCGAGGCATTTTCCTTCTGCAATTAGAAAATATAAACTAAAATGGCAAATTTTCCAGACATTCAAAGACAACTTTTGACATTGTCTGATGACCAGGACCCTGTTTTACAAATGAATTGAAATGTTCATAAAATCATAAGAAAAACAGGGCCCTGGACCATAAAAGCTGCTACATGTGTATGAAGTGTAAATTTGCAAGCATGTATCGTTTTGACCTTGATAAGTCACTTTAACAATGTTATTAAGGGATTCATACCAATGAATTATGAACTGTTTTAATATCAAATTTGAGCACTACATCTTAATTTCTAACTTACAAGGAAAAAACAGACAAACTAATGGACAGACCAGATTTTATATTGATCCCTTTCTGATCTTTAGGTGCAGATAGTGTAAAAATTCAAGAGAAAGTAATAAAAAGCCAGTTCTTACATTAAACGGATAAATCAATGGTAAATCCAAGTCCCTTTTTCCTCTGTATCTCTTTTCTTTAACTTCGTCACACTGTACTCTATATCTTTCAGCAATCAACACAAAGTGATCTATATTAAGGTACACAACCTTAAGTCACATAGGGTAGAACTTATGTTCACAATAATTCCAATATATACTCCAATTCACTGTCACAATGAACTCACAGCTACATAAAAATCACAAAACTGTATTTAGAATTAAATCAGTGTTGCACAAAAATCATAAAAAAATGTTCACTATTAAAGTGTTCACAATTCACTGTTCCACACAAGAATCATAAAAATGTGTATAACATTTCCAATTTTGGAAATAATAATAAAAGTTCACAAATGTTCCAAGTGATATTACGGTAAGTCTTTTTGTAATATTGATAAATTTGTCTGAAATAAATAAGAACAGTTGTTGAAATCATGATTGATAGAATAGTTGAGTGACAAAATGTAAGTTTCTTGAAAGACAAGATGTGTTTGTGAAACATGAATGCCCGAAATGGCTATTTTTCTACAATGTTAAGTTTTTTAATTAAGAGTTGATAAGGGTTACATGGAACATATAGATATCATTGAAAGGAAGTTAGATACCAAATTTCAGCTTTGTTTGTCAAACACTTTTGGAGAAAATGCAAAATGTTAAGTTTTCTGACAGACAGACAGGAGTAAAACAATAGAAATCATGTTATTTTGCTAACCTATGTAAAAGATCTGGAAGTAATTGCGATTAGCAATTCTAAATTATTCACTGTGTGTTTAGTTTTGAGATTTAAATCTAAATTTGTTCAAAACGTTATAATAATTTAAATATTGGCATGACACTGTACATTACTAAAGACTAGAAAATCAAATTCAGTTTATTGTTGAAATATCATTTCCAAAACTTAAATAAATGTGTATCTCTGTTAAATTGATAGAAAATAATTTCCACTTTCTATGAAAGTGGTAAACTATTTTTTGTGATAAACAAGGCGGTTATCCCAAAAAGAGGCCCTCTTCATAACTGGTGATAATCATGTATGCAATTCAAAGAAAGCAAATAACAACTGTCTTTGAAATACACAATCCTACATACTCAAAAGATTCCTGCAGCATGTTTTGGTCACCAGCACACTTACCTGGTATAGGTTAACGTCTGCAATAGCCCCTAAAGAACAAAGTCTATCTAAACTTTTGATTTAAATAGAATTTAACAAAGTATGGGTTACAAATTATCAATCATTCTTCATAATAATCATAAACTGTTGTTTTTTTTTCTTCATTAACACAAACACTTGTCACGGGTCAAGAGGGTCTGAAATGAGAAAAAGAGTATATCACATTTTGGCATCAAACTTAACCATTTTCCAAACTCTTCCAATTTGAAAGGTGTTGCAGACCGCAATATCAAGTGCATGGAATTTTAAATTTTTTGGTGTTTTTTTGTTCAGAAAATATTGTGGAAAATGAAAAAAATTGCTTATCACAAGCAATTTCTTCATTTTCCACAATGTTTTCAAAAGCCTTTATCTTGCAGGGTGTTGAAAGGCGTCACTGTGTGGTAATGGGTTAAACAGTGGACTCTTAATAATTATATAATCCTGTTATAAGACATTCATTGCAAATTAGCAATTTCCTGTCTGCAAAAACTTAAAATTTTGAGAACAATATACTCCCTTTTTAGCTTTTTTCTGTTAATTGCAATAATTATCTTGACAAATAGACATTGCAGTTAAAAAGAATCCACTGTTTAGTGCATTTTCTCTTTTCTCAAACGATAAAAATTCAGACTGTCAAGATTTGACAGCTACTGCAGGTGATGAATTGGGTTACAAAACTATATGGAATTTGTGAACATTACAGAACAGAAAATACTGAAGGAAAAGGAGCAAGTGCTAATAATCAGCATTTTGTTTTTTCTTTCAAAGTTTTCTGACACTAAATTCCTTCAGAGACATGAAAACATGGTCTTGTTAGGGAAAGGGTTAATGAACGTTGAATTGATTTTCATGTGACTAAAATTCAACACAAAAGTTCTAAGAAGGGTGTCTCAAATAAAAAATGGTCTTGGAGATGTTTTGAAAATTCAAAGTAAAAATAAAAAAATTGCAAAAAGTCACCTAAGGAACATTCTGGCAAAGTACACTCATAATATGTCCAGTGATTACAGAAGCGGCAATCAATGAAAAATTTTCTAATGATTTCTGATAAGCCCCATCCTGCCATGCACCCATTTTTGGACAAAAAACAGTTTTTTTCTAACATTTGACCGCTTGACCTAGTTTTCAACCCCAGTGACCCAATTTCAATCCTTCAATGATTTCATCAAAACAATCACTCTGACCTCTTTTCAGATTGACTGGGCAGAAAATATGACCTCTGAAGGGCATACAAGGTTTTTCTAAGATTTGACCTAATAAAGATTTATGTTTAATTAAAGAACTTTTTCATGGTTTGTCATATTCTGATAAGCCCTACCCTGCCGCACCCAAATTTATAGACCAATTAAAATTTTACTAACAAAGTATTATTGAATAACAAAGTATGGTCGAAAGTAACAAAGTATGGTTGATTTTAAGAATTTCTCGTGATTTCTCCCATTCTGATAAGCCACGCCCTGCAATGCCCACATTTATGGACCAATCAAAATTTCATGAACAAGTTAAGTATAGGGTCACTTAAGGTGCATTTCTACCAAGTTTAATTGAAATTGGCCCAATCGTTGATTTTTAAAGAATTTAACAATTATTTTGTGATTTTTCTAAGTCAGATAAGCCCGGCCCTGCCACACTCAAATTTATGGACTAATAAAAATTTCACGAACAAGTTAAGTAAAGACTCACCCGATGTACATTTCTGCCAATTTTGGTCAAAATTGGCCGAATGGTAGATTTTTAAAGAATTATTTTGTGATTTCTCTAAGTCTGATAAGCCCAGCCTGGCCACGCCCACATTTATGGAGCAATCAAAGTTCTTTAAACAATTTAAGTATAGGGTCACCTAAGGAACATTCCTTCAAAGTTTGGTCAAAATTGACCAACTGGTTTGAGAGGAGAAGATTTTCAAAGAATTATTTTGTGATTTCTCGAAATTTGATAAACCCCGCCCTGCCACACCCACATTTATAGACCAATCAAAATTTCGCTGACAAGTTAAGTAAAGAGTCACCCAAGGTACATTTCTGCCAAGTTTGGTCAAAGTTGGCCAAATGGTTGATTTTTAAAGAATTATTTTGTGATTTCTCTAAGTCTGATAAGCCCCTCCCTGCCACGCCCACATTTATGGACCAATCAAAATTCTTTGAACAATCTAAGTAAAGGGTCACCCGATGTACATTTCTGCCAAGTTTGGTCAAAATTGGCCGAATGGTTGATTTTTAAAGAATTATTTTGTGATTTCTCTAAGTCTGATAAGCCCCGCCCTGCCACGCCCACATTTATGGACCAATCAAAGTTCTTTAAACAATTTTAGTATAGGGTCACCTAAGGAACATTCCTTCAAAGTTTGGTCAAAATTGACCAACTGGTTTGAGAGGAGAAGATTTTCAAAGAATTATTTTGTGATTTCTCAAAATTTGATAAGCTCCGCCCTGCCACGCCCACATTTATAGGCCAATCAAAATTTCACTGACAAGTTAAGTAAAGAGTCACCCAAGGTACATTTCTGCCAAGTTTGGTCAAAGTTGGCCAAATGGTTGATTTTTAAAGAATTATTTTGTGATTTCTCTAAGTCTGATAAGCCCCGCCCTGCCACGCCCACATTTATGGACCAATCAAAATTCTTTGAACAATTTAAGTAAAGGGTCACCCAAGGAACATTCCTGCAAAGTTTGGTCAAAATTGGCCCACTGGTTTGAGAGGAGAAGATTTTTAAAGAAAAAGTTAACGGACGCACGGACGCACGGACGCACGCACGACGGACACACCGCCATGACAATAGCTCGCTGGCCTTCGGCCAGTGGAGCTAAAAATTATAGGGTTAAGAAACATGTTAAAAGTACTTAAGAATTACCATAGCAACCATTTTCATTCCTTAGCAACCGTTTCTTTCCCTTAGCAACAGCATTAAAATACGAATTTTGATTAAAAATTAACTTCATTTCTGAGCATGAAAACTGAAAAAGAAACTTTGGAGAGGTTGTTTTGCCACCATAACATATTTTTTTTAAAAAAAATATTGAACAGTTTGAAAATTAATGGTTGCTGTGGTAACCCAAAGTTAACCCTCTTTCCTTTAAATCGTAAAATTAAAAAGAACCCTGACTTAGGACTCTTTTTTTTCAAATCTGCATTTAGGTATACATTAAATGTTTACAAAGGAAGAGTCCTATTACAAGAATCACAAATATAAAGTTCTGTAAACATTTTTTGCTAAAAAATTTGAAAAGAATACATGAAAGATTCTGAGGTTTTGGTAAAATGATAAATATCAATGCTACTAGTTAAAGGTTATCCTGGACTCAGCATTGTTATTTTCATTGCAAAAGAAACAAATAAACAAATTATTATGTTGATAAACAAGTAACACATACATGTTTATTACCATAGCAACTGGTTTTATTCCTTAGCAACAGTTTTTCTCTCTTAGCAACAGAATTAAAAACATATTTTTAAGTAACAAAACACTTCATTTTTTAACAAGAAAAGTTTAATTAGCTTTTGAATGTTCATATATTTATCTACAATATACATTCTTGAATTCATATACAATATTCTTGAATTCATCACAAAAATATTTCAAAAATTTGTAACTTGACCCTTTTCCCAAACAAGACCTGGTTATGACGTCCCTAATGGAAATGGCTTTGGAAAACATTGACACAAAAGAAGAAACTGCTGATAACCAGCAGTTTCTCAGACATGGCGAAATCCGTCAGACAATCAGACATATCTGATAAAATTTTCCTTGTTCTGATGATTTTTTGCTAATGTCAGTCCAAATGTCTGACAATCCTTTTGATCTGTCAAAACAGTGAATGAGCGTTCTGTCTGATAAAATTTTATTCTGTCTGACAGATTATTCGGTACTGTCAGACCAAAATGTCTGACAAAGATTTCTGGTGTTCTCCAAGTCTGGTTTCTCCTTTTGCCTCAATATTTTCTGTGCTATATTGTACAGTAATCCTATCTTTAAATTAATCCATTTTGTTGTCCACATCATCTTTCAAATTGGACCACCCTAAAATTTTGCCGTTTAGGAAAGGGTTAAACATATGTTTACAAGGTAACCATGTGTTATTCCCCCTTTCCAAAAGTTAGCAATTTGAAAAAAATACCCTTGTCTTATGTCCATTTTATTAAAATTTGTTATAGGATAATTATAACACTCCACCGTAAAATTTATATAGAGCGAAAGAAGAACTGCAGCGGATTTCATTTGACCAATAAAGCCTCTATGAAATTTTGCTTTGTGTATGCGCCAAAACTTCACGTAGCGTCAAGGTAACGTAAAATGACGTCATCAATGACGTCACCTAACTGGCAATGCGTTTCCTACGCCGAAAACTAGGTCATGACAGAATTTCCACAAAATAACACATTTAAAATGTGCGTTTTGTTATTCAGAGTGTTATAATGGAGATAATAACAGGTTTAGAGGTCTTTATTTGCCAAATAAAAACCTCTGTGCTCTGAACTACATGTTAAGGCAAATACCTCGGCGCGGAGCGCCTCGGTTTTTTACCTACACATGTAGTCCGTCGCACATCGGGTTTTATTTGGCAAATAAAGACCTCTAAACCTGTTGTTATTTCATAAACAAAATATTTATATATTATGCTTACAATTATTGAATAGTCCCATAACAAAATGCATTTTATCTACAATGTTGAAAAATTGCCTAACAATCTTGATTTTTTCAGAGACTTCATTACTCTCATTACAAGATCCAAATTCAAAGAAATGTACATCTTTAAATAATTGTAATTGAATTTTTAGCAAAAAAATGTTTACAGAACTTTATATTTGTGATTCTTGTAATATGAATCTTCCTTTGTAAACATTTAATGTATACCTAAATGCAGATATGAAAAAGAGTCCTAAATCAGGGTTCTTTTTAAATTTACGATTTAATGGAAAGAGGGTTAACTTTGGGTTACCATAGCAACCATTAATTTTCAAACTGTTCAATATTTCTTTTTTTTTTAAATATTTTATGGTGGAAAAAAACACTCCAAAATTTCTTTTTTAGTTTTCATGCTCAGAAATGAAGTTAATTTTTAATCAAAATTTGTATTTTGATGCTGTTGCTAAGGGAAAGAAACGGTTGCTAAGGAATGAAAATGGTTCCCATGGTAATTCCTAAGCACTTTTAACATGTTTCTTAACCCTATAATTTTTTTTATTTTATTTTCAAGATTACCTATTTTATTTGTCAGAATGTAATATTTTGTCACTTAAAATTCCATTTTTTCATGATGTTGCTAAGGGAAAGAAACGGTTGCTAAGGAATAAAAATGGTTGCTATGGTAATGCGAAAGTAGTTATAACTTGTTTCTCAACATGATTATTTGTTTAATTGTTGTTTTTGAAGTACATTAGTTCAAAGTTGTGCATATGATTGAGTTTGACTCCAGTATTGATATTTATGATTTTCCCAAAATTCGCGATATTTCATGCAATTTTTCCACATTTTCCCCCAAAATGCTTCAAAATTATATTGATGATTTTTGTAAATATACTTATCCCCAATATAAAACACTAAGTGTTTCATGTTCATCTAGTTGCAGTTTTGAAAAATAATCGTCATAATACAAGTGTTTTTTCTCAAATTCAAGAAAGTCTAAATATGTGTTGTTTGTCGTCTCCATAGCAACATACCTGTATGTTTTAAACCTTTGAAATGTTTCAGTGGTGAAACTTTATACATTATAGATTATTAATATTGTCATTTTATTTTCAAGATTACCTATTTTATATGTCAAAATGAAATATTTTGTTGCTTAAAATTCCATTTTTTCATGATGTTGCTAAGGAAAAGAAACGGTTGCTAGGGAATAAAAACGGTTGCTATGGAAATGTCCAAGTACTTATAACATGTTTCTCAACCTAATTATTTGTTTTTATGCTGTTTTTGAGGTAAAATGATCAAAACTGTGCCTATGTTTAAGGTTAAATCTATTAATGGTATTTATCATTTTTTCCAAAATTTGTGATTTTTGGGCATTTTTTACACGTTTCCCTTCAGAGTGCTGCAAAATTTTATTAATGATTCTTGTAAAGGAACTCTTCCTCAATAATAGGCACTGCGTGGTTTATATGTATCTGGTTGCAGATTTTTAAAAAACGATTTTAAATTAGCGCAATTTTTCAAAATTGTGAATTATTGAAAAGTAGGTCAACTTTTGGTAACCATAGCAACATAAATATAAGGTTTAAAGTTTTAAAAACATTCTTCTGTGAAATTTGATATGTTATTGAATTATGATATAAGGTATTGAAGTATGTTGTATATTTGTAAATGTAAATAAAATCTACTTCAAAATCATGAAAAATCATTTCATTTCCTCAGTATCCATGGCAACAACAAAAAAATCCAAAAAAATAGAAAAAACGAAAAAAATTGAAAATGAATGGCATCATATGTCTAGTTTCATTACTGTGGTCAGTTTAAAGTCAAAAAATAAAAATCGAAAATTTTTGAGTTTCCAAAAAAGCTTGATGGTTCGTGTCAGGCTCTCTTAAGCTCACGTCTAAAGTATTAATTGATTTATCCAGAGTTATGGGATGGGGTGGTTTAGAAGTTCTGTTCAGTGCATAAAAGCTAAATGAAATAAAACAATTTGTAGTCATAATGAAGAAACATAGCAAATATAGAGTGGATGTCTTCAAATGGATATAATGAACCAACATCAACACCAATATTGCTCAAACTTTATAACCCTAGACTTGTAAACAAACACTATTTAAACCAAAACAAATCATTTATCGTGAATGTCATAACTTGTTTATTCTCGAAAGAGAAAGTGTTTGTGTTGGGCTATATCGTCGCTTTTCTGCGAAAACCTCGTATCTGCAGCTTGTTTTAAGCTGCAGATACGTGGTTTGTGCAGAAAAGCAGCGATATTCAACAACAACAAGAAGTAAAATGATTGTATACAAGTCTACGGTTATAAACGTTGAGTAAAATAGTGGACGAGAATTGACCCGGCAAAACATTCCATTCGATTAGCATGGACTGCTCTGTCAGGTCATTTATCGTGAGGTATACCACAAATGAAACTCTGTGATGTTGGCTCGTAATAGGGAACGATTTAATTCAGTTACACTGGTGGTGAACTCGGCCAAAGCGAGGGACCTTTTCCCGAAAAATGCCTTCCGTCGGTGTTGTTATAAAATCTCGAAAATACGGCTTGAGTCTAACCGTAGTTGCGAAAGTTGTAACAACACCGGCGTATTATCAATACATAACGGTAAACCCAGTCTATGTTTAACATAAGATTCATTTCTACTGTCCAACCGCAATCCGAAAAAATAAGACCTCACCTAAATTTATGAAAGTGTTGCTTTCAAACAAAAACCTTGTAACTTCAGCTTTAAACAAGCTGCACTCACGACGTTTTTGTTGAAAAGCGACAATGTGTAACTAGTCTTCATTGTTCTCATGAAGGAGAAAATAGCAAAATCGTTCAGTATCTAGAATGAAAAATATCTATCCAAATAAAGCCACTCTAATCTTCCCGTTAAAGGTCAATTACGAGCTATATACTAATGTTTTTAGCGTGAAAAGTAGTTAAAAACAACATTTTCACGAATTCTGTTTAACATTTGCCCCTACGGTTAGTAAGAAAGAACATGTAGACAACTGGCCTACTTAAAGACCGACTAGAGTGATTGTTCTTGATAGATTATTCCTCTTTGTCAACACGAGGCGTCATTTGATCCAAAAACAAACAGCATTAATTTTGTTGATCGCCGTCCTCATTTACCCCAATTTCTAAAGTTGCCATTAGGGGTATTCTACCTTAAACTCGAAAAGTATCAGATAAGCTGACCAAGATCTGTTCAAAAATGATAGAATTTTATATAGAATTTATTAAGAAAAGAAAAATGGCATTTCATTTGAATGCAAGCAATAATAAAAGGATAAACAAAGACCACATGATAATTAAAGTGGTCCAACGATATTCTGATTGTCGCCAAACAATAAATACCATACCAATTTACTAATTGAAGGTTATACTGTTCGAAACGAAATAATATCTATGATAATCAGGATTGTAATGTAATATTGACGAGACGAGTTGCACATGCGTCTCTACAATAACATGTTTTTATAGGTTTAATGTATGTTTATAAATATATCAAATAAAGCATTGGACCACTGTACACGTGCTTGACCTTTGTTGATATATATACAAATTTGGTCATATGCAACGGTATACTGCACAGAGATGCATGCGATGCTCAACACCTGCCAACTTAAACATGTATCTCATTGGACATTAGGCATCAACGAGGATTTATGAAAACAAATTACCTTATAAGGAAAACTTATAATACGTCACCACATAAATAAACAAATCGCACGTTTGCGATCATGATGTTTTATCGCGTTAAAAAAATCCGAGATTTTAACTGTTGTGTTCAACGCGTAAACGCTTTCGATTAAGAAATGATCATCAATGCATAATACTGAAACCCATTTTTAAACGATTTATGAGAAAACCAGAAAATCATTTCATTTGCTCGTAGTTGACCTTTAATTTCTGAAAAGCATGATAATTTACCATTTAGCTAAATTACGGTGGATAATCATGTGACTCAGAATTTCATAAATTCATCAATATTGTTGTAAATACTTGACCAAATTGAATTTGAATTCAGTTTGAACAAAAAAGAGGGTAAAATGTAAGGTATACGCTTCACATGGTAGATTTTTAAACAATCAGCTGATAAAAAAATCTTCTATAACTTTTTGATTAGCTGACTTTAAAAAATTACCACGTCAATCGAATGCGTGACGTCTTTCCACTTTCTCCGCTCCAAACTGAATTAAAATCGGTCCTAACCAAAAAAATCATTAAAGATAATCTGAAATTGTTGTATCACGCGATTATCCACCGTGTAAGTGCTGGGATATGGTGTGAAAGTTAGTTATCTCAATATGTCGGAGAAATCAACCATCAAACCTGGGTGATATAAAACCCGCAATAATGACGCTTCTGAGTGGCTTTGTTTTCGCGATGTTAAGTCACCCAACTTCGACGGTTGATTTTTCCATTGTTTTTGTTTGTACTGTAGGTTTACAACATTTATCACAATCTTACATTTGACATTAGGGCAAGTTTAAAACAATGTGACCATTCACTTTTTACATGCCTCGGCTTTTACAGAGAAACATATACTACCCAATAAAAGCTAAAAACATGTGTTATTGTGTCTTTATACTCGGTACCAAGTTTAAGAAAATCGCTTCACAAGTAAAAAGGATATGTCAATAAAACATGTCAAAAATGTCAGGAGTGAAACGCTTTTTGTGTGACACTTAAAGTGACATTTCAAAATTTTTGGTCATAAATTTTACTTTTATTTTTATCTGAAAGATCATATTTCCTTATGAAAATTCCGAAAATTTTCAGCCAAAATGTTGCGCCGTTTACGAGAAATTTATATTTTTGTGTTAAAATTGAACAAATTGTTGTGGACAACAGTTCGGATTTATATGCAATTTATCGATTATGTCTCAACTTTAAATACGTGTTTCTCGCTTATTGGCAACAACTTATAAAATCTAATAGTATTTATACTCATTAGAATCACCAATCTTGGCATCAAAACATCTCGTACTTTAAAAAATTGAAATCGGAATGAAATGTCCCTTTAACACTTGTACCAGGTTTCTAAGCTATGGAAAATAAAAGACAGTGACAGGATACTACAATAAGCATTTGTAATTCATAAAACAACATGTGCATTATCATCTTAAAATTACCTTTTCATCTTATCTTCACTGGTTTAGGATGTGGAGCCTGTTTTATACAGTAACCCTCTGAATTTGATGTCAGAAGTGAAACACTTTTATTTTCTAAAATGTGTTATCATTTTTGTCTATTAAGCCAGAAATCCATAACTCATTTTTTTACGAAGCCATCAACCTTGTGGGCATTCTGCACTCTACTATTTAGTGATTTGTGGGTTACAATTTCTCATATTGTGCGATTTATATTCTGTCAGGAGTGAAACGCTTTTTGTTGACATTTTGCAAGATTGTGCACACAATTTTAGCTAAAAGTTATTGAAGATGAATTTTAAATATAATTTGGGCACTGCTTAACCATTTAATATAGTTTTTAGTCATCCTAATTAAGAAATCTGGATGATATTCTGTAAAAAAGCTGTTATTCTAAAAATGTAAATGTCACACTTTGGTCACAATTTTTTTTAAACCTGCCCATTGATGAATGCTCTATTCAACTCCACAGATTGTTTTCTAACTAATTCGCCATATTCTGCCTTCGCAACAGAAACCACTTAAGGGGCGTACTCATCAATACACTCAATACATTTAAAAACGCAGATTTTTCAAAGCCTTAAATTAAGATGTTATAAGATGTTATAAGAAACGGGAATATCTGTTTTGAAACGTTTGAAGCCCAGAATTATAACAGACACGTTTGAAACGTTAATAGAAAATATTTCAGTAAGTAAATCTGGAAGATTTTACGGCGCCAAAGTCAAAGCGTTATTCAAGTTGTTGCTGCATAAAGTAAATCCACGTTAAACTCGCGTTAAATCTTAATGTGTTTATTAAGTATGTGTAAAGAGACAGTAAAAAACCAAGTTTCATCTAAAGATTCTCAATTATATCAGTATGCCTCGTCTTCTCGAAAATGTGAGGAACCACGCTATTGTAACGCATTTGCTTGTTTTTTTTTTCAAACTTGGACTTTTCAAGGCGCGTAAGATGCCATAATTCAACAAAATCGCTACTAGTGACATGATAGCTAGGTCCAGTACTGTGGTAACACACAACTAGCCTGTTATGTTCCCTATAAAATATGCTAGGAATGCCCTGAAGAGACGCGTGTATTCACGTACCCCACCACCCAAAACGTTGTAACAACTTCGAATTGATGTTATTCAAGATAGGAACAAAATGCCGCAAGAGGTTCCATTGCAAGAAAAGTTCTTTCTATGCGATACAGATATCGGGCTTTACTCTCAAGCTTTAGGTGGGCACACTCGTTAAATAATTGACTTGACCCCTCTCAATTTGGAAAAAAAATCTAACTTTATTCAAAGGTTTATCTAAAACATTTCTACCTCTTAAAGGGGGTGTCTCACGAATAGGAAAAATAACATGGGAGTCTGCCCACGCTCGGAATTTAATGAAATTTGGCGTGAAGTTAGTACACTAGATAACGGTTCATATTCATGAAATGTTTCAAATCGCACATTCCAGAAAACAATTTTCTCGGAATTTTAAGTTTTCACCATGAAAAAAGAGGGTACCCTGATTAAAACAGTGTGCAAGCGTTCTGGTTGTTAGTTTCATTGCGTAATTTATTCTAAAAATAATGCCCAGTAGTCCGTGATCCTGTATGAAGCAAATATATATATAATTGTGTACAAAAAATTGTTTTATATCAACTGATGTAAGGGGGTAACCCAAAAATTCATTGTTTTTAAATATTTTAAGCAATTTCTGTTAAAAAATTTTTTTGTTCCAGTTTTTGTCAAGATTTGAAAATTATGTAAAAGTTGCGCATAAATATAACAGAACAGAACAGAACAGAAATTTTATTACTAGACAAGTACAAAAAGTACATAGCCATACAGATATGCATATAACAAAAAGCAATTTGGTCACTAGAGAGTGATATACAATAACAATTTTGAACATACATGAAAAAAGACATTGATGAAAAAAGACATTGATTTGAACAAATAAAATATCAAACCTTTCCCAAACTTCAAATATTTTAGACTTTGAAAATATAGTAGGAAATTTGGATGACAAAATAATCCATGTCAAAAGCAGAGAATGAGTTTGTCTAGACATTGAAAATAATGAGGGGAAAGTAGAAAACTGCTGATTATCAACAGTTTGTTCTTTTCTCTCAATATTTGTACCCGAATTATTAATACTATGGAAGTTAGAACCAGGTCTCGTTTAAGAAAGGGTTGACAAACAGACATAGTAACATTGCTACTATACATAAATGGATGTTTTGATGTTAAGTAAAATTACATATTCTGAGAATAAGTGTGGTCAAAAGATTCTCTAATTTGGAGAGCATTTTGTATATAGTTGGTTAATTGTTTTAACGTGTATTCGTCATTTTTGGAAAAAAGGGAAACAAATTTATAAACTGATGGTCTATCGTGGTAAAAAGAGTCGATGTATTTTCGTCTTAGGGATCTGTATGCTGGGCAGATGCATATGAAATGGAAAACATCTTCAATTTCATTTAGGTTACAATATTGACAATATCTCTCGTTTCTTGGAATGTTATTATTGCTATATCGACCTGTGTGAATTCTAAGAGAGTGTGCACCTATGCGCATTCTTGTTAATTGAAATCTACTATTCGATGGTAAAAAATCTAGATAGGTTTCGTACGTAAATGTTGATTTAAAATGTTTTAATTCTGCTAAAACCGGACTATTGTTCATAGTCCCGTGCCATTCTTGAATGAAACAGTCAATAACTTTTTGCTTGAATATATAAGGAAATGTTTTAAAAGATATACTTTCCGGATGTTCAAACGCGTATGAAAAGCCGTAATCATCTAATAAACCTTTAACCTTTGAGGACCAGTTTGAATATCCAAGGCTGCAGTCATTCAGACATAATTCATATACTTTTCTTAGGATTATATTATCGGTTTGTTGTAATTTACACCAGTATTTGATTATTTTGAAATAGCGCATGACGTATAGAGGGTGACGTCCAAGTTCGCCATATACGGCCATAGTGCAAGAGCTGTTTCGAACCTTTAATATCCTTTTGCAAAATTGTACATGCAATCTCTCAATAGACTTTGACTTTATAAATCCCCAAAGTTCCGAGGAGTATCCGAGGATCGAACCTACAAAAGAATCAAAGAGTTGGCATAGAATTTTCGGTTTTATTGGAAATCTTTTACAATTTTTCAATAGTGCATTTAATGATTTAAGACCTTTACCAGTCAAATATTCTGTATTTTTTGCAAATGATCCATTGGATGATATAACTGTACCTAAGTAATTGAATTGATCGACAATATCTAAAGTTTCGCCATTGTATGTAAAACGTTCATTTTCGTGTATACGGCCCCCTTTCCTGACTACCATTACCTTTGTTTTTGATGCGTTTACTTCAAGACTCCATGTATTACAGTAATTAAGTAAAGAGTCTAAGCTATGTTGCAAATCATTTGGATTTTCTGCTAACAGAGCCATATCGTCTGCAAACAGAATCAAAAGTACAAGAATATCGTCGATGGAGATTCCTGATGGGTTATTTGAAATTAACGATAACTCTATGTCTTCAAGAAATAATGAGACCAAAATTGGTGACATTACCTCCCCTTGACGAAGCCCGAGGGCGAGTTCGATTAAATCTGAGAGTTTACCTTTATGTTTTACTCTGGATTTAACATTTTCGTACATTGACTTTATAATACGCAATGTTTTACCCCGAAATCCTTGTTTGAATAATTTGTATAATAAAGCATTGCGATTTATGCTATCGAAACATTTTTTCAGGTCAATAAAGGCGATGTATAGTCTCTTTTTGTGATTAAGAAAATGGTCGATAAGTGATTGAAGAATAAATGAGGCGTCTATTGTTGAGCAACCTTTTTTGAAACCAAACTGAGCGTCCGATATGCTATTGTGTTTATTACAGTAAGTCATTAATCTTTCGTTTAAGACGAGAGTAAATAATTTTGAAAAGCAGCTAAGAAGCGTAATTCCCCTATAGTTACCAACATCATTCTTCTCTCCTTTTTTGAATATAGGAATTAAGATACCCTCTGTCCAACTTTCGGGAAAAATGCCTTTGGCTAATATAGCGTTAAAAATGTCACAGATATGATTTCCTAAAATATCAATACTTTCCTTAATATATTCATTTAGAATATTATCAACACCGTGGGATTTGCCATTATTCAATTTTTTTGATGCAGCAAGTATCTCGTTAAAAGAGATTGGACGATCTAAGTCTTCACAATAATCTTCATCAACATTAAAGTCGTGGTTTTTACAAAATATTTCTGCATCGGGGTTTTTAACTGTAAAAATATCGTTTTCTAGACCAGAAAAATATTTGAAAAAATCATCATTTGAAATCGAATTACCTACTCCTTCTTTTCCCTTTTTAAAAAACTTCCAAAAATCTTTAGGTTTCTTATTTCTCAAATTTTCGATTTCGCGTATTTTTTGTAGTTTGAAATTGTTTTTCTTTTTACGTATAAGTTTTTTGTATTTTTTCTTATTTTCACAAAATTTCAGCCGATTTGACTCTGATGGACATTTTTTAAATTTGTTCAATGACTGTGTGTATGTATATTTTGACGCGGCGCACTCAGCGTCAAACCAATCCGCATTTTGATTCGTTTTAGTATTTTTGTTGAAAGTGAAACGTTTAGAGAAAAGTGGATCTGCTACTTCGAGGATTAAATTTGTAAATCCTTTAACTGTGATATCAATTGAATCATTATTCGAGCTATCGATACTCGAGATTATTTGATTAAATTGTGGTAAACGCTGAATAATGCCTGAGCGAAAAACGTCCTTCTTTTCGTCCGACCATTTAGACTTCGTGTCTGAATGAAACTCATTATGTATTATTTCCTTACCACAAGCAAGGGAAAAGGATAACGGTGCATGGTCACTCCATTCAGTCATGGGTTTAATAGCAAAGTGGGTTATACAGGTAAAGTTGTTTTCATTGGTTAACAGGTAGTCAACTACGGAGGCCCCGACACGGGTGACAAATGTATAAGCACCTAAATTATGATCGTCATGTAATCTGCCATTAACTATACGAATTGATAATGACTTACATAAATCTAAAAGTTTTGAGCCAAAACTATTACATTTGTTATCTTGAGATGACCTTGCTAAATATTTATCGGGAGAATAATTATCGTCGTCCGTGTAATCACAAAAACTATCGTGGGCAATGAAATCGTGTTTTAGACCTACCCTGCTATTAAAATCTCCTGTAATAAATACAGAGCCCTTATCACTAAAATAGTTAATATCTTCCTCGAGAAGCTGAAAAAGATCAACATTTACTACATTGTAAGAGGGCGATTGCTCGTCCCATAAATATATACCACATATATAAATATCGTTTTCAGAGTTTATAAAATCTCTATTTAGCTTTAACCAAATAATTGTGTTATGATGATTTTTAACAATTTCAAATGATTCTGCGTAAGTGTCTTTGATAAGCAGGACAATGCCGCCACTGCTTCTTTTTGCCCTTCTGTGTATAAAATGTCTATAAAAGTTCAAACAAGTATAACCTGGAATATTTACATCACTATCGCTCTTAGTCCAAGACTCGTACAAAAACACAATATCGTAGTCCGTTATAACGTTCAGAAAATCCGGATCAGAAAGTTTTGTCTCTGATAAGCCATTCACATTCCATGACAGGATACGTAGATCACTCTCGGCGAGTCCCTAATCTCTCACTGGCTTACCGTCTATGTAGAGTGTATCGTACGATATCCATGCTTTATGGTCGTTTTCCTTTGCCGCTTTTAACTTTGGGACAAGTTTACGCCTTCTCGCCATTATTTCTCTAGGAAATTGTTCAAAAACAGAATGGTTGGTACCTTTGAGATTCTTCCCCTCCCTTTTCACCATTTCTCTATCTTTGAACTCGTGGAATTTAGCCACAATCTTACGAATTCCATCATCATTTCGCGGTCCCATTCTATGCACTCGTTCGAACTTCAATTCGGTAACTAGATCATGGGCTAATTTCATTTTCTCGTGGATAAATTGTCTCAAAATCACCTCGGTATCTTCATTACTCTCATTGCTTGCTTCAGGTATATTGGTAAAAACGAGGTTATTTCTCATCGACTGAGACTGTAAATATATAATTTCTTCCTTTAGATCTGTCTTTTCATTTTCTAGAACCAAAATTTTCCCACTTACTGAGTCTATTCTGAAATCATCATTTCCTCCAATGTTTTGACGCGTTCAGTGGTGGCTGTAAATTTATCCTCTACTCGGGCCCACAGTTTTTTCATGTCTTTATCTAAGTTTGTAACTGTCTGCTTTAATGTTTCTAAGTCATCCAAACGTTTTTCAATATTATTTAATCGGCCATCTATTTTCTGTAGGTAGGCTAGCAATTCACCATTTGTGGGCTGGCTGGTATTCGGGTTCTGGACCTGACCACCTGACGCCATGTTACTATCACTAATAAATACGCTATTGTTCAATGTATCTGGGATGTCAGTATCTTTAGTTAAACTATCTTGGTATAATACAGTATTTGCTTTATTCAAAATGTCACTCACCGACACCTCTGCCGGGCCTCTATTTTTCTTGTTGATATTTGAATTTTCGCTGTCCCCGCTTCCTCGATTTTTCCTTTTAGCTTTTCTCCCCATATCACCACATATTTTCCAAAATAAATGTTTCTCTCCCAACACTAACTTGTATTAACATCTTCCACCAATTTCTAAAGTTTATGATATGTCCAAATACGGTTTAAATCCATTTTATTTGTTCAAAACATCGAGAGCCTAAAAAGTACGTCCATTTTGACCAATCACGTGACCTATCCAATATACTGATGATTATCCTGAAATATCGAGAAAAAATAAAACCGGTAAAATGTTGCTTTTGGAATTTCCCCCTGAATAGTGCACATTTCCAAGAATGGACAAAATTAAGGTTTTTTAAAAATGACTTTTTTTCAAATGTTTTGTTTACTTTTGTGGTTATTTTAGTTTACCTGAGGATAAATCAAGGTGCAAGGCATTCTTTCGGTTATTTCCTGTCATCTGTCCGCGTGTCTGTCTGTCTGTTGGCATTTTCTCAAAAATTCTTTTTTCTCCCAATCTAACAGGTAAATCCTTTTGAAACTTGATAAAAAGTATCCTTGGATTAAAGAAGTACAACTCTGTATATTAGAATTTCTTTTTGTCATAAACTTTTGTTGCTGTGGCAACATATAAGGGGAAACATTTTATATAATAAAAATAAGCTCTTTATGTAAAACTTTACACAGCCATGAGGTTTTAAATAATGTATGTAAGTTTGCTAAGGGGTAGACTTCGAAGTTGTTTACTATATTTTTGTCCAGGGTCACATAAGATCTTGTCCCAGGTGTACCTACTTTACAAAAAAGAGAGGAAATTTTCTATAAAAATCATTTTTAAATTATTCAAGTCAGCCGTGATTCATGAAAGCTAACAGCAAGAGTTATTTATAGATCTTTTGAAACATGAGAAAGTAAATAAGAAAAAGCACCGATTTCTCTGATGGAATTTGACAATCTTGCAAAAGTGAAAATATTGTTGTGATCAGAAACAGATAATCCAGCGCCCATGTGACTTTTAAGGGCTATTGATGGCTAAACAACATGTTAATCATATGACATCATTGAAATGTGTATAAATTGTGTATCAATACAGGTTAAGCTATGGTCAGAAAAATAATTTGAGGAAATAATTGCACCCTGTTTTATCCCAATAGGGCCACGTTTTGAAATAAGCAAGCACATTTTCAACTGTGTAACTGAAAAGATATAATGCTGTAACAGTCTTTTACTGAAGCATAGGCGGCCTTCCATATCATGTTAGTTCATTAGGGCGCTTAGAGCAAAAATATTTGGCTATGTATTGGTTACCCGGAAGGGCACCTTTTGATGCTTTACCGTACCGGTTCTAAGCGTCTTTTCAATTTCATAACATTTGGCTTGACATTTATTACATGTCATAGTCTCACTAAAAATGGTGAATAGACAATGTGACCAAATAGTAAAGAAAACTTGCAATGTGTATATGTATGCCTATCTTGGCTTCCATACATGTAATTTTGTAAATATAAGTAATACTTATATTAATTCTATGTTTTTTCCAATGAGTCTTTTTGGCATGAATATTGCTGTAGGTTTGTACTGTATGCTACAGTTGATTTTACTGAATATAAAGATGATTTTAGGAGCACAATCAAAATTTTACTGAATACAAGTTTTGGACCAAAACATCACCTTCATCAATAATATGTATTATATGACATTGTTACCGGTTTTGGATTTCTATATAATTTGGCTCAAAGTAAGAGGAAATATGTAGCATGTTTTTGTGATGATATGGAATCTTGACAAAGACTCCAACATACTTAACTTTGGAATTCAATTTTACTCTTTTCCAAAATTTTGCTGAAAAATATGCATTTTTTCATGATTAATTCAATAAAAAACATTCATAATAATTTCCTCAAAAATCTTTTCTGGTATGAATGTAATGCCTTATGTGTCTCGGATCAAATTCAATTGACAGATCTTGAAAATACACAAAACTAAAGTTTTGCGACACATGAAAAAGGGGCCATGTTTCATGTCATAGTGGGAATAAGTCAAGGTGGCTTTTTGGAATCCAGTTTGGATTATCTAAGAAACTATATGCATTTTCATAACTTGTATATGGTCCTTTATCACCATGCAGAATTAAAAGAAAATTCATGCGTGGGCAGATTTGAGACACCCCCTTTGATGGAATTAGATTAATCAACGAAAATAAGTTCGCATTACGTAGTCTGCTTGTTATATTTCATCCTATTAACGTACGAAGTATCTCTGAGGAATTAAATGTACTCAGTATACAAGGCAACCTACCGCAAATGAACAATGAATCAACATCTCACTGTTAAAACATCATGGAAAAAACATAAGCAATGTCATGACCTATATAGAAATGAAACACAGTGTGATGCTTGCTAATTGTCCAATTGCCAAAAACCAGCCACCGAGGCCGCGCTCTGCACAGGAGGAATAGAGATTTACACATACGAAAAAACAACAACAATAACAAACAAACAACAGACAACATAACAGCCATTCCACGAAAATTGACCCATTTACTGAAAATGCATGTCGCCGACCTTCATTGCATTATTTAACACCTGTATCAAGGTACAACAAAAAGCAAGATATCTTTTATCACAGGACATAATTTGCAATAAAGTAATATGATTTTTAAGTTATGCAAACGATTCTATGAATGTGCTTGGTTGTGTTGAATATTGCAAAAACGTCAAAATGTTGATGTCGCCGCACTTTTTTTGTTCTAAACAACCGTCAAAATCAGCCGTTTTTTACTTAGACTTTGTTCTCTTGGAAATTATTTTCCCCAAACCCTACTACAAGGACTAAATTAAGTATGATTCCATCTTCATACATGAAATAGAATTTAAACATGTCTGTTTGTATGTCGCCAGATTTGTCTATGTGACCGTAACGAACTTTCAAAGGCATGAAAGAAAGCCAACTTTTCTCTCAATTTGCCGATTTTCAAACTTTTTTGGTCCGAGAATGGCTTAGTTTAACTATCAAAACCCTAAAGTTTATGAATACCTTAGTATTTCTTCACTAAAGCAAAGAACATGGACAAATAGAATTTGTCGCATTTCGTATACTATGCTTCCGTTACGTTCGTGTAGCCCACAATAATGAACGGACATTCCTAAATCTGTCAAATTTTGACAGAGTGGCTGCCAAACTGTTGAAATGGAGGCGAGTTTCAAGTGTAATCAAGAGTATAACATATTGAGAGACTTAAAAGTCCTTTGGTCGCTATGCTTCCGTTACGCATATTTTTCCGAAACGTACTTCAAATGACGCCCTGAGTTAAACTAGCAGGATTATTTCAATACAGTGAACAATATAATACATTGCAGTTATCAAAGATTCATTATATCGGCTACTGCAAGGAGAAAAATGGAATATTGAATGTGAAATGCGACGTGGAAGTATGTAAATATAGTATTATACAAGTTCATTTCCAGATTTGCTATACAAAACTTCTTTACTTATGCCCGATTCTTTTTTAATTTGACGTGAAAAAGCTGGAATCTCAAACAAAAAACAAAGTAATGCGGGATTTACGCATCTACCCTTTTTGTTTTACGGTCAAAATAACTGTTACGGAGCATAGATTATTTGGTGGTAGCATATCCTGGATATTAATGAGATTTATTTTGTTGATTAATTGAGTTTGCATGAATCAAATGGAATTTTACATTTCCGTATAGTTAAAGTTTGTCTAAATAGAGCTTATTATATCATGTTTTGTCACATATGCTATAAGAAAATGTTACGGTAGCATATATTTGGGTATACAATTTGTGCGTAAATTACGATGCATAACACATTTTGATGTCAATTGATTATAATTAAATCAGAAAATATATGACGTAGGAATACTAAAAAAGCCGCTTAATTGTGTTTATCTATGAATTCACATAGTAATTTTCCGTTACGAAATATAGACTCTTCGTTACGGAAGCATATACTATGTTTTATGATATATTGAGCATGCACTGCCATCTGTGGGCGATAGATTAGCAAACATACCCATTCAGGTTTTATCTAAGCATGTTATAAAACATGTTTGAAACAGTTTGTGGCTTCTCGAGTAGACAGACATGGTTACAGCAGTCTGTTGCGAAACACATAATTGTTTTGGCCATAAAAATATGCCCCTTTTGGTCCTAACGCCATTTCCATTTTTCAAATTCCACCATTAGACATTTTTCAGCTTTGTGCTGGTTGTTCTTAGAAAACCTGCATACATCGCTTTTGTGGCAAATAAAAGAAGACACAAACATTTTTCATATTCATATCTTATAACATGTTCATAAATTAAGAAAAACAACGCATTGTTTTTAACAAAAACTAAAATATCATACTGAAAAATATGGCAGACAAATTTAGACGAATTGGAAACGGTATACAAAACCCGAGTAGACAAGGTGGCACTGGTTTTCAAAATAGACGAATTGGGAGTAGTTGTTGTTTGTTGGTTAGTTATTGTAGATTAATCCAAATTGAATCCTAGAAATTGTCCATGGTGGTACCCGGTCGACGACTTTGTGGTGCATATACAGACATATCCGTGCAGTCTGTTTTTTTCCGATGCTTACAATGTAATTGTTACTCTGAGTGTGATATTAAAGAATAGCAAAGGTACCAGTTCGGCAATTTTGCAAATGACATTAATAGTTGAAGGGTACTAAAAGAAACGTCTATTGATTCATTCGTTTTATTGAATTTAGTGTTTGTTTTATACCAATATGTTGTTGTTTTTTGTAAGAACCTTTACGATTCGCGTTTAAAGTTCTTTGAAAGAAATGACACTAATGGTAATAAGGTTATGGAAATTATCTATTTTCCGTAACACAAAGGCCATTTTTCCACGATCATACAAACTAAGAAATAAAAGCTCGAGAGCCAGATGCACTAGAAAACATAATCTGAAGAGGCATTACTATCGGAATATTTACTTTTAACTTTACTTTGCATGATGGCCTCAAAAAGAATACAAACGATCACAATCACCTTTAAAATGCTCGAATATTGCGTTAAACAGTGAAAAACTCGTTTTGATATCACCACATTTGGTTACAGCTGAATTGTTATCCTTTTGTCCTTGTAAGTTGTGCAAATGGTTGATGATGGTCAAACAAACAAACTTTTTGATGTTGGGTTATAACATTGGCCACAGCTCACGCTATATGTATCTAGTGGTACTTTATATGTTCCGTAACAGCTAGGTTATAGTGGTATATTTGAAAATGCGATAACTTAGCAGGACTTAAAATGTTGTGGGTAAAATTTTAACCATGCGTTGTAGACATGTGACACTTTATTTTAACATAAAAATTGTGCTCATGCAGAAAAGTTCATTTTTCAACATTTTCGTTTTTGTAAATGAGTCAATTTTCGTGGAATGGCTGATAAACAAAACATATGATAAAGAGCAATATAAGATTCTATTGTCATTTCATCAAACTGCAAGAAAAGTAACATACATCCCTTTAAGAGGGTCCTTAAATGTACAAAGATGTTGCAGATTAGAAGTTCTGCTCAGTGTAAAAAAAGCTACACGTAATAAAACAATTTGTAGTCATAATGAAGAACCATATCAAATACGCAGTGGGATTTGTTCAAAGTGTCATAGTATAGAACCAGAACACAAATAGAGTGGTTTTCTTTGTGCCATAGTATAGAACCATAGCAAATACAGAGTGGATTTCTGCAAAGTGTCATGGTAAAGAACCATAGCAAATATAAAATGGATTTCTTGAAAATGCCATAGTATAGAATTGTAGCAAATACACAATGGATTTCTTCAAAGTGTCATAGTATAGAACCATAGCAAATATAGAGTGGATTTCTTGAAAGTGTCATAGTAAAGAAACATAGCAAATACAAAGTAGATTTCTTGAAAGTGTCATAGTATAGCTGGGCTATATAAAAACCCACCACAACGAAGCTTCTGTACAGCTTCGTTTAGCAGGTTTTTATATCACCCAGCTTTAACGATTGATTTTTTTCATATTTTTGGTATTTTCGATTTAGTGCTACTCCTCAATTTTTCGTTTTATTTTTGACATTAATGACGTCCTATTCAACTCAATAGCTCGTTATCATTATTTCCAAAAATCAGTTCGATCTATCCTGCATTCGCTACAGACACCAATTGAAGAGCGTTTCATAAATACAAGGAAACCTACTGTGAATGAACAATGAATCAACATCTCACTGTTAGAACATGGATAAACATAAGCAATAACATGACCTACATAGAAATGATACACAGGGTGATGCTGGCTAATTGTCAAACCGCCCAAACAAGCAACCGAGGCTGCGCTATGCACAGGAGAAATAGAGATTTACAAATACGAAAAGAAAAACACGGTTGCAAACAACATAAACAAAACATATAACAAAGAGTGCTCAATATAAGATACTGTTACCATTTCATCAAACTTCCAAAAAGGAAACACTCGCATCCCTCTAAAAGGGTCCCTAAATATCCAAAGATGTCGCAGATTAGAAGTTCTGTTCAATGTATAAAACATACATCAAATAAAACAATTTTCAATCATAAAGAAGACACATAGCAAATATAGAGTGGGTTTTTGCAAAACGCTGCTTTTCATCGAAAACCTCGTAACTGCAACTTAAGACAAGCTGCAGATACGAGGTTTTCGAAGAAAAGCGACGAAATGGACAATGAACCAACATCTCACTGTCACAACATGAATCAGTACCAAAGATGTGATGACTTATTTACAAATGAAACTTAGTGTGATGTTGGCTCGTGATTGTCCAGCCGCAATGTGAAATAGCTCGACCTCTCATTAACTTAAAATAGTGTTGCTATTCAACAAAAACATTGTAACTGCAGCCTAAAAGCTACACTAACTAGGTTTTTGTTGAATAGCGACGATATGCTTCTACACTTTATTGACCTCGTGAAGGAGAAAAATAGCAAAATCGATCAATACAATGAAATACATCTATCCATAAAAAGCAAGTCTAATTTTCCCGTACAATTCCTAAAGCATGATGCCTTACCATTTAGATAAAAATTTATGCTGAAACATGATGCTGCAAAAAATCATTAAAATTTGCCATCAAAGCTGAGGGATAAGAAAAAAATGCCATTACGAAGCTTCTTGGTAGGTTCGTTATGGCGTATTTTTTTTATTGCCCATTTTTATGGTTGATTTTTCCACGTTTTGGTACTCACTATTTAGAGCATGCTCCTCACTTTTCACGTTTTGTGATATTCATGAATGTCCTATTCAACTCAACAGCTTGTTAGTAGTATTTCAATAAAATTAGTTCGCTCCAGAAAACCCTGAAGGAACGTATTCATTAAGCAAGGAAACCTACTACAAATGAACAATGAATCAACATCTCACTGTTAAAACGTGGATAAACACAAAAATGTCATGAACAACATACAAATGAAACACGGTGTGATGTTGACTAATTGTCCAACTACCAAAACAAGTCACAGAGGTTGCGCTCGGCATAGGAAAAATAGAGAGATTCACAAATACGCAAAAAACCCAAACAACATAAACAAATATATGATAATGAGTAATACAAGATATACTGAACGGCAAAAGAAACTATACTGCTTTAGATTATATTTTTTATTATTTCAAAGCAAACTTGTATATGTTTCACGACTCTAAATTTGCACATCTATTTTTCAATATTATAAAGAATACGTCCGTTTTATTGGTCAAAAAGCATTGTGCACCTGCATATCATGAAATTCATTAAAATACCCAACCCGCAAAACGGTATTCAAGATATTGACATCTTTTTTTCTGCATGTGTAGTCTTCGTTACTAACCTTATGATAAATCAGAGTTATATTTCAATTTCCGAAAAAAGTTTTGCCCCTCGACGCCGGCAAAAACTGGGTAGTCAGCATGTTCAGACCGGAACAAGAACGTGATCTAATCACGTGATCTGATGCAATCAGACATTTAGTTAACTTCTAAAGCATATTTCTACACTTACAGAGCTTAAAACGAGAGGAATAGGGAGGCGAACCATAAACAAGACCGATAAATACGTTTTTGGCACTATTGTGACGTAATGTAACGTTGTCCAGATAATTGTAGGAAAGACACGCACGATCGTTTTTTTTAAATCATAACCGTTCAACGTCTAAATGGCCTGATACCGTCAGTGCTAGACGAACATCACGTCATCGCTCAAATTTGAGCAATATGTCACAAGTTTGACACAAACCGACTGAGTAACCCCCATTTTTACGACGGGAAACAGTTTGATGTTAATGTCGTAGGAAGTATATAACATGTGTACAGAATAACGTATACAAATTGGAGAATTCTTTACTGGATGATTGTTTCATAATTCAAAATTTCAAGATCAGACGGCTGATCTTATCCATATAAGAGTGCTTTTTTTAGTCGATACTGCAACTAGGGACACACAAATATTGACTTTAGATGAAGTTTATAACAAATTCTTATTATCTCTATTTTCGAATAAAGGGGATAAAACATTACCTGGATTTTTCAATTTGACCACTTTATAAACGACATGGTAAAAGCAACATCAAGAAAATGTGAACACTCTCTTCTAGCCCCATATTTCTAATGACAAATGGCAAACGTATATCTAATATACAATTAATTACACGAGCTGTGATTAACTTTTGATGAACTCAAATGCAAGAAAGGTGTATAGTTGCTTTTGCCTTTCAGTATATTATTGTCACTTCATCAAACTTCCAAAAATGTAACATGTATCCCTCTAAGAGGGTAACTAAATATCCAGATGTGGCAGATTAGAAAGTCTGTTCAGTGTATAAAACATACATAAAAAAACAATTTGTAGTCATAATGAAGAAACATAGCACATATAGAGTCTTATTTTGCAAATCGCTGCTTTTCATCGAAAATCTCGTAACTGCAGCTTTAGACAAGCTTCAGATACGAGGTTTTCGACAAAAAGCCACGAAATGGACAATGAACCAACATCTCAATGTCACAACATGAATCAGTACTAAAGATGTGATGACTTATTTACAAATGAAACTTAGTGTGATGTTGGCTCGTGATTGTCCAGCCGCAATGTGAAATAGCTCGACCTCTCATTAACTTAAAATAGTGTTGCTATTCAACAAAAACATTGTAACTGCAGCCTAAAAAGCTACACTAATTAGGTTTTTGTTGAATAACGACGATATGCTACTAGGCTTTATTGACCTCATGAAGGAGAAAAATAGCAAAATCGATCAATACAATGAAAATACATCTATCCATAAAAAGCATCTCTAATTATCCCGTACAATTCTTAAAGCATGATGCCTTATCATTTAGATAAAAATTTATGCTGAAACATGATGCTGCAAAAAAATTATTAAAATATGCCATCAAAGCTGAGCAATAAGAAAAAATGCCATTATGAAGCTTCTTGGTAGGTCCGTAATGGCGTATTTTTTATATTGCCCATTTTTTATGGTTGATTTTTCCACGTTTTGGTACTCAATATTTAGAGCATGCTCCTCACTTTTCACGTTTTGTGTCATTCATGAATGTCCTGTTCAACTCAACAGCTTGTTATTATTATTTCAATAAAACTAGTTCGCTCCAGAAAACCCTGAAGGAACCTATCCATTAAGCAAGGAAACCTACTACAAATGAACAATGAATCAACATCTCACTGTTAAAACGTGGATAATTACAAAAATGTCATGGACAACATACAAATGAAACACGGTGTGATGTTGACTAATTGTCCAACTACCAAAACAAACCACAGAGGTTGCGCTCGGCATAGGAAAAATAGAGAGATTCACAAATACGCAAAAAACCTAAACAACATAAACAAATATATTATAATAAGTAATACAAGATATACTGAACGGCAAAAGAAACTATACAGATTTAGATTATAATTTTTATTATTTCAAAGCAAACTTGTATATGTTTTACGACTTTAAATTTGCACATCTATTTTTCAATATTATAAAGAATACGTCCGTTTTATTGGCCAAAAAGCAATGTGCACCTGCATATCATAAAATTCATTAAAATACCCAACCCACAAAACGGTATTCAAGATATTGACATCTTTTTCTGCATGTGTAGTCTTCGTTACTCAGCATATGATAAATCAGAATTATATTTCAATTTCCGAAACAAGGTTAGCGCCGGCAAAAACTGGGTAGTCAGCATGTTCAGACCGGAACCATAACGTGATCTAAGCACGTGATTTGATGCAATCAGACATTTAGTTAATTTCTAAAACACATTTGTACACTTACAGAGCTTAAAACGTGAGGAAAAAGGGGACGAACCATAAACAATACCGATAAATTCGTGTTAAGCACTAACGTGACGTAACGTAACGTTGTCCAGACAGTTGAAGGAAAGGCACGCACGATCGTTATTCTAAATTCATAACCGTTCAACGTCTAATTGGCCTGAGACCGTCAGTGCTAGACAAACATGACGTCATCGCTCAAATTTGACCAATTTGTCACAAGTTTGACACAAACCGACTGAGTAACCCCCCCCCCCCAATTTTACGACAGGAAACAGTTTGATGTTAATGTCGTAGGAAGTATATGACATGTGTACAGAATAACGTATATAAATTTGAGAATTCATCACTGGATCATTGTTTCATAATTCAATAATTTAAGATTAGATGGCTGATCTTATCCATATCAGAGTGCTTTCTTTCAGTCGATACTTCAACTAGGGACACACAAATAGATAGATACAGATTATAACAAATACTCGTCGTATTTTTTCGAATAAAGGGGATAAAACATTACCCGGATTTTGCAATTTGGCCCCTTTATAAACGACACGGTAAAAGCAACATCAGGAAAATGTGAACACTATCTTCTAACCCCATATTTCTAATGCCAAATGGCAAACGTATACTAGTATCTTATACACAATTAATTTCACGAGCTGTAATTAACTTTTGATGAACTCAAATACAAGTAAGGTGTATAGTTGCTTTTGCCTTTCTGTATATTATTGTCATTTCATCAAACTTCCAAAAATGTAACATGTATCCCTTTAAGAGGGTCCTTAAAAATACAAAGATGTGGCAGATTAGAAAGTCTGTTCAGTGTATAAAAGCTACATGAAATAAAACAAATTGTAGTCATAATGAAGAAACATAGCAAGTATAGAGTAGATTTCAGCAAATTGCTGCTTTTCATCGAAAACCTCGTAACTGCAGCTTAAGACAGGCTGCAGATACGAGGTTTTCGAAGAAAAGCGACGAAATGGACAACGAGCCAACATCTCACAGTCACAACATGAATCAGTACCAAAAGTGTGATGACTTATATACAAATGAAACTTCGTGTGATGTTGGCTCGTAATTGTCCTACCGCAATCTGAAATAAAATAGTGTTGCTTTTCAACATAAACATTGTAACTGCAGCATAAAAAAGATACACTACATTGTAACTACGTTTTTGTTGAAAAGCGACGATATGTTACCAGACTTTATTGGCCTCATGAGGGAGAAAAATAGCAAAATCGATCAATACAATGAAAATACATCTATCCATAAAAAGCATCTCTAATTATCCCGTACAATTCTTAAAGCATGATGCCTTATCATTTAGATAAAAATTTATGCTGAAACATGATGCTGCAAAAAAATTATTAAAATATGCCATCAAAGCTGAGCAATAAGAAAAAAAGTCATTATGAAGCTTCTTGGTAGGTCCGTAATGGCGTATTTTTTATATTGTCCATTTTTATGGTTGATTTTTCCACGTTTTGGTACTCAATATTTAGAGCATGCTCCTCACTTTTCACGTTTTGTGTCATTCATGAATGTCCTGTTCAACTCAACAGCTTGTTATTATTATTTCAATAAAACTAGTTCGCTCCAGAAAACCCTGAAGGAACCTATCCATTAAGCAAGGAAACCTACTACAAATGAACAATGAATCAACATCTCACTGTTAAAACGTGGATAATTACAAAAATGTCATGAGCAACATACAAATGAAACACGGTGTGATGTTGACTAATTGTCCAACTACCAAAACAAGCCACAGAGGTTGCGCTCGGCATAGGAAAAATAGAGAGATTCACAAATACGCAAAAACCTAAACAACATAAACAAATATATTATAATGAGTAATACAAGATATACTGACCGGCAAAAGAAACTATACAGATTTAGATTATAATTTTTATTATTTCAAAGCAAACTTGTATATGTTTTACGACTTTAAATTTGCACATCTATTTTTCAATATTATAAAGAATACGTCCGTTTTATTGGCCAAAAAGCAATGTGCACCTGCATATCATAAAATTCATTAAAATACCCAACCCACAAAACGGTATTCAAGATATTGACATCTTTTTCTGCATGTGTAGTCTTCGTTACTCAGCATATGATAAATCAGAATTATATTTCAATTTCCGAAACAAGGTTAGCGCCGGCAAAAACTGGGTAGTCAGCATGTTCAGACCGGAACCATAACGTGATCTAAGCACGTGATTTGATGCAATCAGACATTTAGTTAATTTCTAAAACACATTTGTACACTTACAGAGCTTAAAACGTGAGGAAAAAGGGGACGAACCATAAACAATACCGATAAATTCGTGTTAAGCACTAACGTGACGTAACGTAACGTTGTCCAGACAGTTGCAGGAAAGGCACGCACGATCGTTATTCTAAATTCATAACCGTTCAACGTCTAATTGGCCTGAGACCGTCAGTGCTAGACAAACATGACGTCATCGCTCAAATTTGACCAATTTGTCACAAGTTTGACACAAACCGACTGAGTAACCCCCCCCCCCCCAATTTTACGACAGGAAACAGTTTGATGTTAATGTCGTAGGAAGTATATGACATGTGTACAGAATAACGTATATAAATTTGATAATTCATCACTGGATGATTGTTTCATAATTCAATAATTTAAGATCAGATGGCTGATCTTATCCATATCAGAGTGCTTTCTTTCAGTCGATACTTCAACTAGGGACACACAAATAGATAGATGCAGATTATAACAAATACTCGTCGTATTTTTTCGGATAAAGGGGATAAAACATTACCCGGATTTTGCAATTTGACCCCTTTATAAACGACACGGTAAAAGCAACATCAGGAAAATGTGAACACTCTCTTCTAACCCCATATTTCTAATACCAAATGGCAAACGTATACTAGTATCTTATACACAATTAATTTCACGAGCTGAAATTAACTTTTGATGAACTCAAATACAAGTAAGGTGTATAGTTGCTTTTGCCTTTCTGTATATTATTGTCATTTCATCAAACTTCCAAAAATGTAACATGTATCCCTTAAATATACAAAGATGTTGCAGATTAGAAGTTCTGTTCAGTGTATAAAAGCTACACGAAATAAAACAATTTGTAGTCATAAAGAAGAAACATAGCAAGTATAGATCAGATTTCAGCAAATCGCTGCTATTCATCGAAAACCTCGTAACTGCAGCTTAAGACAAGCTGCAGATACGAGGTTTTCGAGGAAAAACGACGAAATGGACAATGAACCAACATCTCACTGTCACAACATGAATCAGTACCAAAATGTGATGACTTATATACAAATGAAACTTAGTGTGATGTTGGCTCGTAATTGTCCAGCAGCAATCTCAAATAGCTCTACCTCTCATATAAACTTGAAATAGTGTTGCTTTCAACAAAAACATTGTAAGAGCAGCTTAAAACAAGCTACACTAACTATGTTTTTCGTTGAAAAGCGACGATATGTTACAAGACTTTACTGACCTCATGAAGGATAAAAGTAGCGAAATCGTTTACCCACAAAAAGCGCATTCGAGGGTTGTCCCAATAAATCGTAAACAACGTCTACAAAAAACACTGAATGGATATTTCTATTTTTTCTAAAGACATATATAGACGTTACTTTAAAGTAAGTGGATATAGTTGGATATAAAGGAATGTCATTTACAGAAAACAGGTACATATTAATTCGAAAATGGACAAAACATATTCTCACAAAATGTAAATATTGTGCAACGTTAAAAATATAAGTTATTAAAGGTGTCTACGATTTATTTGGACAACTCTCGTACATATTGTTATTCTAACATTTATGGGCTAACAAAAGATTCCCTGGTGTTTAAGATTGTGTCTATGTATAGATATATTTCGGGTACCAGTCAGGGCCGTGAAGAATCGTTTACAGTCGCTTGATCATGTGATACACAGGTATAGTGGTCCCACGATATTCTGATTCCTGCAAAACAAGAAAACACATCCATTTACCAATTATAGGTTACACTGATGGTGAACTCGGCCAAACCGTGGCACGTTTTTTCGCAATCATAGTATTCCGTCGGTGTTGTTATGAAATATCGTAACTACGGTTTCGATAAAGCCGTAGTTACGAGATTTAATAACAATACAGACGGTTTGTCAATACATATCGATATACCCGGTCTATTTTTAGAACAAATTCATTGTTATCAGAAAAACTATCCAATCAGATCTTTAAACTCACATTTAAACGCAAGAAATCTGTACCTTGTGGAAGCGAAAAACGTCCCTCGCTTTGGCCGAGTTCACCACCAGTAGGTTATGCAATCAAAAAACAAAATCATATCGATGATAATCAGTATTTTGATGTAATATTGACGAGACGATTTTCTCCTCAAGGTAAAATGTAATGAACTATTTCCTAGGCTCCGCCCTGTCTCCCCCCCCTCCAAGAAAACCCAGGGATATAATAGGTAACAGGTTTTTGTTTATAAACATCAGATTGCCTTTGAAGAACTGTTTCTTATAAAATCGACTCGTCAAGCAAAAAGGGACTTTATGGGAAGTTAAAAAAAGAAAATTTGAGAAACGACTCACACTAAGCAGACGTCAACAAGATGTCGCATATAGAAAATAAACATATGTGACCCGTCATGCTAAAAGGGACCTTATCCGAACTCCAAAAATCCACATTTTGACAAACTTGTCAGACCCAGCACAGGTCAACCAGATACTGTATTCGAAAAATGAACGTACAGTTAGATAGGGAAAACATTCTAGATATAAAAAAGTACATACAAGTGAAAAGTGTCGGCCCTAGTCTGGCTGCGCGGACTGCGCAGACTGACTAGGGTCGATATTTTTCACACACCCGAATAGGTCCCTTTTAGCGCGACGGGTCACATATAGTAAGATAAAAATATTCTATACCCATAAAATTACGTAAGAGTTATGAGTTTGGAATTTAGTCAATCTGCGAAGTCCGCACTGGCCGGTTATTGTCTATACCTTTTACACTTTGAAGAGGGTCCATCTTTAGCTTGACGGGTCAAAATTTGAAACGTTCCGATTTTCACTGGATTTCAGCACGTGTCCAGTTACCAAAAAATGTTCAACACTTTCCCAAAAAAGGACAAAAACAAAGTAAAATCGTTTAAAGACTGCATGATCAATGGCATTAGAAAAATATTTAGGCAAAAGGAGAGACTATTTACAATAATCATTACTTTCTTTAAGCTTTGCAAAATGCAAGTCCAAAGCAGGTCTTAAATGGAAAAGGGTAAACCACCTGAATGTGTCTTTATCCATCATAGCTTACCCTTTCAACCTTTCCCAAACGACAATCAGTTCGATGTTCCACTGTTAAAGTTTTGAAAACGACAAGCTAAGTATATAAGACTTGTGTAAAATATCTGTGCAACAGGAGGATATGTTTCTTAGCATTTTTTCTTCCTATTGTCCGAACGTTTTCTCAATCCCGTCTACAAATTACTTAAAAACAAGGTTCTGGTTGGGAAACGGTCTCTAGATTATGTTTGACCCGTCACGCTAAACGTGTTCTTTGTGAAGTCGACAGAAGACCATATTTCGAGACACAGGTCATATTTAGCAAGCACCAAACATATCCGTATTTAGCAAATGAATATACAGTGTGATAGGAAAAACAATCTTCATGTAGATCCAGAGTATTAACTTAATGTGAAAAGCGTCGATCCTGATCAGTCTGTGTTTTCCTCGCAGACTGACTAGGGTTGATGCCCACTTCCTAGAAGGTCCCTTTTAACGAGATATGTCACATTTTCTAAGTTTACTGTTTGTTCTCTGACGTCATTCCAATGCGTGCACACGATTTAAAAATAAAGTCCGTAAACCCTCTGTCTTTACCGCTCAGGACTCGGATAATTCCGACTCGCTTTTGATATTATTAACATGGCACACATTGCAAGAAAGGAAAACTAAGCAAATGTACCATTCTGTCTCTGGTTTTATTAGTATTATGCAGTTGAATTATGTTCGTTCATAGCCTATTCTACGGTGGCACTAAGGTGACATGTGAGTTTTTTCTTTTTTTGAAGAAAAAAGAAAAACGCAATAACAATGTCGGTGGGCGTTTTTCTTTTTTTAGAGAAAAAAGAAAAACGCAAACACAATATTGGTGAGCGTTTTTCTTTTTTTGAAGAAAAAAGAAAAACGCTAAAAACAATGTTGGCGAGCGTTTTTCTTTTTTTAGAGAAAAAAGAAAAACGCGACAACCTATTTGGTTTTGCGTTTTTCTTTTTTTTACCCGGAAGTCGTGGCCACGTGACTTAATAAGCCAATCAAAACTGTGCAGCCTTATCGCGCTCCCGCCGTTTTTCCAATGGGTGAAGATTATCGCTAGACGTACACCGCTTAGGCATGTACACCATTTGCGCACGATGTCAATTATCGCTATGCCCCGCCCCATTATTTTATCGCAGGGATAGTATAAAGGCAGATAAAAGCGAAATGTAGACACCAACATCGAATGTATTTAACACTGTCAAAAACGTTTTTAACTTGAATAGAAACTTTTCCATGTCCAGTGTTGTCGGTACATACTTCAATGGCAATAAATTTTGTGCTAAAAATAGACTTGGTTTATCATTGTGTTTTGATAGAGGCATTCACCGTCGGTGTTGTTATAAAATCTCGTATAGCGGACGAGAATTGACCTGGCAGAGCATTCCATTCGATTAGCATGGGCTGCTCTGCCAGGTCATTTATCATGAGGCATAACTACGGCTTGATTCAAGCCGTAGTCACAAGATTTTATAACTACACCCTCGATTTACTATTGTTTGTCAGAAATTACGTCACTGTTAACCCGGTAAAATCATTCATTATTGTGTAAGTCAGACAATTAGCATACCCACAACCTCAACATACCAATCGATCGGTCTAAGAGGTGGAATAAATATTTTTTAGGATACAAAATTAATCTAGGTCATTGTTCGTCAAACCCTATATTGCGCGACTTCAATGGAATTATCTCTTCGAAAAGAATTCAATTATGAATGTCCAAAACATAGGGTTTCGGTATGTTGTCAGATAGCTGATTTAAGTCTGCATTTTATGCATATGAACGATTTTCTCGTATATACCTCTATACTTATTTCATAAGTGATGTAGGCCTTCATCGTTAGCACGGTCCCAAGACAGCTGATGCAGGTCTATACTTACAGTTTTAAATGCTTATTTACGATTCATAATAATGTACATCGTTTAGGCACGGTCCCTAGAACGCTGATCTGGGTCTATAATTACAGTGTTAAATGCTTATTTACGATTTGATATGGTCAACACCGTTTAGTCACGATCCCCAATACGCTTATCTAGGTCTATAGTTACAGTGTTAAATGCTTATTTACGATTTGATATGATGTACACCGCTAAGGCGCGGTCCCTAGATCGCTGATCTGGATCTATACTTACAGCGTTAAATACTCATTTAAGATTCGATATGATGTACACCGTTTAGGCACGGTCTCTAGAACGCAGATCTGGATCTATACTTACAGTGTTAAATACTCATTTATGTTTTGATAAAATTAACACCGTTTAGGCACGGTCCCTAGAACGCTGATCTGGGTCTTCACTTACAGCTGTAAATGCTTATTTACGATTTGATATGATGTACACCGTTTAGGCACGATCCCTAGAACGCTGATCTTGATCTATTCTTACAGTGTTAAATATTCATTTAAGATTTGATTTGACGTACAACTTTTGGGCACGGTCACCAATACGCTTATCTGGGTCTATAGTTACAGTGTTAAATGCTTATTTACGGTTTGATATGATGTACACCGTTTTAGGCACAGTCACTAGATCGCTGATTTGTGTGTTTACTTGCAGTCTTTAATGCTTATTTACGATTTATAATGATGTGCACCGTTAAGGCATGGTCCCAAAAACGCTGATCTGGGTCTTCACTTACAGTTGTAAATGCTTATTTACGATTTTATATGATGTACACCGTTAAGGCACCAAACGCGTATCTGGGTCTATACTAACAGTTTTAATTTTTTTACGATTTATAATGATGAACACCGTTTAGGCACGGTCCCTAGAACGCTGATCTGGGTCTATACTTACAGCTTTAAATGCTCATTTACGATTTATTATGATGTACACCGTTTAGGCACGGTCCCTAGAACGCTGATCTGGGTCTATACTTACAGCTTTAAATGCTCATTTACGATTTATTATGATGTACACCGTTTAGGCACGGTCCCTAGAACGCTGATCTGGGTCTATACTTACAGCTTTAAATGCTCATTTACGATTTATTATGATGTACACCGTTTAGGCACGGTCCCTAGAACGCTGATCTGGGTCTATAATTACAGTGTTAAATGCTCTTAATATTGAGAATGATGTACTCCGTTTAGGCACAGTCCCTAGAACGCTGATCTCGGTCTATTCTTACAGTGTAAATGCTTATTTACGATCATTTATAATGATTTATACGGTTTACGCACGGTCCCCAGAACGCTGATCTAGGTATATACTTACAGTGTAAAATCGTCGGTGGGGAGTCACAACCTCGTAAGTACAGCTTGACAAAGCTGGAGTTACGAGGTTTCGATCCCCCGCCGACTAAAAGCTTATTTACGATTTATAATGATGTACACCATTTAGGCACGGTCCCTACAACACTGTTCTGTGTCTAATATTACAGTTTTAACGATTAAATATGAAATACGGCGTTTTGTACACGGTCCCTAGAACGCTGATATGTATGTATTTTTTTTTTTTACAGTTTTAAGGTATATGACCCATCATTAAAAACACCACTTTTTAGCCATGCAACATGCATCAAATTACGCACACAAGTACGCTTCAAATAAGTTGATTCACCGTGTCGGATTCTAAGATTATGGTTCAAGAAGAAAATAATTCACAAATATCTTTTTACTCTATATGCATATGCAAGGGAGGTAATTTTGAACATTTTTGCCAAATATTTTCATGTGTATGCATCAATTCAAAATTCTAAACCGTTAAAACTGCTTATGTTTGTATTTGGAATAGAAATGCAACACAGTTAAGGAATTACTGGCACTTTTCAAATTTCGCCCCTGGCTCTTTGGTGCTAATGATGGGTTGTATACATTAAATGCTTATTTACAATTTGATATGATGTACACCGTTTAGGCACGGTCCCTAGAACGCTGATATGGATCTATATTGACAATCTTAAACGTTTATTTAAAATTTACTATGATGTACACCGTTTAGGCACGGTCTCTAAAACGCTGATGTGGGTGTATATTTGCAATTTGAACCGCTGTTTTACGATTTGATATGATTAACACCGTTTAGGCACGATCCCTACAATGGTGAACTATGTCTATACTTTCATTGCTATTGATAATGATGTACACCGTTTAGGCACGGTCCGTAGAAAGCTGATCTGGGTGTAAACTTACAGTTTCAATTGCTTATTTGCGATTTGATGTGATGTACACCATACAGGCATGGTCTCTAAAAAGTTGATCTGGGTCTATACTTAGAGTGTCCAATGCTTATTTTCGATTTGATATGATGTACCTCGTTTAGGCACGATCCCTAGAACGCTGATCTGGGTCTATACTTAGAGTGTTAAATGCTTATTTGATATTGATAATGATGTATTTTAGGCACAGTCCATAGAACGCTGATCTCGGTCTATTCTTACAGTGTAAAACGCTTATTTACGATCATTTATAATGATGTATACCGTGTACGCACGGTCCCCAAAACGCTGATCTAGGCGTTTTGTACACGGTCCCTAGAACGCTGATGTGGGTGTATTTTTACAGTTTTAAATGCTTATTTACAATTTGATATGATGTACACCGTTTAGGCACGGTCCGTAGAAAGCTGATCTGGGTGTAAACTTTCAGTTTCAATTGCTTATTTGCGATTTGATGTCTGTACTTACAGTGTCCAATGCTTAATTTCGATTTATTATGATGTACCTCGTTTAGGCACGGTCCTATAGAATGCTGATCTGGGTCTATACTAATAGTTGCAAAACTTTATTTACAATTAAATATGATGTACTGCTTTTATGCACGGTCCCTAGAACGCCGCTCATGCTCTTGAATTACAGCCTTAAAAGATTGTTTTTGATTAAATATGATGTACACCGTTTATGTACGGTCCCTTAAACGCTGATCTGGGTCTATACTTGCAGTTTAAATGCCTTTGTTTGATTTATAGTCACTGTGGTGTACGAGGGGTAATCCAGAATTAGCGGTACTGGCTTTATAACTTCAATATGAACCCATCTAAGTCAATCAAATTCTAACAGCATAAAACGTAATTTATCAATGATCAATCGACCATATTTCATCAAATTCGGACCTAAAACAAAAAAGTTACAATAAAACTAGTTTTGTACATAACGCAAATGCGGGGCAGGTAGACAACGAACGTCACGACGACGCAAGTTCGTAACGTTAAAACAATGACGTTATTCCCCCACACAGTCACCTAGAGTTGCAATACATTTACTGTGACGTTCAATTCACCCACTATACATGCCCCTTAACCATTGCTTGTCGATTGTAGAAAACATCCGCTGAATGTCTAGAGCTAATTCACCAAAGACCCTGAAACTGTGACATTTCAGAACTGATTTCATACAGGGAAATACCCGCAATTCCACTGAAGCTTAAACTGATGAGAAGGAACGATTTTAAAATAGCTTTCTTGGATTGGAGATGAAAAAGGTGACGTCCGTTGTTGTGATTTTTAAGTGGTGTAAGTCATACAAGTGCATCTAAATTGTTGTTAGAATATTATCAAGGAATTTGCTTCTAAACGAAATCTTTGCTCCCGAATTTCTTCAATGCTCGATCACGTTTTCCCATAATTATTTGTATTAGGAAGATATAGAATCCACAGCTGAGCATATTCACGTTTAAATGATCTGTCAGTATTCAAAACTCACTACCATAACTCAATTCCGTCTTGTAACAAATGTATTTGATGGTGGAGTGGCGATCTCAAACGTTGACGCCCGTAATAACTTTAGTTTACGTCGCGTCCAGATGCTCCTCTGGCCACTTCTCCCTTTCTTTTCCTACAGCAATGTTCTTCCTTTATTGAACATTCGGTACCAAACGATTGTGAACTTCATAAATAAAGAATGTTTTATCGGTTTTTCTACCCTATTTTGTACGTATCGAATGGGGAATATCCATGTTTTACGCAAAATGTAAAAAACCGTACACGTTCGAATACTCAGCCAACGTCATAGTTGACTTTTATCACCAAAGCAAAATGGTCCATAGTTTTCCCATTCAACCACAAATAACGTTCCAATTTTGGTCATAGAATAGTATTTAGTTACTTTTGATGTTCACAACGTCTTTGTAAAAATTTGTTCGTTAGAAAGGGTTACAAAACATGTAGAATATTAAAAAAACATGTAGAATATTAAATCAAAGTACTGACAGTACTGTTTGGAAGCAAATTTTTCAAAAATGTAGGCCTGTCCAGGCCCCAGTTTCTCGAAAAAAACTTAAGTATATTCTCATGAGAACATGCTCAACATCAAAGGGATACTCTCCAACGTTGAAGGGTATTCCATTGAAGTTCACGTGGATTTCATGCAATTTGAGCACTGTGCTCAGATTTGAGAACATACTTAAGTTTTTTTCGAGAAACCGGGGCCAGAAATAGAGTAGTTTGATTAGGTACTTTGATTATCCATTTGAATACCTTGAATACTTTGATTCGTAGAGTATTTCGATTAAGTACTTTGATTATCCAGAATACCTTGCATACTTTGATTTCATGATGGAGTTGTATTTATTTTTAGCACAACTTCATGCATATTAATCGTTTGTGTAAGCTGAATATATTTCATAGTTCAGTAAACTCGACTGACCCATTTACAAGGAAGGCCATTGGACTAGTTCTTTGAACCATAATAAAGCAAATTACTACGTGGATCTTTTCATCTCTCAGAGACATGATTAATTGAATGTTTCATTTTCAGTCACACAATTCAATATCTACACATAACTTCAGACTTACATATTGAATATTCAAATGACTGTTACCTCATTAATCTTTGCTTTTGATAGAACTATTTATAGTGAGGAAGACCGGAAGATGTTGTGTGGTATGCAGAGAATGGTAAAGTGCAGAGACGCATGGCTGCTAAGAGAAGCAAATTTGGAAAATTTGCTTCCAAAAACTAAGAAATTTTACCCCTGCCCCGCCTAACCGTACCTTGGTTGCTATGGACACACTTTCAACATAGACGCAATTAAAAGACAGTGCCAATATTTCCGTATCATGTCAAATATGAATAGTACTTGTATTATGCCAAATTGCATCAAGAAAAACACAAAAATATTAATTTTAGAGCATCAGTACCGCTAATTCTGGATCACCCCTCGTACACCGTTTAGGCACAGTCCCTAGAACGCTGATCTGGATCGATACGTACAGTTTTAGATACTTTTCGAAGATTCGACATGATACATAGGCAAAGGAAGGTTTATAATATTTGGGGGTGGGGGAATGTTAAAGTGAATGGAACCCGACCGAGCGTATCGTTCCTAGACGGACTTGGGGCATCCACCCCCCAAAAAAATTTGAATTGTTAGAAGCCATTTCCTGCAATCTGAGCACGTTCAGACAGTATTTTATACCTGGACCTTTCTTGAGGGAAAGCGTATTATTTGGGGATCTGGCTCCCCCTGCCTCCCTTTTTTACGCCAGTGTGATGTACACCGTTTAGGCACGGTTGCTCGAATGCTGATCTGAGTATCTACTTACAGTTGTACATGCTTATTTATGATTTGTTATAATGTACACCGTTTAGGCATATCCCTAGAACGCTAATCTGAGTCTATACTTACAGTTGTAAAATTTAATGCTAATCTGCGATGTAATATGAAGTAAACCGTTTAGGCACGGTCCCTAAAACACTGAGCTGGGTCTATACTTACAGTATGAAATTTACGATTTGTTATGATTTACACCGTTAACGCATGGTCTCTTACCCGTTCGACTTCATCATTTGAAAACACTAAAAAAATAAACAATCAAAATCACGAAACCATTACATATCGATGCTACAAAAAATTCAATGAAGACCAGTTTTTACAAGACTTATTATTATCCGGAATTGGCAGTGTTGAAACACTTGTAGATCCCAATGAGGCCCTCTTAAAATTTTATGAAATTCTTAATTCAATATTATCTACTCATGCTCCTATCAAGAGTAAACGTATAAAACGTACGCATCAACCTGATTGGTTTACAGATGAAATTAACGAAACTATGTTTGAAAGAGATAAAGCACATATGGACGGCAATCATGACATGTACAAAATGCTTCGAAATAAAGTGACTTATATGATTAAGCGAAATAAGAAAAACTTTTTCAATAAATCTGTCGAAAATAAGAAAGATACCAGGATGATATGGAAAAATCTTAAAGGTGCAGCAAACATGGACAAGTCAGAAGATCTTACAATACCATTGAAAATCACAAAAACGGATTCGGTAATTGAAGGCAAATTGAACGTCATAAATGAGCTTAACCGTCATTTTGTATGCGTTTCTGATATCGTAACTAAGACACCATTCTCGGAAAGCGGTTTTCGAAATCTTCAAAAACACCTTGATGCAAAGTTAGGACATAACATTTTCACCATTGAATTTATTACTATAAATGAGGTTCGGGATCTAATTAGAAAACTTGATGTCAAAAAGTCTACAGGTCTAGACGGTATTAGCGCACAAATTCTAAAATATTGTGGGGATACAATTATACCAATTATCACATCCATAATAAATAACAGTATTGCTTCTGGCATTTACCCAGATGAAATGAAATTAGCCAAAGTTATACCAATTTTAAAATCAGGTGAAAAAAAATGATCCGAATAACTATAGACCAATCTCGATCTTACCCACAATTTCTAAGATCTTTGAACGACATATTGTCACGCAGCTACAGAAATACCTTGTGCGAACGGATGTATTGAATAATTCTCAGTCTGGGTTTAGAGAAAATCATTCTTGTGTAACTGCTTTATCAAAATTGATCGATACATGGCTTAAAGATATTGATGATGGCAAATTGATTGGTTCTGTTTTCTTGGATTTGAGGAAAGCGTTTGATCTTGTTGATCACGAAATCCTACTACATAAGCTTAAACTATACCACTTTTCAGAAAATACCCTGCTTCTAATAAAGTCTTATTTATCCAACAGGAAGCAGTTAATAAAAGTCGGAAAATTTCAATCTGACTCTCTTCTGATACAGTCTGGGGTTCCTCAAGGCTCGATCCTCGGGCCTATTTTATTTCTCTTGTACATTAATGACATATCGTTAACATGTTCTGATGTGGAAATTGATCTATATGCAGACGACTCCACAATGTATAAAGCAGGTTATGACCTAGTCACTATACAAAATAAACTCCAAGAAAGCATTTCCTCCGTACAGGAATGGTGTTCATTAAACAATATGTCTATACACCCCACAAAAACTAAATGCATGCTAATCGGGTCCAAACATAAACTTTTACACCAAGATGAGCTTATATTAAATGTTAATGGAGTGCGACTTGAAAATGTACACACTCAAAAAGTTCTAGGCGTCTACATTGATAATCACCTAAATTGGCACACGCACATTGATTATGTTTGCTCTGGACTCAAAAGGAAAATATCTCTTTTTAAGAATATATCGTTTTACTTGACGAAAGAAATGAAAATCCTATTTTACAACGCATACATTTTACCTGTTTTTGACTATTGCTGTGCCATATGGGGTAAAACTGACAAGCGCTATATAAATAAAATATATTCTCTTCAGAAAAGACTAGCAAAATTAATCCTTTGTAAGCCAATGAAGTCATCTTCAGAAGAATTGTTCAAAGAACTTTCTTGGTTGACATTCTCAAATCGATGTAATTATCACATTGCAGTTCTAGTTTATAAAACGCTAAACTGCAACGCTCCTGATTACATGATGAATTTAATTAAAGTTTCTAGAAATGATTTGTATAATTTACGCTCTGAAACTCAGAATCAACTCACATTAAACAAACAACCAAAAACAAATATTTATCAAAATAGTCTAAATTATAAAAGCGTTGACATCTGGAACGATCTTCCTGTAAGCTTAAGATCGGAGGCAAAACTTGCTAATTTCAAGCAAAAAATAAGAAATTATTATCTAACGTATAAACAATAATGTGAAAATGAGTATCTGTCAGAGTAAAGAAATTCTTGACTGATAATAAATTAAGTTAACCCTTTCCCAGAAAAATCTGACTTTGACATACCCAATTAGAAATGACATGGGAAAGCATTGTGTCTAAAGGAGAAAATGCTGAAAATCAGTTTTTTCTCCTCTATCCTCAATGTTTCCTGACCTAAATTATTCACATTTATTTTCTTGAAGTAAAATCCATTTTGACATTTGCTTAAACATTCAAATTAAACACCCCAAAATTTTGTCAATCGGGAAAGGGTTAATAGATAGCTAATCAATAAAATTAATATTAACTTAATCAATTTTGATTTGATTGAACGTTATAATTTATGAATGTTTGTGTGTGTGTGTGTGTGTGTGTGTGTGTGTGTGTGTGTGTGTGTGTGTGTGTGTGTGTGTGTGTGTGTGTGTGTGTGTGTGTGTGTGTGTGTGTGTGTGTGTGTGTGTGTGTGTGTGTGTGTGTGTGTGTGTGTGTGTGTGTGTGTGTGTGTGTGTGTGTGTGTGTGTGTGTGTGTGTGAGTAACAGAGAAGGGAGATAAGGTGAGAATAAGGCGGAAGTGTGTTCGTTTACTTGTGTTAGTATGAGTGTTATCGTTAGAAGGCCATATTGTAAATAAGATAAATTCAATATTATTGAATTATATATGTCTTAATATGCTACCTTCTCTAAATAAAGTTATTATTATTATTATTATTATTATTATTATTATTATTGAACGCTGATCCTTGTTTATATTTACGATTCATAGTAAATTTAGTAATGCAGTCTGTTTAGTTACCCTTTCGGAGTCTATACTTGCAATTATGAATGCTTGATTACAATTTTGAATGATACACACCGTATAGGCACGGTCTGCATCCGTATCTATATTTACAGTTGAATGTGCTTTTTGACCATTTTTAATGATGAAACCGTTTGTACACGCTATATCAGAAAGCCCTAGTCCATACTGACAGTCGAAGTGCTTATTATGTACATAGATTGGGCACGGTTTGTAGAAAGCTGATTTTTGGTCTTAACCTATCGTTTTAAATGAGTATTGACGTTTTATGTGTACTCTTTAAGCACTGTCTTTTGAACGTGGATCTAAGTCTACGTATACCCAAACCGAAAACTCGTTTCAAAGAATATTATAATACGTAACCGCACTGGGGTAGGAAGTGGGGGCTAGGGGGCCAGGCCCCTAATAATTTAGAAGGGGGACAGCATAACCATGCCCCAATAATACACCCATATTTTCCTTCGAGAAAGGACCAGGTATGAAATGCTGTCTGAAAGTGCCCAGATGGCAGGAAATTACTTCTTTTGAATCGCCCTGCCCCAGACCCACCCACCCCAGCAACGCTATACTCGGTCAGGTTACATTCACTTATACATTTGTCCCCCCCCCCATATTATAAACCTTTCTATGCCTATGAATCGTTCCAGGCAAAATCTCTACATCGTCGCTTTCAACAAAAACCTCGTAACTGCAGCCTAAGAACAGCTGCAATTACAATGTTCTTGTAGAATGATATCGATTTTTTTTAAAATTTTCAGTCTTTATTCATATTAATTAATGCTTGTCAACTTTATTTTATCATAAAAACCAGTAAGACATGATCCCGATAAGCAAACATATTGCCTATATACGGTCTATTTTCAAAGACGACCTCCGAAAATTAAATCCAATTCTATACTTTAAAAAATGTTTCTACATTAAACAATTTTCACTGTCTATTTTCATTTGGGTAATTGTTCCAGGGATAGTACATTTACGGTGTACATCATTGAAATCCTAAATAAGCATTTACAACTGAAAGTATAGACCCAGATTAGCGTTCTAGAGACCGTGTCTAAACGATGCATCATATCAAAATATAAAGAAGCATTTCTAACTGAGAATATAGACCCAGACCAGTGTTCTAAGGACCGTGCCTAAATTGTGTCCATCATGATATCGTAAATAAGTATTTACAACAGTAAGTTTAGACTTAAGTCAGCGTTTAAGATACACAATGTACCGTGTATATAACGCTGTACATTACTATAAATGGTAAATAAGCATTAAAATCTGTAAGTATAGATCCAGGTAAGTATTCTAGAGACCGTGCCTAAACGGTGTACATCAGTATAAATAGTAAATTTCTAACATTTACAGCGGTAAGTATAGAACCAAATCAGCGTTTTAGAGACCGTGCATAAACGGTGTATATATATGATTATAAACAAATCATAAATTTATAACATTTACAAATGTAAGTATAGACACAGATCAGCATTTTAGAGACCGAGCAAAAATGTGTACATTTAACACTGTAAATATAGACCCAGATCAGGGTTTTAGGGACCGTGCCTAAACGGTGTTTATCATTATAAATCGTAAATAGGCATTTAACACTGTAAGTATAGACCCAGATCAGCGTTATATAGTGATATTGCCTAAACGGTGTACATTTTTAAAACACTGTTTTTTCTAAACAATTTTAAAACACCAGATCAGGATTCTAGGAACCGTGCCTAAACTGTGCACATTATTATAAATCGTTAATAAGCATTTGATACTGAAAATATCGACTCAGTACATAATTATAAATCTTAGATAAGCATTTAAACACTGTAAGTATAGACCCAGATCAGCGTTCTAGGGACTGTGCCTAAACGGTGTACATCATTATAAAACGTAAATAAGCATTTGATACTGTAAATATAGACCAAGATAAGCGTTCTAAGGACCGTGCCTAAACGGTGTACATCATTATAAATCGTAAATAAGCATTTACAACTGTACGCATAGACTCAGATCAGCGTTCTAGGGGCCGTGCCTAAACGGTGTATATCGTTATAACTCGTGAACAAGCATTTCAAACTTTAAGTATAGACCCAGATCATCGTTCTGGGGACCGTTTCTGAACGGTGTACATCATTATAAATCGTTGATAAGCATTTACAACTGTCAACTCTCTTCTATAGGCTTATATCAGCGTTCTAGGGATCGTGCCTAAATGGTGTAGATCTACATTATTACATGTAAAGATCATATAAAAGCATTTATAACCGTAAGTAATATACTAGCTTTCTAGAAACCGTGCCGTAACGGTATATATCACTAAAGAGTTCAAATTCAAATGAAATCAAATCATCAAATTATAAAATTAATAAGCCTATAGTTTTGGATAATCTACATTTCGCCGCCGTCCTTCACATTTCGCCCCATTTTGCCACAACAGTTCCATTTCCCTAGTTTAGGCCAACCCGGTTTTAATCAATTATAAGACAACTTTACAAGCAGAATATTTCTGTGGTCAATGTCAAATGTCTTCGAAAAAGATATTAGAAAATTCTTTGTGAAATATACAGTCAAGTTAATGTTTTTCAAGGCCTATAGTTTTAAGATTCTGGTAGGCATTTTATTCATTCCAATTCGAATTGCAAGGGAGGTAACACCTCTAAAAAACGCGAAAACTAGTTACTCTATTGAGTCACGTGGCCACGACTTCCGGGTAAAAAAAAGAAAAACGCAACACCAAATAGGTTGTCGCGTTTTTCTTTTTTCTCTAAAAAAAGAAAAACGCCCACCAACATTGTTTATTGCGTTTTTCTTTTTTCTCCAAAAAAAAAGAAAAAAAACTCATATGTCACCTTAGTGCCACCGTACTATTCAGATAATCAGAACTCGGTATAATAAACACATTAATCCGAGTCTGCCCGGCTTTAAACATCGGGATTTTTATATCCATCTCACTACAATTAAACAATAGAATTGCACATTATCATGTAATTTCAGAAATAATTAGTCAAATAAACAACAATACAATTGAGCTAGGTAGTTACATAATTATTTGAACGCAAGGACGTCGCTTTGAGGATACCAACATGTAGAGCTTTGTTGCATTCTAGTCTTTGAAATACAAATCACGATAAAAATGATATTGATTCTGCTTTGTTTCAAAAAGCGATATATCCACACATTATTAACCATTCTATTATATATACTAGTCAAAATATCTAACCGGCCACTTAAAAAACAAAGATATTTTTTTCTGTGGTTATTGGATTTTCATGAAATTTGCTATGTGAATTTTTAAGCAACTTTCCAGATGCTTTTGGCGAAAAGTGACTGTTTTTTTATTGAAATAAAAGCGCGACGTAAGAAAAGCTCAAACAGCTCTAAATTCACACAGAGCTCAGAATATTGTCAATGTCGTGTGTTTGGTCTCATGGATCATTAGCTACAACAAAGACTTAGAAAAAAATTGAAAATGTTTGACAATTGTGTACGACATATGGCCGTAAAAGAAAATGAAAGAGGTCATGTATGCAGAAAACGGTTCTTAAAGACAACATCTAAACCACGTTTTTCTTCGAAAATGCTTTAAATATAGACTGATGATTCACGGCGAGCTACAAAATGTAGGATATGTGTAAAAAATCAGTTTGTTGCATCGTTTTTCCACATCAGACCACATTTGAGCATATTCGCTTGATAGAATGTTTTGCCTGTTGAATTTAAATACCATTTAACCATGTCTCCCATTCTTTCTGTTTCTTCTGTAGTCAACAGTCACACAAAATTGACGATGTTCTCCAATTTTTTTCTTAGTCTGGATTGCAGCTAACGATTTGTGTACTTTGAATTGTTGAAAGTGTATTATCTCGAGCTCTATTAAGATTTAGAGCTTTTTGAGCTTTTCCTTTATTACTCATCAAAATTTGAAAATTATTGGCAAGTCATCATGAAAATCCACGGACATTATGCTTAAAAATTTACATATTAAATTTCATTAACATGTAATAACTTTTAAAAAAGTGAGAGTCATTTTTAAAGTGGCCGGTTAGGACTTTTGGCCAGTACAGTTACATTTGGTTTTGTTTGAAACAGATAACAATTTACAATAAGAACATAATACATATAAAAGGTAAAAGGTAAAGGTTTGTTTATTATAGTGTCACCCCTATATAAAGGGTCAGCCAGTTTTGGCTTATGAGACACTCTCTTTCTCAATACGCAGTACCTCCCGATTCCCCTCTCATGATGCCGGGCGTCTGACAGAGATGGGTCTACGGTAACCATTAATTTAACTAGCTGGCTGCTCACCAACCGGTCACATCAGTTCTAATCCGGCAGGCCGGCTTCCACCGGGATTCGAACCTTCGACCTCCCGCTTCCAAGGCGGACGCCCTAACCACTAGGCCACGGAAGCGGTATACACACAGATTGCTTTGACAGCTCTAGATCCGAGTCTTTACAATGCGTATTAATACACGTTCGTTGGGTATTTAGAAAAGATGACCGCCATTTTGTTTGAATTTTGAAGCGAGCATAAAATCAGGATTTAGATTGGGCTTCCAAGGGCGGATACAGGATTTTTTTCCAGGGGGGGGGGGGGGGGGGGGGTCAAGGCCCAAATGATGGTATTTGTTCAGAGGTTATATACTATAAAAGTCTTTATTTTCGCGAGCTCAACATTTCGCGATTTTGTTGTTTGGGATTTATTCGCGAGTTCATAAATTCGCGCTTGCTTGATTTACGGGCATTTCAAATGACCAGTATAAATAAAAAAAGAACAAGGAAGACAACTGCGGAGGAGGTAGACATAGACCCTATTCAGAAATGCATTACAAATTAAATCTTTCTGCAAAAAAAATATATAATTGAGCCAGGATCTGGAAAAACGTCCCTTATAGCATTTTTAAAATTTAAGTTTCAAGATCACCCTGTTGTCAAATGCAGTCCAATATACATCCATGCATCTCTCTGTAAGTTATTACAGGTCACGAACATGCAATAAGAGAACAACATGGATCCTGATCAGACTGTGCGTATGCACAGGCTGATCTGGATCCATGTTGGGCTCAAAAGCCTTAGCGGACGTTTTTCCAGATCCTTGCTCGTATATATTCTTAAATAGGGTCTATGTCTTCGTCTTCCGTAGTGGAGCCTGGAGGGATAATACTCTAGCGCATGGTAGGTCAACAGTTGATAAATTCCATTGTTTACAATTAAAAGACAATACACATGATAGGAGACTTAATTGTTGCTGGAAAGGCCTGACATGCTGGTCGTCAGTAATGCATATAAGGCTTTCTACAGTGGGCAGGTTCCGGCAACGAGTTCTACCCTTGAATATCGACAAATGCCTTTTTATACGCCGCCGGAGGCGGACGTATATTGGCGTCATCTTCTCCGTCTGTCCGTCCGTCTGTCCGTCCATCCGTCTGTCCGTACGTCCGTCCACTTTTCTTGTCAACGCAATTCCTCCTAAGTTTCTGGCTAGATCTTCTTGACACTTGGTCAATGTAATCACCTCAATTGGTAGATGCGCATGAAGGAAGGATTTTATGGTTTGTTGATTTTTGACTGAGTTATGCCCCTTAAAAACTTAGTCTCTGGGGCTTATGGAAATTGCAGCCTTGTCAACGCAACTCCTCCTAAGTTTCTCGCTGGATCTTAATGAAACTTGGTCAATGTTATCACCTCAATTGGTAGATGTGCATGAAGGAAGGATTTTGATTTCTGCGAGAGTTATGCCCCTTAAAACTTAGTCTCTGGGGCTTATTGAAATTGCAGGCTTGTCAACGCAATTCTTCCTAAGTTTATTGCTGGATCTTAATGACACTTGGTCAAATCCTCCTAAGTTTCTGGCTGGATCTTCTTGAAACTTGGTCAATGTTATCACCTCAATTGGTAGATGGGCATGAAGGAAGGATTTTTATTTATGCGAGAGTTATGCCCCTTAAAACTTAGTCTCTGGGGCTTATTGAAATTGCAGGCTTGTCAACGCAACTCCTCCTAAGTTTCTTGCTGGATCTTAATGACACTTGGTCAATGTTATCACACCTCAATTAGTAGATGTGCATGTAGGAAGGGTTTTATGGTTCATTGATTTTTTTTCCAGAGTTATGCCCCCTTAAAACGTAGTCTCTGGGGCTGATTGAAATTGCAGCCTTGTCAACGCCACTCCTCCTAAGATTCTGACTGGATTCTAATGAAACTTGGTAGATGTTATAACCTTAATTGGTAGATGTGCATGAAGTTAGGATTTTATGGTTCATTGATTTTTGCCTGAGTTATGCCCCCTTCAATATTAGTCTCTGGGGCTTAATGATATTTCAGCCTCGTGAACGCAATTCCTTCCAGGTTTTTGACATGATATTTATAAAAAACCTTTTTGTGAACACAACTTTTTACACGTTTTTGAGTGAATATTTATAAATCCTTGTCAATGTCATTTTTTGTCTCAAATTTTATAAGTGGCGGCGTATATTGTGACCATGGCACTCTTGTTTAATTTTGTTTAGACTCTAGCATCTACAATCATCGACCAATAAACACAAAACTTGAACATAAAATTGAAGACCATAAGATCTTGAATAATTTGCTTTTCAGTCTGATTAGACTAGAAATCCGAAAGTTATCTGCTCTTGAATTTGACAAAATTGACATTTCTGGCTGTTTTCGACCTTGTTTATACTCTAGAATCTTCAATAATTGACCAATTTAGACAAAACTTAAAATTTATGTCTGAGACTATGCGATATTAGATGAGTTTGATTTTCAGTCTGATTCAACGGTTAAGTCATGAGTTATATGCCCTTTAATTTGACAAAATTGCCGCTTTAACCTTTGTCAACAGTCTAGAATCTACAATTATTGACTAATCAATACAAGATTTGACCATAATTTTGGAGACCAGCATTGAATTTGACAAAATTACTGTTTTCCACTGTTTTCAACTTTGTTTACCCTCTAGCATCTACAATTATTTGTCAATCAAAACAAAACTAATACATAATTTTTGGGACTATAAGATTTGGAATGAGATCGATTTTCACTTTGATCGGACGAGAAAGTCGTGAGTTATGTGCCCTTGACTTTGGTAAAATTGTCATTTTTCGATTGCTTTGACATTTTTTTCTCTAGAATCTGCAATTATTGACTAATCAAGATGAAACTGAGACACAATGTTGGTAACTATAAGACCTTGCGCATGTTTGAATTGTTCCAATCAGATCAGAAAGTCATGAGTTTTGTGCCCTTGGATCTGACAAAACTGTCATTTTTGGCTCTAACAACTACAGATATTGAACAATCAAGACGAAACTTGGCCATAATGTTGATTACAATAAGATCTTAGATGAGTCTGAATTTTAGCATAATCAGAATATATTCTGCTGAGTTATCTGCCCTTCGTACAGACCAATCTACCCTTTTTGACTTAGATTTTACTCGAACAACCACAAATAGTGACCAATCAAGGGAACACTTTTACACAATTTTGTTGACCAGACCTTTGTTTTCAGTCTTACAAATATTAATTGATTCTAACAAAACTGTGACTCATATCATCTTGGTTCAGATGAGCGATATAGGACCATCACCGACCTTTTCTGAGAAATGGTTTACTAGGTCTAGATCGAAGCAAATATGGGCCGAAAAGTGCTTAACATTTCAACTGCTCTTGTGCATTGAACAAAGTTGAAATTGTAAGGGAAAAATGAGTGTTTATTTTGCAGCTAAGCGGTTTCATACATGCAGTTGGTGAAGATTCTTAGAAATTTCAGACCAAAATATTGCACCGTTTACGAGAAAGATAAATATTTGTGCTAAGATTAAACAAATTGATGTCGAGATCAGTTCAGATTTATATGGAATTTTTCATTTTTGTTTCAACTTAAAATACATATCTTCGCTTACAAACAACAGCTTTAAAAACTGATAGCATTTATAATACGCATAAGAATTTTTGCATCAAGACATACTTTGAATATGAAATAGGAATGTTATGTCGATGTTAACCCATTACTGCACAGTGACGCCTTTTGACTCCCTCACAAGTAGACAATCTTAAAATCTTGTCGTCTGGTAATGGGTTAATCAACTGTGGTTATAGGTGCCTTCCAGTGGCCGCAGCATGTTTTTCACAGATATAACACGAATTGATTTCAACCCTGTTGGTTTTTTAATCTACCTTCACACAATGAATGAATTATATCCCAAAAAAGAATAGTTGAAGCTGCGTCGCTGTCTACGTGACATGGGTGTCACTGTGTACGTGACATGGGTGTTTAATTAGCAACCAACCCTATCCACTCCTCTACGAGGAAATTGCCTTACAAAATGAATTTATGTAGATATTAATTTACCCTTTCATGATCAAGGCCTGGTTTTGACGTCTTCGATAGAAAACGACTTGGGAAAACTTTAGAGAGAAAAAAAGAAGAAAATGCTGATCAACAGGATTTTCTCATTTTTCTTCAATATTTTCCATGACACATATTTGATGTTTGGCAACATCAATTGTGTTGTCTGTAGCACCGAGTTATTGAAAGAGACTAACCCCCTAAAAATGCCGTTTGGGAAAGGCATAACTATGATTAGGTAATTCCGAAACAAACAATTAGACGGATGTACATTATGTATATTTTACATAATTCTTACATAACTTTTAAAATGTCTCAAACTCTTACACAACTCACATATATTTGTATTTTCTTCCATTTTTAAAAAAACACAAAATAAATAAAATATAGTATTACTAAGAATTTGAAAAAAATATGAATTATTTCTTCATCATTCTTTGTTAATTGTTTAAAGGTACGATTAAGAGTCCCTTTGCTACTAAAACAATAACAGTTTATACCAATCAGTCTGAAATAACCCAATATCAGTTGATTTCATCGAAATGCGAGCATTGAGATTTTTTTCCATTACCCCACGGAAGAAATATGTGTATGGTACGGTAATAAAAAATGAATAATAAACGTTCGAGTAGTATTGTCCACCAAAATTAACCAGGGGCAACTTAATTTTCGTGCGCCAAGTCCGTTAGTTGAGCGTCTTAACAAAACATTGCCGAAGTAGGGTCATTACATATGCAGATGTCCCGGGTTAATCTTGCTGGACAATATTTATATTGCAAAATATTCTATTTCATCGACAATAGACGTATCACGACCAAAGTTTGCCGGAGCTGCGATCATGTTTTAATAAAGGACATTGATGGAAAGGAAATACTTTAAACGAACGTTTTCTTTTTTTTACCTTTAATGTCTTCTTCCCTAATCATACACTTTAGATTCACAGAATATGCGAAGGAAATTCCAGTATTCGGATCAGTTTTAACCTTTGTTGTCTAGGCACTGGTTTGAGTATTTAAATTGTGTGTCATTGAATTTCGTTTCGGTAGTGGTGTGCGAACGTCTAATTTCCTATTTTCTGTCAATATGAGTGTTAGCTTTCCCGAACAGCAACCATTTCACAAACCTCTTAACCCTCAAGCTACCAGGTGGGGTCATTTGTGACCAAAGACATATATTTATGTTTGCCATTTTTAGAGTTGTTCTCCCATATAAATTTACTTTTTTGACTTAAAAAATCTCGTAAATACATCTTACTTTATATAAAATGGATGGTAAAAATGTTTTAAATAAATATATCTTATGGTATACAGCCCATCATTAAAACATTACCTTTTAGCCATACGAAATGCATCAAATTACACACACTTGTAAATACAGTTAGCATAAATTGATTTACCGTGCCGGATTTAGAGATTATGTTTCAAGATTAAAATGATTTAAAAATATTATTTTGCTCTCTATTCATATGCAAAGGAGGTGATTTTGAACATTTTTGTCAAATATTTCTATAAGTATGCACCAATTACGGTACAAATTTCGTCTCTGTCTCTTTAGTGCTAATGATGGGTTGTATACCTTAACTACAGTTCTTAACTAAAGTTCTGATTTTCTAGGAATATATTAAAAACATTTTCCAAAACTACATAATACCATTGAAACTCGTAACTTTAAAGGTTCATGCGATTCCGTACTTCACCTTTCTTGCAATGTATGTTGGTAGTTCATACTCGATATTTCAAGCGCAAGTCGGAATAATCCGAGTCCTATTCAATTAAACCCTGTCCCAAACGACAAAACATGGGACTGTTCCCGTGTTAAAGCTTCTACGAACGACAAAATAGGTGTTGATAAAGATGAGATTTGTATGCATTATATCACAGAAATTTTATAGGCAAAACAAGAAAATGCTTAATATCAGCATTTTCTTGTTTTGTCCCAATGTTACCCCAAGGAAGTTCAATTAAAGGACGTCAAAAGTAGGTCTTGTTCTGGAAAGGTTTAAAACGGAAATGGGTTGACTCTATCACTTAATCGTGTTCACGCATGGAAATAAAGTCAAAGGTTAAGCAGTAGTGAAAATGATCGTCAGATCAGAATCTATGGGCGAATTAAAGATCAGCTACATCTAAGCGATTAACAGTGGTACATGTTTAAGATTTTTGTGAAAAGGATTGTACAGAAGTCATAACTATATTGCACTAAGGCAAATACCGTAAAGTTAGATAATTTATATGTATATGTAGCACACATGTTGTTTTTTCGATTCTTCTTTTTTTTTTGTTAATTTTCTTATATTTACTATTTTCTATATGTTGAAAACAGTTGATATCACATTATTTTTACCTTTGTTAGCCTTTGACTTACTTTTGTGTATGGAACAAATTTATCGCTTGTGGGGAGTCAAAACCTCGTAACTACAGCTTGAATAAGCTGGAGTTACGAGGTTTTGACTCCCCACCGACGTTATATCTTATGCCGTCCTATTCATATCTGAAATGTTGATCGATAACTATTTAATTCAATCAAATAAACAAAGAAAAAGTCATCACTATAAATAAACGAATGCATGCAGAGAAATTAGTAAATGTTGAGAGATAAGAGGAAACTAGATGCCCAACCATCTTGTTGTTTTTTTTGTTTTTTTTTTTACTCTCGCAATTTTTCTTTTATTCTTGGTGTGAAGAATCCTACAATAAATCTATCACCGATGCCAAAAGTGTATACCAATTTCTTTACATGTAATCATTTATGTTTTAATCCTTTCTCAAAAGACAAATTTTAAGGCTAGTCCAAACTGAAATCCGTTGCAGACATCTAAGCTGACATTGCAAACGATAAATTTCTTTATACCACATAACATATTGAGACAAAAGAAATAAAAGACTGTTAATCATTAAAAAAAGATGTCTCTAATGCTTTTAATATACCTTCCCCTATTTCTAAAGAAAAAAGAGCTTGCTAATTAATATCGTCGGTGTAAATGCAAAACCTCGTATGTCGGTTCTAGCGATTTTCAAAGTACACACTTGTGTGTCCAATTTAGACAATTCCTGCAGGTTTTGAGATATTTTTACTAATCAGTATCAATGATACATTATTTATGAACAATATTTCCAAATTTCATGTAAAACATTTCAGTTGAGGAAACGTTATTACACTTTATTCCCTCCCCTTTAAAATTTTCCGAAAACGAGATACGAGGTTTTGCATTTACGACGACGATATGTCCTTTCCTTTTTTACTAGAAATAAAAACAGAGTTTGCTATCATATTGTATATTGGAGTTTCAAGACAATGTCAGACATTTGAAAATTGTAATGGAAATAAATGATGAATAAAAACGCAAAAAAAACTGGTCAAATTAAAGTTGTATTTGTCTTTAAAAGTTGGTTGAAATTATTCATTTAACCCTTTCCCAAACAAGACCTGTTTTGACGTTTCTAAGAGAACATTTTTGGGAAAACATTGATACAAAAGAAGTAACTGCTGAAAATCAGCAGTTTCTCCTTTTGCCTCAATATTTTTCTTGACTTTATCATACATAATTCCAATCTTTATTAACATCCATTTTGTCGTTTGCTGTAGCTTTCTAACTTGATGACACAAATCTTGGTCGTTTGGGAAAGGGTGAAAATCATTCATAATTGAATTGAATGTTTATTTCTGAATAGAAGCAGAATTTCTTCGCTGGCCATCTGTGGCACTGGGTTTGGATCCAAAAGGACATTTCGATGCCTTGAAGAAGAAGAGCGTTAGTGAAAAAACATAGTTTTGAGAAAACCGAAAAAAAGGGTTTATTTCAAAAAAAGAATAAACAACCCTTTTCTACAGCCAAATTGGTCACCATGACAAGTTCAAATGTCTATAAAATTTGCACCATATTTAGAGCTTGAAATGCCCCTTCCAAAAATGTATGCATCAAAAAAGGTTGTAAGTACCACTTACGACCTTATTCTTCTATGGCATCGATTTGGAGAGTGATTTAGGAAGGGCAGTTCGATCATGGGGACACATCAGCAATGTCAAGAATTTCATCATTGCTCTCACTCAGGAATTCATTAGCATTAAACTTTAAACGAGCGTTTTCTTCTTTCCTTTGATGTCGTCTTCCCTAATCCTACAATCTTAATTCACAGAATATGCAAAGGATATTTCTGTATTCGAATCAGTCTAAATTTTTGTGGTCTAGGCAAGTGTTTGGGTCTTTACATTGTGTGTCATTGCATTTTGTTTCGGTAATGATACATGTATGCGAAAGGGTAATTTCCTATTTGCTGTCGACATGAGTGTTAGCCTTTCCCAAACAGCAACCATTTCACAAACCTATCAAATATGCATTTGAAATGCCTTACGGTAAAAACAAGAAAACATTGATTAACATAATTTTCCAAGGTTTCCTAGTCCGTAATAATGGAGAATTCATACGAATATACACCCATTTTGTCATCTATCTTTCTATTCAATTTTGGCCTGTCTACAATTTTGTCGTTTTGGGAAGGATTTATAATGAATTGATTTTCTTTCAGTTTTCATTTTCTGTTTGTATAATATTATGTTATTATGCGTCTTAATTTTTTTTCATATTTTTTATTGTATATTTGTGACCCGTCACTCTAAAAAGGACCTTATAGGCAGTGTGAAAAATATCGACCCTAGTCTGTCTGCGCATCCAGACCAGGACCGACACTTTTCACTTTTATGTAATTTTCTTAATCTGAAAAGTTTTTTCCTATCTTGCTATATGTTCATTTTTCGCATACTGCATATAGAGGACGTGTGCTGGGTCGGACAAGTTTGTCAAAACTTGAATTTTTTGAGTTTGGATAAGGTCCCTTTTAGCGTGACGTTTCACATTTTTTACCGATCCCCTGTAAAGGAGGAATAATAAAGTATATCGATGCTTTTCTACGAAAACCTCGTAACTGCAGCTTGTTTTATTGAAAAGCGACGATATCATGTCTACAGTACTGTCGTTATATATACACCCATTCTCATTTTTTGGGCCGAAAACGTGTCACAAGCATTCTAACCATTGTAAAGGGACATTGTTAGTGTAAAATATACTTGTTCTGCATGCCATATTTTTGCTTAACCATATATATGATGAATTCATATCAAACAACGGCGATCTAAACTTCCGTTTGATCTTAACCAGCGATTATATAACACAACCCCTCGTAAAAACCAGTGTCACAACCCAATTTTCCGAATTTCAAAAGGTTGGTTAATCTCTGTCCAGAAAGCGATATACGCAGAATATGTTTCATTCGACACGTGGTGTATAAGAATATAATAAAATTACCTGGAATCATAAAATGAATTTGCTGTTTTGAAAAAAATGTCTTTTCTTGCTCTGTCACAACTCAGGCGAATTCTACGTGACTATGTTTTTTGTATGCGCACTAAATTAACAACAGAAGCAAATTCATACCACTTAACGCTTTTTTAAATCAATTATCCATATAGCTATTGCCCCAGAACATGTGTATCCAAACAATGGAAGTATTTACTTCATGGTCGCCATTTGAAATAGCTCCACCAAGTGTCGGACTTTTTTGCTTGAATATGTACGTGACAGGGATCTTTCATTTATGGTAAAGACCATGTCTAAATCTTTTTAAGTATACCAAAGCATTTAGTATATACACACTATTAACACACAGTACGACAATATATTTTGAAACCACGTTAAGTCATCCTGATTTAAAAGTAAGTTTTAATTTTACGTGACTGAATACAACGTGAGACTGAAAAACAAAAGTGACCATAACTTCGTTTGACAACAACCTAATTATTATTCATGACCTGTACTTGTACTATGGCGTCAAGTTTAAGGTTTTTTCCATTCATTTTGAAATTCAACGACAGTAATACGAATACGACGGGGGAAGGTTTTGCTGGATTTACAGCCATGTACATTACTGGTTCAATATCATAATCTCCTGACAGGTGTGATATTTAAAGTTTGCATTAAGACTCAAAATAGTATTTCTCTGATACACTTGCGTGTTCTAAATGTTTATCCCTTTAAACAGGCCTTTAGCTGCAATCAGGATCGTCACGTAATATTCACTGTTTCGTCAAGTTAATTACACATCCGCTTCTCAACCTTTCAGACATTGAAACAATTTTCGACATTCTTTCCATGAATTCCTTGACATATCTATAGAAAATAAGAATTTGGACAGCTTTAAAGAAATAAATGAGACACAAGAAGCACCAGAGACGGGCAGTATATCCCCCCATAACGCATGTGCTTGTCACAAAACCACATTTCTATTAGCAGTGACCTGTGATAGAGCCAGCGGTCCACGCTACATGCAAAATTTAAATACATTAACCCAAATGCAGATAGAAGATTCCTGAAGGATCTATATCTTAAGAATTCGAATAGTGATAGACAGTGAATATTACGATAATAACGCGGGTAGCAGAAAAAATATCTTTATATCTTGGTATCTATGTCTTTGTTTCTATTTAAAAACCGAGAACCCGTACCATTATGTAAGTTTTCATTGCATAGTGATAATTTGAAATATTATTGTAGGAAGAGGCGATATCGCACACTGAAATGCAAATGGCTTAATGCTTTAGAAGAAGATTGAATTGGATTTCTTTCTTAACTTCTATGTAAATATCAATAACCCACAATGTAGGGATAATTTTCATTTCATGTAAATAGCATGTATTTCAAATCAAACAAATGTTTGTCTTTTACTTTTTAACTAATTTTACTTTCAAATAATACTACTCAATTATAAAACAGGACTTGATTCTAAAGCAGTTACTTTCACTGAATATTACGTGACAAAGGATCAAATTTCGTTAGGTCGACATATTTTTTTATTTTTACCAAATACATGCTAATTTGTTTTGAGTTTGATAGAACATATATTGCTTAAAGAAATAATTAGTCTTATAAACTAATTTGTTGCCATCATAAGTTACGAGAGGAATAAGAAGCAAGTGTTTTAAATATTTACTGTTTCTGCACATTAGTTCTAATAAATCCAATACTCGCGGTGCTTCTTGTTCTTACATGTCTCGAGTTTATGCAAGTCACTTGAATTTCTAATATACAGCTATATATCGCCTGTTGAATTACCAAAACATTACGTCCTTTGTAACTTACTTGAATTTTTTTATCAGATTTGGTATAATACAGTCGTGTCACGTAAAATTAAATGGTAGTTTTCGGGGTTCTTCAAATCATTGATGCAGGTAAAGACAGACACCTTTAAAGGAGTGGCCATTATTTATTTTTTACCGTACAGATGCAACACTATCATATTGTAATAAAAATATTGCAATTCTGTAAAGTCGGAATTTTGGAAATTTGCTGGTGGTTTTCGGCCGAAAAAATGAGAATGGGTGATAACGTTTTTCAATTCATGCGACCGTCAATTACTAGCATGTATCGGCAGCAGAGGTGACCACCCAATGTATTGAATGAAGAGAAAAAAAAGCAAATTGAATTAATCTAAACAAACTGTTAATATGGCCAATTTTTGTGTCATTTTGCAACTTTTATTTTTATACCACATGCATTTAAGGAACTTAACGAACTTAAAAAAAATAACAAATATTAAACAAACTTAAACTGTCTCTTTGTAAGTGTCTTAAACTGTAAGCTACAATATGACAGCAAACTATTGTATTCTAGAGGAAAACTAAAAGAGAAGTAAAACGAAATAAAGTACACACTTATTTATATGGAACCGGTTATATAATCGGGCTTAGGTTCGATAATTTTTACTATATGTGCAGTCAGTGTTCAACTCTTTTCACTAAAGATCTTATTGGGAAAAGAATGGTTGAACATTGTGGCAAATGAAGGAAAACGCAAAAAAACAGTATTTCCTCCGTTGTCTAAATATTATCAATGCAATAACATCCATCCACCCATTTATCCATCCAACTCTCAATTATTGTCTACAACCGCTTTAACCCATTACCACACAATGGCTCTTTTTGACTCCCCGCAAAATAATGGCCATAGAAAACATCATTGAAAATGGAGAATTGCTTGCGACAAGCAATTTCTTCATTTCCCATAATGTTTTCCATCCAAAAAGACCGAAAAATTACAAATTCCATTAAATGGAAATTGTCGTCTGCAGGATCTTTCAATTTGATCTGCCCTAAAATCCTGTTGTTTTGTAATAAGTTAGACTTACTTTATGCTTGTTTGGAAATATTTTAATTTCATTCATATAACAAGGCACGTGCTAAATATTTGAAATTCATAAAATAACGGGAATCTATTATTAGTCTAGGAGGTAGATGAGGTTTAATTGCGGTAAAAGCACCATACAACTTTTAGACTGATTCTTGTAGTAAATTGTCTCAGGAGTTCGGAAATGCGCGTCTGACGCGCATCCGCCTAGATATAAGGGGAGAAAATTGAGGTTAAAGTTGTCTGCCCTTGGATTTTTAAGCCAAAAATGGAAATATTACTAGTCATTTCTTTTAAGGCATTGAGTTATTACAAATGGTTTAAAATTGGTAAATATATGCACATATCATCTCCATACATATTATAATGATGTTTAATGAATGTTTTTTGTCCATAAAAATCCAAGATGGCCGCCAGAATGTCTATTTTTAGTAACAAAAAGGTGTCTTTTTTAAAAATAAGATTTTTACTGGGATGCATAATACGCTGATATGAATTTTTATGCATGTGTTTCATAAATAAAAACTAGGAAATTGTCTCAGGAGTTCGGAAATGCGCGTCTGACACGCATCCGCCTAGGTATAAGGGGAGAAAATTGAGGTCAAAGTTGTCTACCCTTGGGTTTTAAGCCAAAATGGAAATCTTCCTAGGCATTACTTTTAAAACATTGATGTATTACAAATGGTTTTTAATTGGGAAATATATGCACAATTCATCTCCACACATATTTTAAAGATTTTTCATAAAAGTTTTCGATTCATAAAAATCCAAGATGGCCGCCAGAATGTCTATTTTTAGTAACAAAAGGGTCTTTTTTGTAATAAGTTTTTTTTTCTGGGACACATGTAGGTTGATATGAATTTTTATGCACGTATTTAATAAATATTGACCAATTAAATTTAGCAAAGGGGGGGTTTCCATAAGGCCGTTTTCCTGGGACCTAAATTTTCCAATGATATTTTTAGTACAAATAGATACATAAAGGGGACGTGTTTTGCCGAAAAGTCTGAATCGATCGGACCTTTGGTTTGGTGTATATTGCGTATTGAAAGTGGGTGGGGTAATTCTATACAGGCGCTACCCAAGGTTCTTATTCATCAATTTTCTATCTAGATGTAAATAATTGGCAAAATATTTTAAGACGTCATGTTTTGTATATAAACCCGTGTGAAGATGACATGAAATTTATTGGCTTGCTTATTATAGATATTAAAATATTTGGCATTTTATGTAATTTGTCAATTTTTTGTATATTTCCATATCCCAACTTTGGGCAAAACATCAACACGTTTTTATAAAGCGACATATTGAAATAATATTTTAGGTGAGAACTAGTTAATAATTCGTGATTGCAAAATTATGAGGGATTTTTGATTGCTAGTCGGGAAAATGAGTTACGGGCCCTTGAATGCACGAAAACCCATGACAAATTGTTTAATAAATAACAAAATACATTTTTTCTGGCTTTTCTTCACACAGAAGGCAGAAATGATTACTTAGCTTAAATTATAGCTGTACTCAGCAAATAATACTACAAATAAGCTATTGTTGTCAGTTTCGTCTGTTGTTCGTCCGTCTGTCTGTCTGCTCGTCCATAATATCAGGTTTACACTCTAGAATCCACAAATATTATCCGATCTTCACCAAACTTTAACAAAATGTGTATGGTCATAAGCCCTTTTGTAAGATGGAGTTTGGACGGAATTGCTGCAGAAAGTGCTGAGTTATCCGCCCTTGAATATCAAAAACTGCTATTTTTGACAAATTTTGCATTATAAAATTTACAAATATAGCCCAATCAAATGCAAAACCAAATGGAAATGTTTGCATTTATAATGTCTTAGGTGAGTGTGAATTTCATTAAAATCGAAATTGCAAATTTTGAGTTATCTGCCCTTGAATTTGGCAAAATTGCTATTTTTCGGCTTTTTTCCCCATGTAGCATCCACAAATAAGGAGCAATTAAAACTAAAAGAGGAAAAAATATTTCTGTCTATAAAATATCACACATGTAACAATTTCAGCCAGATTGAAAATGTATTTTCTGAATAATCCGCCCTTGAAATTGCCGTATAAGCCATGAATTTACACGAAAACCCACAATTTTGTCTACTACAAGGGCAGATAACTTGGAATGAGCAATTCTAATGATGCCAAAAGTTTAAACGATAAAAGATCTTATGGACATCAAAAACGTGTTCAAGTTTTGCTTTGATTTTCGAATATTTGTGGATGCTAAAGAGAAAAATAAAGTCAAAAATAGCAATTTTGTCAAATTCAAGGGCAGATAACTGAAAATTTGCAATTTCGATTTTAATGAAATTCACACTCGACTAAGACATTATAAATGCAAACATTTTCATTTGGTTTTGCATTTGATTGGGCTATATTTGTAAATTTTATAATGCAAAATTTGTCAAAAATAGCATTTTTTGATATTCAAGGGCGGATAACTCAGCACTTTCTGCAGCAATTCCGTCCAAACTCCATCTTACAAAAGGACTTATAACCATACACATTTTGTTAAAGTTTGGTGAAGATCGGATAATATTTGTGGATTCTAGAGTGTAAACCTGATATTATGGACGGACAGACAGACAGACGGACGGACAACAGACGAAACTGACCACAATAGCTTATTTGTAGTGCTAATTGCTGAGTACAGCTATAATTTAAGCTAAGTAATCATTTCTGCCTTTCTGTGTGAAGAAAAGCCAGAAAAAATGCATTTTGTTATTTATTCCACAATTTGTCATGGGTTTTCGTGCATTCAAGGGCCCGTAACTCATTTTCCCGACTAGCAATCAAAAATCCCTCATAATTTTGCAATCACGAATCATTAACTAGTTCTCACCTAAAATATCATTTCAATATGTCGCTTTATAAAAACGTGTTGATGTTTTGCCCAAAGTTGGGAGATGAAAATATACAAAAAATTGAAAAATTACATAAAATGCCAAATATTTTAAAATCCATAATAAGCAAGCCAATAAATTTCATGTCATCTTAACACGGGTTTATATACAAAACATAACGTCTTAAAATAATTTGCCAATTATTTACATCTAGATAGAAAATTGAAGAATAAGAACCTTGGGTAGTGCCTGCATAGAATTACCCCACCCACTTTCAATACGCAATAAACACCAAACCAAAGGTCCGTTCGATTCAGACTTTTCGGCAAAACACGTCCCCTTTATGTATCTATTTGTACTAAAAATATCATTGGAAAATTTAGGTCCCAGGAAAACGGCCTTATGGAAACCCCCCCTTAGGGAAAAAAGTTTTGGATAGTTTTGAAACAGATTTTTAAGCTTAAATTGCATTTTCATGTCCTGAGAATTTTGCGAAAAGCGTTTCGATGCATTCCTTTTAAGGCATTGATTCATTACAACTGGCATTTAATTGCGAAAATATGCATATATCATCCCCATTCATATTTCAATGATGTTTAATGAAAGTTTTTGGTCCATAAAAATCCAAGATGGCTGCCATAATATCTACTTTTAGTAACAAAAAGGTCTTTTTTGAAATAAGATTTATTTCTGAGACACATATATGCTAATATGAATTTTGCTGAATGTACTTGATCAATATTGACTTGTTGTAACATAGAAAAGTAAGGAAAATTAGTTTTGGATGGTAGAAAATTAAGTTTCGGATAGTGTTCTAACCAAAGTTTTATGCTTAAATTGCATCTACATAATCTTGAGGATTTTGCCAAAAGTTTTTCGAGCCATAGATTTACACATTTACAAACAGAGTTATTCTTTTCAATATACATGTGTATTATACATTGTATATGCATTTCACATACTCACTTAGTACGGATACTTATAACCATCAAGAATTATGTAAAGCTAACATGAATGCCAAGATGGCCACCAGTTCATGAATTCTATTGTATAAACGGGCTTACTCAAGGGAAGTTTTCCTAATCATACAAAATCGCATTTTGTTGATGCAGGTCTGCATGTTATTTCTTCATTATCTGGATCACAATTACAAACAACAAATTCGAGAAGCAATGAATCCGATAGAATTCTGTATTTGTTACACAGAACCTTGGTATATTACCTTTTCCAGGATGTGGCCCTTATGAAGTTATAAAATATACACTGTGTCCTATAACCTTTATAACATTATTTCTCTCTATTTCCAAGGTACACACGATAACTGATATAATGCTGTAAAATTTGAAAGACATAAAAGGAGGTCAACATGTCAAGAATTAAAACCTTACATATTGTCCAAAAAATCATGACCTGGGGAAGCGAAATCCTTTGATGAAAATACCTGATTAAAAGCATAAACATGTGTGTCACTTAGATAGTCCAAAGCTAGTTTCAGCCTGTCAATCAATTCCTATATTTTCCTTTAAAACTCCTAAATTTTGGACACAAGTCTTATACTTTCAAGTACCTCGTATACTCCTTGATGCAATTCTCCTATATTTAGAAAGTATTTCCTACATTTTTTTGGTAAAATTCTTGTCAATGAATGATAAGATGCTATTTGCTACTTTATTTTTAAGGTAAGAGAATTTCTGTCTTCCATTATAGCATTAACATACTGTATACTGTTATGGTATTTCCGTCCGTTCATCACCACTGGTTCGGTTACCTACAAGGTAATTGAATAGGACACATACCTTTGAGGTGCCAATACAGATGATGATGATTATGCTATGATGTATAATAGCCTACTTTCTGGATTGTGATGCTGTGGAACTTTATTAGCTCACCTTAGCATAAAGTGCTTAGGGTGAGGTATCGTGATCACCCGTCATCCGTCGTCCGCCCGTCTGTTCACAAGTAAAGAAAATACTATCCTCCTATGGGTTAGGTCTAGAGTTTTGCAATTTTGTATGTAAAATCTCATTGTATGAAGGTCCTCTACCAAAATGTTTCAAGTGATTGTGGTACAATGAAATTAAACTATATGTTGTGAGACCTGTATCAAAATTCATATAGACAAAGAATGAAATCCTGTACAATCTACTACACTCGAATGGTTTGACCTAGGGCTTTGAAATTTGGTCCATGGAATTGTCTTACAGCACCCCTTAGAGTACTTGAAATTATTATGTTATAATGAAGATTGGCCCTGTGTTGTTAGTATTAGATTACATAAAGAGACAAAAAATCTTGGCTTATTTTTACTCCGACATTCGAGGGCTTTCAATTTTGGAGTGCTGAATTGTCTGAAAGCCCTCTGCCAAAATGCTTTTAATTATTGTGATACAATTTAATTGGGTCCTATGTTGTTAAATATCATTTTCTAGATATAGACGGAGGAGCAAATCCCCGACAATCTTCTACTCCCTATATGTTTGACATACACCTTTGAAATTTGGTTCGTATAATTGTCTTATGGTCTTTAATCTAAATACTTGAAAGTTTCGTGATGCAATGAAAATTGGCCCTTTGTTGTGGGATATTGTATTACATATGGCGGCCAAGAATGAAATTTTTTACAATCTTCTGACAAAGGTTTGCCTGAAATGAAAATTGGCTGGAAGTTGTTGGTCTGGGATGTGGCAGAGAGTATCTGATACATACAATCTCCTCTAAACCTCAGTGTTGTTCTCGACTTTCTTGTCTAGATTAAACACAAATGCATTAACATACAACAAACTACACTGGGTAAGAACTGTTGGTATAACACAAAGCTGTCAGTGGAATTATGGCCATAGCTGTAATATTCCTTTGGCTTATTATATTGTATAATATCTTTTATGAGATTTAAAGCCAAAATGGGCCTCTCAGAGCGCATTCAAATTGATTCTAAGGACATTTAGATTGTCAAAATTTTCTTGGGGGAGGGTATTCATCCCCCTATGTTCAGAGATGACGTCTCTCATGTGCTCTCCCCCACTTGTACCTTTTGCGCTTGTTTGAATCAGCATTTTCAATGCTGCACCACTTTCAATAATAGCTTTAAAGCCAATGTGAATGCTTGAGACAAAAATACTTTACTTAAACTCCTATATTTAAACTCAAAATTGGGTAAAAGTTCCAGAATTTTCTTGGAAAATATTCCTATTACAACTTCCTTTTTTAGAAGACTTGGTTGACAGCCTGTAGTTCCTCTAAGCATGTCTCAATTCTCAATTCACAGACTTGTTTGATGATACCATGGGATATCACGTCAGTTGTTACAGCAACTTCACTGCCACAAGGGGTTCTACAGGACAACCTTATACTGTAGATGAGTCGAAATCATACACAATTTGCTCTAATGAACAAGGGAAAGCTGGTCCATAGAGTACATCTGGTATATTCCCTGCAACCTTTGTATTTTGTGACTATCCTGCGAAATTGAAAGGCCATTTCAAAAAGGAATATCCGGGGAAATGTGAAACTGAAGATGCAGCAAATGTCATTACATATGAATTAGGTGTGATAAAAGATGATAAAAACTAATAGAAAAAATCAGTGACATTGGCATGATAGCAAAAGAAGTCAAGTACCACCAAAGCTGCAAGGAAACCTGCATCATGGCAAGGGTCTGGTTGAGGAAGCCTACAAGTATCTAATGGACAAATCACCTTCAGCTGATGATCATACTGTTGATTTACTATAGAATCTCATTCAGGAATCACTAGTAGAGTGCGATGGAGCTAAATTCTTGGCATCTCTGCACAAACTTTACATCAGCTTCTTGGATGATGAAGCTCAACAAATACATGTGGTAAAAATTGTCTCGGAGTAAAAATCAGTAAGTGTTGCCCTGATTTACTACTTGAGAGGTTTAGTGAAGGATTTAGAGAAAGACCACAAGGACCTATCGGAACCTGTAACAGTGGAAGCCCTTGCCAAATGCCAAGCAGATCCCCCAGGAAATTTAATTAGGTTCTTCAATGTGCTTTACACATGGTCAAAGGGTACCCTTAGAGTTTAAAATTGCTAGAGCCTAACCACCCTACAATTTTGTCATTTAGGAAAGGGTTAAATAATAGGGCTGCTTTAAGACTAAACCCCCTAAGTAGTAGGTTGTTTCAACAATTGAGCTGTGATCAAAATCAAAACTAGAAGGATTAGCTTTCTTTGGCACATCATAGTGAATTGTGTATGATTTCGACTCACCTACAGTGTTAGATTGCCTGTAGAATCCCTTATGGCAGTGAAGTTGCTGTAGCAACTGATGTGATATACTGTGGTATCATCAAACGAGTCTGGGAGAATAATCGAGGCATAATTGGAGGAACTACCTCTGGACAGTCTAACAGACGCACATGTTTGTGCTTTTAACCAGGTATTTTCGTCAAATGGGTTCACTTCCCCAGGCCAGAAGTTTTGGCCAATGTATAAAGTACAATTCCTTGGCATGTTGACCTCCTTTTCGTCTCTAAATGTAATTTATGATTGTGATTCAGCCAGATATGAAGCAATAACATGCAGACTTGAATCTACAAGAAGCCATTTTGTATGATTAGGAAAATTTCCTATGTGTTAGCCCATTTTTTTCAACAGAATTCATCATGTAATTCTAAATTAACCAAAATGGTGGCCATCTTGGCATCCAAATTGGCTTTAGAAATTTTTCCGGGTGGTTATGAATATCCATTTACAATAATTGATTATGCGAAATGCATATTCAATGTATATTATACATGCATATTGAAAAGAATAAATCTGTTTGAAAAAAAAACTTTAATCTACCTATCGAAAAGCTTTTCGCAGAATTATCGGGATTATATATAATGAAAATACAATTTGAGCTTAGAATTTGTTTAGAATACTATCCGAAACTTATTTTCCCTAGTTTTCTATGTTCCAATAAGTTAATATTTATTAAATACATGTACATTCTTAAAGATTCATATCAGCATAATATATAAGCGTTTGTTCGGGATTATATATAATGAAAATACAATTTGAGCTTAGAATTTGTTTAGAATACTATCCGAAACTTATTTTTCCTAATTTGCTAAGTTCCATTTGGTTAATATTTATCAAATACGTGCATAAAAATTCATATCAACCTACATGTGTCCCAGAAAAAAAAACTTATTACAAAAAAGACCCTTTTGTTACTAAAAATAGACATTCTGGCGGCCATCTTGGATTTTTATGAATCAAAAACTTTCATAAAACATCTTTGAAATATGTATGGAGATGAATTGTGCATATATTTCCCAATTAAAAACCATTTGTAATGAATCGATGTCTTAAAAGTAATGCCTAGTAAGATTTCCATTTTGGCTTAAAATCCAAGGTTAGACAACTTTGACCTCAATTTTCTCCCCTTATACCTAGGCGTATGCGTGTCAGACGCGCATTTCCGAACTCCTGAGACAATTTCCTAGTTTTTATTTATGAAACACATGCATAAAAATTCATATCAGCGTATTATGCATCCCAGAAAAATCTTATTTTTAAAAAAGACACCTTTTTGTTACTAAAAATAGACATTCTGGCGGCCATCTTGGATTTTTATGGATAAAAAACATTCATTAAACATCATGAAAATATGTATGGAGATGATATGTGCATATATTTACCAATTTTAAACCATTTGTAATAACTCGATGCCTTAAAAGAAATGACTAGCAAGATTTCCATTTTTGGCTTAAAAATCCACGGGCAGACAACTTTAACCTCAATTTTCTCCCCTTATATCTAGGCGGATGCGCGTCAGACGCGCATTTCCGAACTCCTGAGACAATTTGCTACAAGAATCAGTCTAAAAGTTGTATGGTGCTTTTACCGCAATTAAACCTCATCTACCTCCTAGACTATATAGTTTGTTGGGCACGTTTTCACAATATCATATGGTCACTGGTGGTGAACTAAAATAAGTATCGTTACAACATGGTATAGATATTTTGCGTTTAAATGTAAGTTTATAGATTTTTTTCCTAATTAATATGATTTTGTTCTAAAACCAGACCGGTTTTACTGTTCTGTATTGGCAAACTGTCGGCGTTGTTATAAAATCTCGTAACTACGGCTTCGATAAAGCCGTAGTTACGATATTTTATAACAACACCGACGGAATACACTGATCGCGAAAAAACGTCCATGGCTTTGGCCGAGTTCACCACTAATGGTAAATTGATTGTGTACATCATGGGATGGATAACGACTACGGAAAAAATAGCCTCTTTCTTATTTCGGTGTCAATTTTCAAAAGGTTGGTTGCATGTATCGCGCCTCATTCAGCTCTTTCATCGGATGTTTGACTCACTAGGATATTGTTCATACTTTTCCCACAATGTTGTCCCAACCGACCAGAAAGCGAAATAAAAACACTTACGGCCAAATTAGCCCCGCTTCACGTAAAAATTTGTTTAATTCTGGGTCACATCTTGAGCGACAAAATTGTCCATAGTCGTTATCCATCCCATGATGCACCCCGAATCTCCATCATGATTTGGTTGATGGACTTTCAAAGATGAAATAGGCACCCCCGAATGTAAAACATACAGCGTTAAATTATGACTTATTTTCGCGTGTACGCATAAATTTTTACGTGTCGACACGTTTATTTAGTATTTTATTTATAGAGGACCAGCCAGTTAATTTACGCGACCAGACACGAAATTTACGCGGGCAGACTAAAAATGGATTATTTTTCTGGCCCAAATAAATCAGCCAATCGTAAAGCTTGTTACAAATTAAATTGCGTGGTGGCAAGGATAAGCCAATCTACAATTACACACTTGCTGTAGATAAACAGCATATCGTTTGTGTAAATGCAAAACCTTGTATGTCAGATAATGCAATTTTCAAAGTACAAGCATGCATATCATGTCTAGACAATTATTGCAGTTTTTTGGGATGTTTTAACCCATTACGATACACTGACTCTTTTTGACTCCTCACAAAAATGGCTTTGGAAAACATTGTGTAAAATGAAGAAATTGCTTGTGACCAGCAATTTCTTCATTTCCTACAATGCTTTCTACCCAAAAGGTAACAAAAATAAAATTCTGTTAATTTGAAATTGTCGTTATCAGATTTAAAACGGTACTTAGAACAGCACCTTTTAGCTCATCGAAAATGGTTTAGTCACTAAATCGATTTTGTCACCTATTTTGTTGGGAACGTAATGCCTTGGAATATGTAGTTCCTAGGATTTTGTTAAAATAATTCAAATTTCTTACCCGTAAAGCCTCATCTTCGCTCTGTTGATACCGTTTTACGATCGGGATTTGAAGAAAAGCTCTTTGGTTTGTCTCCGAAATTCTGAACTTGTTGCTGCGAAAAGAATGGGGTTTGCAGCTTTTCCCAGAATAAGTGTCAAACTTACATATAATTCTAGATTGTTTAAACTCAAATTCGGTATCCTCAAAGCTAACTAAATTAAATTAATGCAGGTAGCACTCTGGTCAGAAAGTGAACAATCGTCAAGGCCATCATTATGACACTGGTGCGTGTTTCCGTTTGTCCTGGTTTGTTTACGTTTGTGGCTTTGGGCACAGTATTTGATTTAGGCACATCCTTCGTGTTAAGTTCTGGTTTTAAGACACCTAATGTCTTCAGTTCAATGACGTCATCCTTGTTTGCTTTGGTGACCGCTGTCTGTCTGTCTGCGTTTTGATTAGGTTGACTACTTGGGCCTGGTAATGGTGATAGTGTTAAGTTGTTATCATGTCCGCTCTTTCCAGGTTTGATCCCAACTTTTGCCCGTTTTCGTAGAAACACTCCAATCTTTATGTATACTAGCATTATAATTATCATTGACACGGCCGACAGAAACGCTGTAACGAACATAATTGCCATTGTCACCGGTAACTGCGGGGAAAAGAAATCGGTTGTACATCTTCCGACGTTGTTGCGACTTACCCCAAACACGATTGGAATTCCAAGTAACGTTGAGCCGCAGTATATACCAAGACAAGATAACTTGATTGGTAGCATCAGTTTACGCTCTGGTATGTGTGGCCTGAATACTTTCAGGTATCTATCAATGGCGATGGCAGCAACTAAAAGCAGCGATGTGTTAGTCATGATGTATTGCGTGTAGTAATAAAGTTTGCAAAACCATTCCGTAGAAATGTTCTCCCATGTGTCTTTTGAATAACGTAAAAATGAATACGGACCACTCAAAACGAGTGAGATAATATCACACACTGCCAAAGCTAACACAAGTATATCCGTTGATGATCTCTTTTTCCTCGTGCCCAGCACAATTGTAAGCAACACGTTACCCCCTATGCCGATTACTGCTACCAGACAAACATAAACTCTGATCAAATTTCGAGCCCAATCAGAGAGGCCCGTGTTAATCAAAATATCCTGGTCTGTCAGTTCATCACTGATATTCTGTAAAACAGTTTCATTGTCCAAGTATCCCGGCGGTGTTGACAATTCCATATTGTCCTTGTTTGTTGTGTTTTTGTCGTCGTCGTTATTGTTCTTGCAGTATCACATTCTTCCAAAAACGTCTTTCATTCGGTTGACTTAATTTTATTTACAAGAAAGTTTACCAAGCAAAAGATAAAAGAATGTCAATGCATTCTATTTTTTCTAGCCACAACCATATATATGTACACGTGTTAATATTTTGATGAACAATCAATGAAGTTTTTTTTGAAGTTTGAAAAAGTTTGAATCATTGCCCTCTTTTCTCTGTACCCATGATATAACCCATTACCAAACGATAAGATTTTAAGCTTTTCTAAATTGAAACAAGTTGCAGAGGTAATTTATAATGTAATACAATTTTAGAATTTTACAACTCTTGGGATAGAAAACATTCTGGGAAATGGAGAAATTGCTTGTCACAAGCAATTGCTTCATTTTCCATGATGTTTTCCAAGCCCTTATCTTGTTGTGTTTCAAAAAGCGTCACTGTGAGGTAATGGGTTAAAATGTCAAGTCAAAAACATAATTCAATGCTTAAAATGTCCACATACTGAAAGACATATGTAAAATATATATCCATGTCGCTCTTGATATGAAATGAGGCATTCTTCACATGTACCCCAGCTTACTTATGATACCTGATGACGTATGATGTGTTACCATGGTGGCCTTGTCGTCTTATTTGAGATTTAAAGGGACACATGCTATGTTGTCGGACATGGTAACATGTCAAAAATATATTCAAGAAATGGCGTATGTAATTGTTAAATTACAAAGCTACATTAGTTTTGTGCAAAAATCTATGGTAAGGTTCGTGGAAAACGGGACCTTGGTAAATAGTGAAAAACTTGGTTCCTCTGCTAAAATTTCTTTCTTTTTGACTATAATACTAGTAGATAATGCAATTCACCACACAACAATGCAAACACTAACTGTCCCCATGTTGCTCTTATCACTGAAAAACCTAGCATGTGCCCCTTTAAGGTGGTGGTAAAATTCCTGTGAATATAATATTAAAGCGTATCTACAGGGGTCTTCTATATAGATGTTTAGGTGTTGATTGGACGAATGACTAGTCGCAGAAACACCAACCATTTTCCATACACAGAAATCTTAATGTTTACTAGATAAATCAATTGACTGCTTGCATTTTGTGTCTTGCTCAACAGCGACTGTCAAATAGGAACGGAAATTCGGTGTAAAGCCACACCCAAGAGACATGAATGGTCGGATTCAGAACAAGTAACTCCTATAATTCGAGTAAAGCGCGATACCAGTGCGCTAAAAACGCCGCTTGGTGTCCATGGAAGAGCAGAATCGCTGCTTTTCAACAAAAACCTCGAAACTGCAGCTTAAAACAAGCTGCAGTTACAAAGTTTTCGTTGAAAAGCGACGAGAAAATAAAATAAGTGATATACAGAATATAATATGGATGGTGCCGAGATTTCTACCTGTAAAGGCGAGCTTTTGGCGAACTTTTTTCAGCGGTAATTTATGTTTTTCCCGTCCATTTCCATTTATCTAATTTGATTAATTCATATTATTCTGTGTTGTCATTCGAAAACCTTTGTACCACTTTCCTCAATGCAGATCGAATAATGCCTACATCGACGTGGAAATATTCAGTTTTTCAAGAAAGGAACGCCTTGAATTCGGTTCCAAATTTTACATTCTCATCCGATTAAGCGTTGATTTTAACCCTTTGGCAAACACGACCTGGTTTTGACGTCCCAAAGAGAAAAGGCACGGGAAAACATTGAAACAAAAGAAGAACTTGCTGACAACCAGCAGTTTCTCCTTTTGTCTCAATGTTTTCTATAGTATAGTAACTATTGCATAGTTTGCACAAATTCTATCCTAAATAACTTCTATTTTTGGCATTTTTTGCGGAAGTGGATCATTCTAAAATTTTGACATTTGGGAGAGGCCTAATGTTTTTCCCCAGTAATCATGACGTGAAACATAAACGTCAATAACCCATTACCAAACGACAAAATTTTCGACTACTCCGTATTCAAAGATTTTGCATACAACAATTACAAATAAATGAAGTTTTACATGTTTTTGGTCTTTCAAGGAAGAAAACATTGTGGGAAATGAAAGAAAATGTTTGTCACAAGTAGTTTTTCCATCTGCTGCAATGTTTTCGAAAGCCAAAATTTTGTAGGGGGTCAAAAAAGGTCATTTTATGGCAATTGGTCAAAAACATAAAGGTCAATATTCAATAATTTGACTCCCAGCACTTAATAAAGGGAAGTTTCTTCCTTCAATCTAATCATTTGCTAACTATCACAAAACATGGAGTAAATATAAAAACCGATGATCTGTCCATTTTTTTAGAACCATCATATTTTTCTTCAACAAAATGCAATCGTTTTAGGGTTGGCATTGCAGTCTTACTGCTACAATGTCACAACATCGAAATTTGCCTTAAAATATCATTATCTGGTCCATTTACATAGCGGCGACCATCCGATTTCAAGATGTGAAGACGTTTGAGAAGCACCAAAACGTCATTTTAACTGCGTTGACTCAAATTTAAATCTGGATTGAATGAATAAACTTCAATTTAATTCAAAAAGATGTATTAGGTGCTGTGAGTCAAATTACAGACCCCTTTGATTAAAAGAACATGACATTTTGTTTATTGCTGATACTTCACAAATTTTGTCCCAGACTCTCAATATACGTTATATGTCGATTGCTTTGAATAAAGAACTCGTTACTGCAGCCTGTTTTAACCATCAAACTACAAGCAAATTTTACATACTCTAACTACCAGGTTTGGTCAATTATGAACCCAGAGATAGAAATAAGTCTTTGTTTTTGCAAAGAAGTGACTTTTTTTCAACATTATTATGTTGGAAAACATACAAGAAGAAGAAGTAAGCAACTTTTCTTGTCTGTTTGGTATTGGTTTAATTCTGGTTTAGATTAAAACAAACATGTATACAAGAGTGCCTGAAAGGCACTGATATCGCTCACCTGAGTTCTTCGTGTATTTGATTGTGTACAATATAAATTTTGTTGTAAACAAATATATATGTCACATTTAATTATTGCAAACTAGAATATCACTGAAAGTGACCATACCCCCTAACAGCACTGTTTTTGTGCATTTTGAGAAGTACATTTCATTTGAACTGTGAGCTGATCAATTTGGAAAAAGAGCAAACAAAAATATCAACAGACCAAACGACACATGTAAATGTTGCAAAAAATACCAATTTTCAACAAAAGGACGTAACTCATTTAAAAATCAACAAGCCCCATCCTGCCATGCCCACACAAGTTTTAAAAGGGACCACTCAAGGAACATTTCTGCCAAGTTTGGTCAGGATTTGCCAAGTGCTTAAGGAGAAGAAGATGTTTAAAGCAATTGTTGACGACGACCGACGCACGACGCACGCCGGACACACGGTGATCACAAAAGCTCACCTTGAGCATGTTGCTCAGGTGAGCTAAAAACACACACATGTAATGGCCGTCGTGTACAATATTGTGGCACCGTTAAAAAATGCTACTCTCTGATATTCATAATTCAGCTGATAAAGAACCGTTTACTTTTCATAGCTTAGTTATATATCAATATATAATAGTAAGATCATGTTTTTTCTCCTTGTGATATTTGTTTCATGCTTTGGGTTGATAAAAATTCTTTATTTGTAAAATCGGTGAAAAAACGCATGTAACATATGACAGAAAATCGCTATTACAGGATATTTTATGGAGTTTTATATGATCGATTATTTCGAAAGGACCTCTATGGATAAGGCGAGGAATCTCCCTAAAAGGCTCAGCTGGATGTGTCAATTTTCAAAACTGACAAATTGAGAATCAAAATTAAGCTTTATGGTTAAGTAGATAAATAAATGAAATGAATACAGATTTTATGTCATTTAAAAACTTCTATAGGTGCAGATAACTCTTGATTTTGTACCCACCTAAATGGTTTCATTTTTCTTACACTACCGGTATTCATAGAAGTGAAATGAAGTTTCTTTTTGTATTATTTGCAATTTATTTTCTATATTTACAAGGATAGATGGTGTTGACATCATTCCCTTGGCTGGCGAACATCGTTCCATCCCTTGACCCAGCTTCCCATTGACATATGTTATGTAACTTGTACACAGGCTTCCTCCGTAAAAAGGATTTCCTGGGTCACGGGGTGGAACATACTTTTATACTAAAAATAGTACTCATATACCAATTGCCATATTTTTGGCGGGAAAATTTCGCCTTTAAACTCGTTTAACTGATGCGCATGCGCATTTAAAACAAAACGAAAACTGGTTTATGATTCCAACACCAATTGTCCATAAATTTACAGAAAAATTCTTGTCGATAAAACAATAGAAAACTTTTAATTCTGGTTAAATGAATACCGGTGGGGTAGGAAAGTGTAATTTTAGGGGTAGGTACGGAAACCAAGAGTTATCTGTACATGTCGAATCGTTTTGATTGTACAATATAGGGTTAATTCACGTTTTTGATGTCGTTAACATTCTCAGAGGCCCAAAAAATGCGTTATCGCCTGAGACCGAAGGTCGAGGGCGATAACCCATTTTGTGGGCCTCTGAGAATGTTAACGACCGAAAAAACGTGAATTGACGCTATTATTGCATACACTATGAAGAATTTGCAAAGAAATGTAATAAAATAAGACGAATAACTATAAAACTTTGTGAAAATTTAGCCACATTTACACCGACAGACACCAGAGTTTTCCGGCATTCGACTCGACATATATCGAGTAAATACGAAATCCACTAGACGGGCCGTTAGATTTCCATCGTGTAGCTATGTAGTCAAGTTTTATCGCATTTTTACTGACATAATCTTCATTTAAGTTGGCGAAATCGTAAAAATATTCGACTAAGTTTTCTTTTGGAAACATACTCTGGATATTCTAACGTTCATTTCAGTGCGAGTAATAAAACAAAAGGTCGGAACTTCCGAGGTAGATCTCTGGTTCGTTTCAGACATTCGTTCATTTCGATAAAAAACAAAGTTGTAAAGGAAAAATTGCAGTAACTAAAAGAAGAACAAGAAACACATAGGCTTACCATCACATTTGACCTAGACCACAACCACTCAATTCTTATTTATATTCTACCATGTCCACGAAATCCACTTTTAGTTCAAAATCTGTCAGCTGCCCGTTTGTTTACCTTTTGATTCCAAGAATTAAACCTACGTCACTATATTACGTCATTAGATGTGATTACACTGGGAGACCTAGTTTACTATTCATTGGGGTGTAAACTGGAAATGGGGGTCTTATAAGAATTTACATCGCGGAAAAGGGAAATGACAAAATTTTGGCTTTATTTTCAATTTTTTGAAGCACTCACAACAAATCCCCGATCGAGGATATTTGAGTGCAAAATCAGTCCGATAATGCACGTGAATTTACTGAATAACGACCGTTTTTGATGATATCAGACTGATTTTTGCCCGTTATCCAATGCCAATAACAGACTGAAAACACACATTTTAGTCAATAATATCATTTTTCATATGATTTAGGTATACATCTAACAATACAGCTCGAAATAATTATCAATTTGCCTGTTTTGAAAATTGACTTTTCCATTTGAGCCTTTTAGGGAGATTTCTCGCCTTATCCATAAAGGTCCTTCATGGAAATGAAATTTTTGAATGTGGAAATGTTGTTAAATGTTTTGTTAAACGTCAAATACTTTCAAACTGCATTTGCAATAAAATTAGGAATACAATTCTGTGTTCCTATACTTTTCAATGCGTTTATATTGGGGCCATTTATTACCCACAGCATTAAAATAGATGATAAGTTATAAATACAAACGCCGTTAAATGTTCAAGAACGGTTGGCGTTCTATCGACGAAAAGTCAATTAATAAAGTAAAAAAAAGTAAACGGATTTCGGTGATATCTCTGAAATTGAATAAAGTTCCATTTTCCTATACTTTTCAATGCGTTTTTCTTTGGGTAATTTCTGACCCCCAGCAATAATATAGATGATAAATCCTACAAAGGTCGTTAAATGTTCAATGACGGCTGGCATATTATCGACGAAAAGTATATAATCCAAAAACGTAAACGTATATCGAAGAACATCTTTGAAAATGGCAAACACAAATATATGTCTGGGGTCACAAATGGAAGCTTGAGGGTTAAGCTGATCCATAAAAGAGGTGCAAATATACTACATGAACATGTATATGGATAGCTTTCCGGACGAATAGCCTTTACGCAGCCGATTGATATTCGTACGGTACCGGACGAAAGGTGCAAATAGTTATTCATTTGGTACGGGAGGGAGAGCACTGTTTTAGATGCTTTAGTAAAACGGGCCATTAAAGCGAGATTCTTTAAAGTTTCTTATGATGTTTAAGATAACGCGTTTTTATACCAAGAATCTGGCCAATATGTTCCGAATGCTCCATATTTTATACACATGGTGTCATTCGGAACACTACACTTAAGGAAAAAAGCACCAAAGAGCAAGCGGCGAAATTTGAAAAATGTCAGTAATTCCTAAACTGTGTTACATTTCCATTCCAAATATAAACATTGTCATTTTGTACGGTTTAAAATTAATGCACATTTATGGGAAAATTTAACAAAAAAATAAAATAAAATTACCTCCTTTGCATATGAATATAGAGTAAAATAATATTTGTATATTATTCTCTTCTTGAAGCATACTCTTGTAATCCGGCACGGTGAATCAACTTATTACAACTTATCACGTGTATTTACAAGTGTGTAATTTGGTGCATTTCGTATGGCTAGAAAGTGGTGTTTTTAATTAGGCACTTACCTTAATAAATTCGGAACAATTCGGCATAAATGGGTTAATAAACTCGGAACAATTCGGTGAATACTCTATTTTTTGTTTCTACAGAAATGACAAAGGGTTTCCGGTAAAAGCGCTAAAGGTGCTCCCCGTTTTCGGCTTAAATTCTCCCTTTAAAAATCTTTAGCTAACTTAACCTTTTCCCAAACAAGACCTGGTTTTGACATCTCTGTTAGAAATGACTTGCGAAAACATTGAGACAAAAGAAGAAATTGCTGGTGCCCAAGAGTTGCTCTTTTTTCCACAATATTGTCCATGCCATATTGCAAACAAATCTTAATCAACACCAATTTCGTGGTCTGCAGTTGCTTTTGAATAAGACCACCTTAAAATATTGACGTTTGGGAAGGGGTTAATAATGTCGCTGAAAAGAGCGCGCAAAAGAGCGCGTCTCATGTCTTGTTTGAAAAAGGATTAAAATATTCTATTAAGGTAAGTTTGGAGAGGGGTAGTCTGATTCCCGTACCTGAAATCTTCTACGGATTAAGGTACGTACGGTTAAAGCTAATCTCTCGGTCATGTACACGGCCTGGACTGATTCTCTACTTCAATCTACTACGCGGATTAATTCAAACACGAATGAGTACCAGTCTAGTTCAGGAGAAGCAACTCTTTAAACGGGCACCTGTAAGTGACTTAGAGTAGCGTCCCTTAGTAAAAGCGCGCCAAAACGTATTGTTTACACTTTTAGAACATAAGCTCTGATTGGTTGAATTCCTCGGACCGTTTCATTGGTTGTATCTATTGACTAATCATAGGACAGAATGCAGTAGCTGTTCCCAGTCGTAGATTCAGTTATTTACACGAATGGGTACCAGTCTAGGAGAGGGACCATGTGACTTGCACATGTCTTTATTCTGCGGCACCAAATGCCCATGCTACAATTTTCATCACATTTTTATGACGAAACATTCCCCTTTTTTGTAATGGCGAATGTCAAATGAAGTATTTTATTGTTCTAAATGTAATTATATGCCAGAAAATGTTAATATTTTTTTTTTTTGAAAATATAGATACTTGTATTTTTGTCATAATTAGGCTAAAACGTACCTTAACAATACTAGCCAAACCAAATGAATTCAGAGTCTTACAATTATAAATTGGATATTTGTTTCTCCATTCAATTCATAAACTTTAGAGTCAAATAAAGTACATTTCACATATGATGGCGAAGTTCGGTCCACTTCTACACTATAACACTGGTCGAACCTACGACAGAAAGACAAACACGCGTACACGTCGACAGTGTCTATAGAATAGAGGATCGAACCTGAAGCCCGAGCTGATGGGATGGTCCCGAAACGACCTGAAATGTATAAATATGAGATGATTAAACACTATATAATAGAATCTGGACATACAGATAGATAGACACACATAACGTACGTCAACAGTGTCTATAGAACGGAGTATCGAACCTGATGCTCGACCTGAAATGTAGCAATATCTTATGATAATCATACTAAAGTTCGATGTTAAAACGTGAAACGGTTGTAACTGCCTTTACGTTTATCGGCAGTTGCAGTTACGTGGCTTTTGTTGAAAGCGTCGAATTTCGAATGTAGCCTCGACGATTAAAAACTTACAAATTGCAATGCCGGGATTTCCAGAAAACGCCACCTACTTTCGATATTTTCTATTACTTGTATATTGTTAACAATACGAACAATTTGAAAACAATCCTTGATCATGCAACCATCCTTTTAAACTTACACGAAAAATGACATTGACGACCAACAAAAAGTTTGGTTGGTCCTCTATAATTTATTTATAGATTTTTTTTTATTCCAAGACCACCAGATTCAAGATTTTTGACGCCTTCTCGGTGTCAATTCAATTCAATTCAAATCAATCAATTATTAACACAATTATTCAAGATACTCTGTGATTGTGGTGTCAGGTGATTCTCCGCCGTATAATAACGATCTGAATAAGTCATTTTTTAATATTAAGAAAATGGACTGTATCAATTTGTCAAAACAGACGAATTTGGTTTGCAACTAATCACAAAAACTATTGAAGCAAAAAGTAGAATTGCTGGTTAACAGCATTTTCTGTTGTATTTAGGGCACTATTCTTGTACGTGTTTTCTTCTAGGGACGATAAAGCCATGTCTTGTTTGAGGAAGGGTCTAGATTTTGGGCTCATAAGATAGAGAAAAACTTAGTAATAAAAGCGTATTACTATCACCCTTTTATGAAATAAATTATTCACATTCGATGCTTTAAAAATATTTATATACCCTGAAGAATTTCAAATGTAGAACAATATGAGCGTAAATTAATAATACAAAAAAACTTCCCTGTTGAATTTACTTGTTTTCTTTATAAACAGGTAAAGGAATAAATGAGATAAGATAAAGAAACAAGAAAAAAAGAAAACGCGACTGTCTGACAGTTTCAATTTGAATGTTGTTGCCTGCGACGAATGGATATATGTATTAGATAGAGGCTGTATAGTAGCTTCTACGCGAAATAAACATTCAAAAGCGCGCAGCGCATTGAATGTTTATGCCGCGTAGAATCTACCACACAGACTCTATCTGACTTAGTGTTCACTAGCGATTCATTAGATACGAGGCGTGGCTATTTATAGATGTTACATAAACTGGCCGGAAGACTGTTTATGCGAAAAATAGCGACGAAATTTTAAAATATGCTGCATTTTCATTGGTCCAAAAAGTAGGTCGAACAATAAACAATAGATTTCGCAAAATAAAAAACGCAGAAAACATTTAAGTAAAACAAAAAATGCGGACTACCATTATTTGTTCTTTTCCATATTTGTTTACTGCCCCTGTTGCTCATGGACGTCAAGCCCGACCCTGTTTAGCAAATGGCCAATCTTTATCTAGTGTTTAAAATGTTAAGGGTCTCTTGAAAAATCAACACATAAAAAGTTAATGGTGAGGTATCAAACAAAATAATATAGTTAGTCGTCAATACCCATCCAACAGTAATCAATCCTAACCGAGCATATTCCCGAATCTGATGTATTGGAAAAGAGCAATAACTTCATTCAATTTTTTATTCATGTATAGGAAATACAAAAGATAACCTACTTTTTGGTAAATATGTCCTTGACATAACTTCGACCTCGCACAGTGTCAAAGCACCTGGTAGATCCAGGGCAATTTTTACCCAACGTCCGGTCGTCCACTCCGTCTGCGGATAAACGTTTTCTATTGAACCCATCTGACCTTCGTGGAAAGCGAATAATTGGTAGTTGATATGGTCATTCGACGTGCTGATTCTTACGTCGGTTAGTCTATAGGCTGCAACAATACATTGATATAACAGTGTCCTTCACTTATCTATAATAAATGCCGTTAAAAAGGAATTTGGAACTTGGAACTATTACTATCAGCTGTCGAGTACTGGATAGATAAATACAATAAAGATATACTATCAAGATACAACAAGACATTAATACAAGAGGCTATCAAGTTAATTTTGGAAAATAACGCTTCTTTTTAATGCCATTTATTATAGACAAGCAAAGGGCACTGCTATAAGCAAATAGTTTGCCTCTGTGTATGCAACGCTTGTCCTCGGCTACTTGGAAGAAAATCTCTACGAAATAATACCATCCGAATTTGATACTTCAGAACATACTTTGAAAACAGTGGGAAACGGTTCTTAGACGATATATACAGCGCGAAAAAGTTTAGCACACTCGGAAAATGTTGGTTGCTAGTCAAAAACTATTCCAAAACTCTTAAAAAGAAAATACTAATGTGCTTGTAAATTCAATTTTCTGGCGCTTCCTGAGAATTTTGTTTCAAAATTCTTAAGCGTTAATTAGGTATTTTACGTTAAAGAGCACAGGGGTCAGATGTCGAAAGTCAAGCAAATTTCAATGACGCGAATGTCCAGCATTAGCAGCTAGGACCACAATTTAATGTTTTCCCATGTTGCAGACAAGCTTCAAAACCACACAGAAAGGAATTTTGCCCATTCACACTGCAGATGACGCTCAAGGCCACTGACGTTACAAATGTCATTACTTTCTATAGTTTGACGTCCAACAAGGTTCTTCGTGTGTTCTTTTGCTGGTGATTAAGCAGGTCAGGCGTAGATCATTCTCTATGTTCCTTGGAGTAAGTGGGCGGTGGTTATCTTACTGAAATTCACAACATTGTATCGACGGTCCAGTAACAGTTTGGATGATTTCATTGCAGTACCCATGCACCTTTTGGTTGCCATTAACTGAAATGAGGTCTGTTTAATTGTTGCCATCCGTTCCTGCCAAATTGATGACGCTGCACTCGACTTGGCAGCGTCTCTGATGACGTTATTGGTATCCAGCCTTACGCATCTTCTCCAACCACAGATCCTGTCGTCAGTTAATGACATGTAAGATGAGATTCGTCCGGACATCAGTCTAATGTCTCCCGAATCAATATCGATGTGTCCATACCCACTGACGCCTTGCCTGTCGATGCTTAACGTCATTGGCGTAAGATCGGAGGACCCTGATGCAAGTTGTGCGCAGCCTGTTCCGGACAGTCTGGTCACTAACGGTATACCCTGTGACGTCCTAGAGGAGTAGCACTAAAATCTTACTAGACAGGAATTCGAAACGTCGTCAGGACGTCGCTGTGAAACGATCCTTCCTGAACGTCGTTTTACAAGGTCTTCAAGATTTGGGTTGGTCGTTGGAGGCTAAAGTTGCATAAACCAAGTGCCGTAGGTGCGTTATTGTCAATTCGAGCCAATTGAAATGCAAAGCGACATCTCTAACAGACATAACTGCTCGGAGCATCCAAAGAGCTCTCTGACGTCGAATTTACGTCATCATTTCTCGCCTTCCCATAAACACTTTCAAAGAACTTGTAACGGTTAAATTGATTCTGCTAAGAGATCTGTGTAATCGTGTGTTTTTGGACAAGCTGGACATTATCGATGTCACTGCACACGTGCCGCACGTGACTTTTGCTAATCTGGACTTTGTCCAATACACTGAATGTTCACTCCACGCATGCATTGTATGCGTAATGATTGTCGATCGGGACAACTGAATAGCACAAAGCAATGTTCATTTAATTAACATAAACTGAAAAAACAAGGTGTTAAAAACATGCTAATCTTTTTGTGCTCAGTATATGTATAGTTTTGACGAACATTGACGAATCTTAAAACCCTTAAAAACTCTTTGAATAAACATCACAAAGATCGAAAGTTTACATTGTCCGTAAGCACCACATAATTGCTTTTCCTTGATGTCTAAGTCATGAAAAGGAATGTAAAACACAAACATATATATTTTACAAACCAACAGATAGCAAAAAGTATCTCTTTTTCAACTCATACAAAGGAAAACATACCATTCTGTCTAGTGAGACGTTTATTTACCATAATTTCCCAAAGAGACCACCTTCTTATGAGAACCGACGAATTGAAGAGATTCCCTGAACAACAGAATTGCCCAATCAGAATTATTCAAAATGGCATCAATAAAGCTTTAAAACTTGACAGAAAAGAATCATTAAATTATAAAAGCAAGGAAGTGGAACCCAACCTACTGTATGTGTCATCTTACAATCCAAAGATTATCGATTTTTTCAATTATACCCTTTCCCAAACGACAAAATTTTAGGGTGATCCACTCCAAAAACTGCCACAAATGACAAAATTGATGTTATTAAAGATATGATTTGTGTAAAATATGGCACAGAAAATATTCAAACAAAAGGAGAAACTGCTGGTTATCAGCAGTTTCTTCTTTTGTTTCAATGTTTTCCCAAGCCTTTTCTATAAAGGGACGCCAAAAACCATGCGTTGTTTAGGAAAGGGTTAAGTCAAACATGCAAATTCTGAACAACGATACTACCATGAGAAAAGTCATTGAAGGCCATTCGATAGTTCAAAGTAAAAGACAACCCACCAACATCAAGGAATTACTAACAAAATCCCGATTTTCGGAGACCAAAAGAACACCTGGTATAAATCTAATAAAATGTGAAAGGCCAACTTGTGGACTTTGTCTTCATCTGATAACTGGGCAAACATTTCTATTAAAAGAATGTCAAATCCTTCAAAATAAAAAATACAATCTCGTTTGATGTACGGAACGTAATCTACGTTATAAGATGCAGCGGTTTTAATGACGAATACATCGGAGAAAAAGGGGACAAAATACGTCATTGTGTAATAGCCCATAAACAACAAATTCGGGAGGCCAGATCAAGAGTTCTCCACGTCAGTAAACACATTTACAGATGCGCGGAAAACAAGACTTTACTATGCTTAATATATTCCCTGTGTATACGATGCAAAACTAAATAAAACTTACCACAACAATCTCGTCTATTATATATACGTATATACAAAATCAAATGGCTTGCACCAAGGTCCACCTCCCAGTATGATAGGCCTTTTTGATCGCGGTGCGTGTGTGTACAAGATCTACCGCGGAAAATTTGATTAGTATTTCCATCCACGGCTAAATTACTGGCGCCTAAGCCTTGACGTGTGGAAGAAGTAGTTGTCGGTTTGTGTAATGCTGCGTTGAATATGTGTGCTGGAAATGGATGATTGAAAAGATTATACGTACAATGGAAAAATAAAATGCCTATACTTTTTTTGAAAAATGTATACACATAACAAAGAATTATAGGAACGTATAAAGAAGTGTTCAAACCTACAGAACCATCTAAATTATAATGGAAAAAGGCATGTGACTAACAATAAGTCAAAGCTGTAAAAATGACATATCACTTCAATTGATATAACTGTTTTGAACTTCAGTGTATGTCTTTTTCCAGTATGAGTTCAATTTGATTTCCCATGGTTTATTTGAATAGAAAAAGTTTGATTAAAAACGAGATACCGATCCCTTTTTCTACAAGATGACATACACTGTGGATTAGTTTTAATTAGTGTTTATGATATATGTTTAATTGTTCTGTTATTTGCAGATGATATGGCTATCATTGGCAATTCAGTAAATCGCTGCTTTTCTTCGAAAACCTCGTATCTGCAGCTTAAAACAAGCTGCAGATACGAGGTTTTCGTAGAAAAGCGACGAAACGATCTTCAAAATAGTCTGCATACTTACTGCACGAAATGAGGCCTACCAGTAAATACCTAGAAAACTAAGATTGCTGTATTCAGGAGAAGGGATGGGTTAAAACAAAATGAAAAGTGGTTTTTACAATGGAGAAGCAATAGAAACGGTAAATAATTTTACGTATCCGGGAGTTGTAGGCAGTTTTGAAATGAATAATCAATATCCGATTGGCAAAGCGTCAAAAGCAATGTACGTTCTCCTACGCTGCATTAATAAATACCAAGTTTAACCACTACTTCCTTAAGTGGGAATGCTCCAGTTTCCTAATTTTTTCCCCAATGATAAAATTTGTTTATATTTTGTATGTTGAAATTACATGATATTACCAGTTGAAAAATGAAATGAAAATGGATGGTCAGCGATCTTGTTTGAATTTTATAGGCATTCGTATCACATACCCCTACATCGAAAAATGCACAATTTCTTGCACCTGTCCAAGGCCACTAAAATGCTGATAAAATGCTGTATATTGATCGTTTAGTCCCGAAAACGGATTTATAGTAACACCTTACACTTAACAAGAACAGAAAACCCAAAATATGTGCTATTGTGAACGCGAAAATGTATAAAACAGCATACTCACGTATTCGGTCAGCTCAACGAAGCTGAAGTGTTTAATGTCAAAATTTGCATATTTTTGGAGATATTTCAAGTTCTACGTAATAGAATTTGATAAAACTCCCTCACTGTATTAAGCAATATATCCTGGTAATAATTCAAAAAGAAAATTACAGCAATTTTAATCAGCTACACATGAATAAAATGACGCAAAACAGTGGTAATTGCATACACATTTACGACTGTCTTCTTCTAAATAATCGATTTCCATCATGAGGAAATCAGTTTCGCATAATAAATACACTTTTACTGTCGAAAATGGTAAATTGTAATGATGTGTTATATTATTGAAAATATAGTAGCGAAACATATTGGTACGAAACATTTAATTTACTACAGTAATGACCGAGTGTTCCGAAAAACTGGAGCATTCCCCCTTAAATTTTTTATGCTCTGGTAGGTACAATTCTGAATAATAGAAGCCATGTTTTTGATTCTACGAAATCCAAAGATTTTGAAAGATTTGATTTAAGGTTTTGTAAAACAATACTTGGTGTGAAGAAATGTTGTTGAAATGCAACTGTGAACATTTTGATAGTATCCGTAGATGATTCAAGAAACGACAAGAACAACTGGATCACTAACTTGAAGAATCTACTTTGTAAATACGGTTTTGCAAATGTTTGGGAAAATCCTTTATTGATCACCAAAAGCAATGCATTTATAAGAATGTTTAAGCAACTTGTGAAAGATACATTTATACATAAGTGATTAGAAGATTTTGATAAAAGCAGTGCTCTGTTTACTCTTTATTAGTATCTGAAAACAGAATTTGAATCTAGCCCTTATTTAACAAAGATTTACCTAAACCCTTAAGAGTGACTATCCGAACACCCTCACATAGCTTAAGAACAGAAACTGGTCGTTACGGAAATAACAGAATCCCAAGATCCGAACGAATACGTCAATATTGTGATTCGGGTCTTTTAGAAGACGAACTTCATTTTATTAAGAATGTAGAGCATTTTTGGAATGATGACTTAAATTTTTAAAACCTTTTTTAGACATTATTATAATTAGATAATTCAAAAAGACAAATTGTTATTGGACTATGTAGGCCTAAGTTTATCAGATGTGCGCTTAAACTACGTGATAACGTAGTACTACACGTTTACTTGTCAAGTAGTTAATTTCTATATTGTCCAGCAAGATTAACCTGGGACAACTTAATTTTCGTGCGCAAAGTCCGTTAGTTGAGCGTCTAAACAAAACAATGCCGAAGTGAGGTCATTACATACGCAGATGTCCCGGGTTATTATCGATTCACGATTGAACGAGAATAATTTCAGTTGTTTTGATAAAGCAGTTCTACTGTAAAAATTCTCGTTTAATAGTGAATCTATTATAATCTTGCTGGACAATAACTATTTACTATTTCTTATGACATGGACACTTATCAACATTTGTTATCACGTATTAACACATTGCTTACATATTGTTCTCTTTTCTGAAATTGAACGTTTGAATACGATGTACATGTTTTTTTTTTTTTTTTTTTTTTTTTTTTTTTTTTTTTTTTGGAATAAACTTCTAAACCCACTCTCCGTGATCTTTCTAAAATGCGTTTAGAGGGAAGAAATGGCAATGGATTTTGTGCTAAAAATAAACTAAGTTTAACGTTATGTTTTGATAAATCCTCCATGTTGTTATAGAATCCCGTAACTACGGCTTGATTCAAGCCGTAGTTGCGAGATTTAATAACAACATCCACGAAATACGAATTGTTTGTCCGAAATTACGTCACGGCTAACTGGATAAAATCGTTCCCTATTAGAATGATATTTCTGTAAAAGATGATATCCTATATATTTATACAATTTACATTCTATACAACTAGATCTATATGCATTTGTAAATCAAACGAACTAAGTTAGTTACTACTACAATTTACTAACATCAATTATTTAAATATATTATTTTCTGTCGAAAGTTAATTTATATTTAGAAATTGTTTTGTATATGACCAGATACTTGTATTTGTATAAGTGAATAAAATCTATTTACCCTGATTGTTTAGGTTCACAGCTGTTTCTATACATTATCGCTTGTTCTGCTGTGTGCATCACTTTTCAATTTGGAACAGTCTATGATGATTTCACCCGGAAATGCGTAAAATAAATAAAAGTAAAATTACCATTGACTACTGTTATTTTCTTCTGGAAGCTAAAAGCATACATCAAAATAGCCAAACATTTGAGTCGAACTCCGAGTATTTCCATTTCTGATTTTTTAAATCATTTCAGTAAATTAAGTAGAACAGTTTCATCGAACGGGTATCAGTAGCGAGCTTTGTCACAGGGCTACAGGTACATTGTAAATAGGGGTAATGACTTCAAAATGTACAAAACTATCTTTCAATATTCATCAATCCCTACATTATGGGTACTCATTGGAATCGTCTCCTTGAGACCCACAATATAGGGTTTGGATTTGAAATAACAAATTTAGAATGCCTTTATCCCCTTTGATCTGTCGCTCTGTTTAATTGTCCGGTACTTAGTCTTCAAAGATAGCACGGTACTAAAACTCCAGAGACGAAGACAGTTAGAATATTAATGTTTAATTCAAAACTTTGCTATTGAAAATCCTACTAAATGAAAAAAAATCCGGTTCCTGACAAATAGTCTATATGACAAGCAGCCTGTTACTGGACGATTTACCCACAGTGCCATTTATGAAACTAAATTATTGTCTCATCGGCCTGCTTAGTTTGGTTGGATTATTGAGGCTTTACGCCGTTTTCAACTGCTATAGTCATATCGCGGAGGTTGGAGCTGTTAGCCATAAATTCCTTTTGTTTCTCACAACACCATAACCTAGCCTCCAGCTGCTCGCCAACATAGGTTCACAAAATCAAACCATTGATGGGTGACATTTTTGTCAGATAGGGTATTTACCACAAACCAGGGACCTCTCGAGGGAGAGACAGATGCGCTACCAACTGCGCTAAGGCAATTCAAATATATGTATGGGATAATGCATCCTAGATGTTATCAGATTTTTTTCCTTTTCTGCCGATGTTATCAAAACATATCTCTGGCAGAATATAAAAGTTGTGGCTTATGAGGGGTATGAATATAGTTGGTGAATTCTATTAATTCTGTCCCAAACGTCGAAATTTAAGGGTGATACAACTCAAAAGCTGCTGATGACAACTAATACAGTGTCGAAAAAGATGCAATTTGTGTACAGTAAATCACAGAAAATATTGAGACAAAAGGAAAAGATGCTGATTATCAGCATTTTCTTCTCTTGTCTCAATGTTTTCCCAAATCTACTCTATTTCATTAGGGGCGTCAAAAACAGGGGCTGGCATTATCTACGACCACGATTTTGTGTAAACTGTGAAACAAAACACTTGATTGCACGAGAAATCGGATTGGACCAAACAGGTTTGCTGTCACAAGTAATTGTGCAAAAAATAATCGTACGAACGTAGATAAATACGGGCCCCAGGTGCTGTTTGGGAAAGGGATAATGCTTTAAGTACGGTTATCAATATTTAATTGGCCATTTAGAGCAATGGTTCTTATCGTAGTTTAATCCTGTCTACAAAATCATGGACTGGTCCCACTTGGAAGCTTTTACAGATGAAAACATGGATGGGACCCTAGCAAAGCATAGTGCGTTTAAATGTTGATATAAAAGGAGATCAAGATGATAATTAACATTTCCCCTTATGTCTTAATGATTTCCCAAGCCTTTTCTATTAAGTAAATCAAAACCAGGCCCCGGTTTCTCGAAAGTATATTCTCATGAGTTCATGCTCAACTTCTATTCAATAACAATCAACGTCGATTGGTATTCAATTGAAGTTCACGTGGATTTCGTGCGATTTGAGCACGATGCTCAGATTTGAGCATGAGAACATACTTAAGTTTTTTCGAGAAACCGGGGCCAGGTCTTGTTTGGGAAAAGGTTAAGGGATGTAATCGAATGAGTTGCATTTTAGTCTAAATTGTAATTATCTCCCTTTAGATAAGCATGACTTGTCCTTCACAAATGACAGCTATTGAGATTTTATTAATGTGAAACCTACCACAAGCTCTCTCTCTCTCTCTCTCTCTCTCTCTCTCTCTCTCTCTCTCTCTCTCTCTCTCTCTCTCTCTCTCTCTCCTTACATAATTATTTTCTCTCTTATAGTTCCCTGTCCCTGTATGTATCTAAACTGACACGATTTAAAAACACAAAAAAGTATTTTAATGTATATTACCCATCATTAAAACACCACTTTCTAGTCATGCAACATGCATCAAATTACACACACTTATAAATACACTTCCAATAAGTTGATTCACCGTGCCGGATTTCAAGATTATGCTTCAAGGAGAAAATAACCAACAAATATCTTTTTACTCTATATTCATATACAAGGGAGGTAATTTATAACGTTTTTGTCAAATATTTCCACAACTATGCATTAATTCAAAATTCTTAACCTTTCAAAATGCTTATGTTTGTATTTTGCATGGAAATATAACACAGTTTAGGATTTACTGGCACTTTTGAAATTTTGCCTCCGGCTCTTTGGCGCTAATGATGGGTTGTACATGTATACGTTAAGCGATCACACCGAAAAAATCGTCCGCTTCAAGGTATGTTTTGTTTAATTTCTCAGCTTATACACTACGGATTTTGACGAGACAAAGTGCACCGTACGCGCATTTGAGAGGGCCAAATCCCGTTTGTAACTCACTCTGCTCCGAATCCCATGTTTCTTCAAACATTCAAGAGAAAGTTTTTTTCGGTGCACGTGAACGCTTCCCACTTTTGTGTGAGAAATGCAAGGAATACATGGTCAGGAGAACAAGACACTAAACCAAAAATCACATTGTTTTGTAGTTCCCCTGTCAAAAAAGTTTTGAAAAAAAATCATTAAAAAATTATGGTAACAAGCAGCATTTAGCCATTTTTCTATATTAAACCCTTTCCTAAACGGCAAAATTTTAGGGTAATTCAATTTGAAGCTGCTGCAGACTATCAAATAGACGTTAATAACTATATCATTTGTGTACAAAACAGCACAGAAAATATTGAGACAAAAGGAGAAAATGCTGATTATCAGCATTTTCTTCTTTTGTCTCAATATTTTCCCAAGTCTTTTCTACCAGCTACGTCAAAACATACAAGTTTTTTTCCGCGTAAACAATAATGTTGGAGTATATTCCGTTTTTATTCACCTGAAAGGGTGTGGCTAAGTAAAGAGGTTATTCGATGAGTTTACTTCTCGATACCCTGGTTGATAGAAGAGAAAAAACGTGCGGCACGAGCATGAACATATTTCAAATTGAAACAATGCGCGATTGTAAAATGTGTTGTCATAAAACCTCGTAACTACAGATTGGTTCACGCTGTAGTTATAATAATTTGCAACAATACCGGCGATTTACCGCTAATCGAAAAGGCTGTTTCTCCCAAGCTTAAATGGAATGAACCGTTTACTAGGCTCCGCCCTTTCTCCCGAATAAAAACAGAATATAGGTAGGTAAACCACACATTACTTCAACCTACTTTTGAGCGAACCTTATAGTTGTCGCTACATCATATGGCACAATGTTTATGTTTTGTTCAAATGTAATTGAACGTTAAAGAAAACATAAACACGTGCCATACGATGTGGCGACAACTGTAAAACTGTCATATCAACGAAATTACGATCTTGAAATTATTTTCAAATTGAAAAGAAAATTAATTGAAAAGAAGTACTTCAGTATGCTTATTTTTAAGTGTGGTATATTGTCAGTGTAAATATTATATTAAGGGTCGCTCTTTGTTTAACCATTTCCCAAGCGACAAAATAGTTGGTTGCTTCAGATCGAAGCTAAACATTTTTTAATTCAGGTAATGTTGAATCAGTTCTGATGTCTTTGCCTAAGGAGAGATTGAAAAGGTGGTTGCGTGTCTTTTTTTGCCAAGTATATAGAGATGAAATTTGTGTTAATTATTTCACCGCAAATATTGAGACAGAAGGATAAATTGCTTGTTATAAGCATTTTCTTCTATCGTTTCAATGTTTTCCAAACCCATTTCATTTAGGGAAGTCAAAATCAAGGCTTGTTTGGGAAGGGTTCATCAAAGAAAATATGGACCGGGTCTTGAAGAAAGTGCTTTGTAACATTTGCGATCGTGTACATGTCGCTGCCTTTCTGCAAAAACCACGTATCTGCAGCTTAAAACAAGCTGCAGATACAAGGTTTTCGCAGAAAAGCGACGATGTATTACGATCAGCTTGTGTTTTGAACCGTCGGTTCCGTGCTGCCATTGTAAAGTTTCTACATGTCTTCTATCAGAAAACGACCTTGATCAGACTGCGTGTAAACGCAGGCGGCTCTGGATTCATGCTTGTCTGAAACGGTATAATGACCCTATGAAATTATCTTGTACCCGACTCGTATTATCAAAGCATAGTATTGACGCTTCTTACATGTACAACGAAAGTCTGACAAAAAGAAAACAACAACACTGAGACAAAAGAAGACAATGCTATTTATCAGCATTTTCTTCGTTTGTCTAAATATTTTCTTAGTTATATTGAACACAAATGTTATCTTTATTAACATATATTTGTGTTGTCATTCGGGGTAGAAAAATTGTGGTTAATAAAGAAATTGCTTGTCACAAGCATTTTTTTCATATTCCACAATGCGTTCCAAATGCATTATCTTGTGAGGAGTCAAAAAGAGTCATTGTGTGGTAATAGGTTAAAGTAAAATGACAATCATTCAATGAAAAAGAGATTGATTAGTATATAGATTCCTTCATTTCTGTCAATGCCTTTTAAAGCTAGCTGGATGAAGGGACCAAAGGTTCGAAAAGAGTTTAACGTATGCAACCCATCATTAGCACCAAAGAGCCAGAGACGAAATTTGAAAAGTGTCAGGAAATCCTAGACTGTGCACTGTAAAAAAATACCGTAATTTTTTATCACTTTTACGGTGCATTTGTAACGGTATTGAGCCGTAGCGAAAAATTACTGGACGAACCGTAAAATCTGTTGCATTATGGGTAAAACGTGTTGCATTGTGGGTAGTCTGGTTTCCGTACCTGAAATCTACTACGTAGACTGGTACCCCGTCTTCTCTATGTATGAAGACGGGTCGTTTACAAATTTTCCTTTGATCTGATTGGATGATTAAATTATCAGTGTATTTTTCACGATAAGTAAAATCTTACAACACCGGAAAAAATCCCATCATATTCATTTCAATAAGTCAACAAATTTTTTGTCGTCTGCTGCAACTTTCAATCTTTTTGAGTCAAGTGTAAAATAATGTCACGTATGCCACAAAGACTGCGTTTTGAATGAATGTAGGACGACATTGGGCCTTACACAAATCGACTAATTGCCAATGTTTCTTTTTTTAATTCATATTTTATAGATCTAGATCTATATAGACTACATCACAGCTCATGTTTTTAATCTTTGTATGCCTAAAGAAAAATGAAAAGAAATGACGACCCCTTTCCCGGGATCTTTATTAGATCTAGAATTTTACTGTTTGGAAAAGAGTTTTAATCCATTATCACACAACAACGCATTTCGGTGCACCAAAAAGATAAAGACCGCGTAAAACATTTTGGAATTAATTAATTTTCTTCATTTCCGAAAATGTTTTCTACCCAGAAAGACAATTTACGATATAGAAAAAGAACCATAGAAAAATACGCTTTTGATAGCAATGTAATTTTTCGTCTGCAACTCCAGTGTTGAGTTAGAAAGAGCCAAAGTGTGGGAATGGGTTAAGGGCAATAAAATCGATCTGATCCTTTGTCATACTATCTGTCTTTGATGTACTGTAACAGAGTGTGTCCAATTATTAGATAAACAATTAAATTTAAAAAGTAGTTTACCATATGTTTATCCCTTAACACTGAAGTGTGAAAATATCTCGTCCTTAATACCACTGCGAAATAATTTTGATACAAACTACCTATTATTCCCGACTCAGAATCTCGTGAAGTGATTCTTTTCTAAATTGAATCCAAACATTTTTATGAAATTATGATTAAAAATGAGAGAGAAAAAAAAAAAAAAAAAAAAAAAAACTTTTTTTAGAATGGTTAAATAATGGGTTTTGATACACAAAAAATATATGTTTTAGAAAAGACGAAGCACTTTTAATGTAATTTGAAAACGACAATTTGATCAAGTCTTATTCTTAGTTGTGAGGTTAAGACATGTATATGAATTAAAAAATTCTTCTTATTTCCTCTCTCCTGTCAACAAGGAAATTTTAATAACAAACTGCCATTAATAAGATTTTTTTACTTTTAATTGCGACCACAATTTCGTCGATGTAAATGCAAAACCTTGTATGTCCATTTTTGCGATTTTAAAAGTAAAATTTTATATGTCCGATTTAGACAATTCTTTCAGGTTTTAGAATATTTTGATTTATCAATATCAATGACATATTTTATGTGAACATGTGTATGTATTTCAAGTAAAACCTTTCAGTTCCGGAAAAGTTATTTAAGTTCTTTCTTCCCCCTTAAAAGTTTGCAAAAACGAGATACGAGGTTTTGCATTAACACCGACGATATGCTTTTCCTCCGCCAAACCAGAGAAAAGGGTAGACTGATCTAATTTCAAAGCTGCTGCAGAGATCTAGATAGGGAAGTCAATACCAGAACTTGTTTGGGAAAGGGTTAACTCATTAGACTACTTAATCCAGTTTTCGTCGACTGCAAGCTTTCTTGAACAGCGTCTCCGAAACGCTTTACGAATTCATTTTAGCGTCCGCCTAACCATGATCAAAATACGTCACTCACGCCAAAAAATCAACCAATCAGATCCTCCGAAAAAAATATACAGAAAACCGTATATTTTTATTATACCGTTCCTGTCCCAATATGATCGATAGATCTAGGGACAGGGAACCAGTCTATCTACTACGGATTTAGATTCAGTTATTCAGTTATTTACACGAATGGGTACCAGTCTACATTGTGGGTAGTAAATTTGGGATGAGACAGATGGCCATAAGTCGCTCGAGCGTTTAGGCCATAGGTGGGGCGACGACGCACCACTAAATTATTGAAAGGCCCGAAATGGTTGGGATAAAGCTATTGCGTCGATAACGGTCTAAAACAGTTTAACTAGATATTAATCTAGATACAGTTACAATCTTTTAAACATTACTGACGGTAGCATATTTTAAACGAGGAAAATGGACTTATTTTTATGGAAAGGATTTTACGACTGATATTAAAACTGGCCTACCAGAACCAATTTTATCTCTTTCGCAAACAAGACCTGTTTTTAGAATCTTCCAAAATGAATATTGATTGATTAATTGATTGATTGATTGGTTGATTGGTTGATTGATTGATTGATTGATTGATTGATTGATTGATCGATTGATTGATCGATTGATTGATCGATTGATTGATTGGGATTTTACCCATTCCAAAACAACAAGAATTTAGACTGTTTTAACTTGAAAACTGAGCACTATGTATAAAACGGATGATGATAAAGATAGAAGTTTGTCTTTTATAAATGTAAACAGCTTGCTTGAAAAACGTTCAAGCAAAAGGAGAAAATACTGGTTATCAGCATTTTTGTCTTCTTTTGTCCCAATGTTTTCCCAAACTTTTTGTATTGGGGATCTAAAATCCATGTCTTGATAGATTTATATGCTTACCCCAAAAATTTCGGGGGAGCATATCAATTGTCGCTACGCTGTCCGTCCCTCCTTCCGCCCGTCCACAGACACCATAGACATTTTTGCCGTTTCTTGATTTGAGGCTGCGGCACAGAAAAAGGGGCTTAGGTGTAGAAAATAGTTTTTCACAATTTCTCATCATCTAATAGTCAGAATTTAATAAATTTTTGTACTTAAGTGACAAATGAGATGTTCTAGACCAAATTCTATAAATAATTTATAAAAAAAAAAACTTGTCGTAGTAAAAAGGGATTTATGGTATGATAGCTTTTTTGTGACAAACACTTGTTCGGGGAGCATTATGCGACTATGACGGCTCTTGTGTAGAAAAGGGTTAAGTAATAACTCCTATTTAAATGCAGGCATGTTTTGTCTTTTTTTTTCGGCGACAAGAGCGCATTCAGGCCTATTGTATGCCTATTCTGCAGCATCCAGCTGCTATCTCACAAGAATCATTGACAAATATCTACATATTGTGTCGAAACAATTGACTTAAAATTGTCAAACTTTGAAAATGAAAAGTTCCATTTTTGTCGTTGGGGGTTTTACCCTCTCACAAACAAAACCTGGTTTTAACATCATAAAAATGACCATGGAAACATTTAGGAAAAAGAAGATATTCAGCATTTTCTCTTTTAAAAAAAGTTGTTCACTAGTTTCTGTGCTTCATTATTTATACACAAATAGTGAAACTTATTCATGGACACCAGTCTCATCGCCTGATGCAGCTTTCTAACTAAATGACTGTGAAATTTTGAGATTCGTGACCCAAGCCCATTTTCTAGATAGCTTATTCTTCAATCCACATCCTTTGTAAGCTACCTATGTACACCTGTAATTGTAGGTGGGATATATGATAAGGTCCTATATAGTTTCTTAAGTAAATTCACTGTGGCCATAAGTGGGGTATGTGATAAGGTCCTATATAGTTTCTTAAAGTAAATTCACTGTGGCCATAAGTGGGATATGTGATAAGGTCCTATATAGTTTCTTAAAGTTAATTCACTGTGGCCATAAGTGGGATATGTGATAGGGTCCTATATAGTTTCTTAAAGTAAATTCACTGTGGCCATAAGTGGGATATGTGATAAGGTCATATATAGTTTCTTAAAGTAAATTCACTGTGGCTATAAGTGGGATATGTGATAGGGTTCTATATAGTTTCTTAAAGTAAATTCACTGTGGCCATCAGTGGGATATGTGATAGGGTCCTATATAGTTTCTTAAAGTAAATTCACTGTGGCCATAGGTGGGATATGTGATAGGGTCCTATATAGTTTCTTAAAGTAAATTCACTGTGGGCATATGTGGGATATGTGATAGAGTCCTATATAGTTTCTTAAAGTAAATTCACTGTGGCCATAAGTGGGATATGTGATAGGGTCCTATATAGTTTCTTAAAGTAAATTCACTGTGGCCATAGGTGGGATATGTGATAGGGTCCTATATAGTTTCTTAAAGTAAATTCACTGTGGCCATAGGTGGGATATGTGATAGGGTCCTATATAGTTTCTTAAAGTAAATTCACTGTGGCCATAAGTGGGATATGTGATAAGGTCCTATATAGTTTCTTTAAGTAAATTCACTGTGGCCATAAGTGGGATATGTGATAAGGTCATATATAGTTTCTTAAAGTAAATTCACTGTGGCCATAGGTGGGATATGTGATAGGGTCCTATATAGCTTCTTAAAGTAAATTCACTGTGGCCATAAGTGGGATATGTAATAGAGTCCTATATAGTTTCTTAAAGTAAATTCACTGTGGCCATAGGTGGGATATGTGATAGAGTCCTATATAGTTTCTTAAGTAAATTCACTGTGGCCATAGGTGGGATATGTGATAAGGTCCTATATAGTTTCATAAAGTAAATTCACTGTGGCCATAGGTGGGATATGTGATAGGGTCCTATATAGTTTTTAAAGTAAATTCACTGTGGCTATAAGTGGGATATGTGATAGGGTTCTATATAGTTTCTTAAAGTAAATTCACTGTGGCCATCAGTGGGATATGTGATAGGGTCCTATATAGTTTCTTAAAGTAAATTCACTGTGGCCATAGGTGGGATATGTGATAGGGTCCTATATAGTTTCTTAAAGTAAATTCACTGTGGGCATATGTGGGATATGTGATAGAGTCCTATATAGTTTCTTAAAGTAAATTCACTGTGGCCATAAGTGGGATATGTGATAGGGTCCTATATAGTTTCTTAAAGTAAATTCACTGTGGCCATAGGTGGGATATGTGATAGGGTCCTATATAGTTTCTTAAAGTAAATTCACTGTGGCCATAGGTGGGATATGTGATAGGGTCCTATATAGTTTCTTAAAGTAAATTCACTGTGGCCATAAGTGGGATATGTGATAAGGTCCTATATAGTTTCTTTAAGTAAATTCACTGTGGCCATAAGTGGGATATGTGATAAGGTCATATATAGTTTCTTAAAGTAAATTCACTGTGGCCATAGGTGGGATATGTGATAGGGTCCTATATAGCTTCTTAAAGTAAATTCACTGTGGCCATAAGTGGGATATGTAATAGAGTCCTATATAGTTTCTTAAAGTAAATTCACTGTGGCCATAGGTGGGATATATGATAGAGTCCTATATAGTTTCTTAAGTAAATTCACTGTGGCCATAGGTGGGATATGTGATAAGGTCCTATATAGTTTCATAAAGTAAATTCACTGTGGCCATAGGTGGGATATGTGATAGGGTCCTATATAGTTTTTAAAGTAAATTCACTGTGGCCATAGGTGAGATATGTGATAGGGTCCTATATAATTTCTTAAAGTAAATTCACTGTGGCCATAAGTGGGGTATGTGATATAAGGTCCTATATAGTTTCTTAAAGTAAATTCACTGTGGCCATAAGTGGGATATGTGATAAGGTCCTATATAGTTTCTTAAAGTAAATTCACTGTGGCCATAGGTGGGATATGTGATAGAGTCCTATATAGTTTCTTAAGTAAATTCACTATGGCCATAGGTGGGATATGTGATAGGGTCCTATATAGTTTCATAAAGTAAATTCACTGTGGCCATAGGTGGGATATGTGATTGGGTCCTATATAGTTTTTAAAGTAAATTCACTGTGGCCATAGGTGGGATATGTGATAGGGTCCTATATAGTTTCTTAAAGTAAATTCACTGTGGCCATAAGTGGGGTATGTGATAAGGTCCTATATAGTTTCTTAAAGTAAATTCACTGTGGCCATAAGTGGGATATGTGATAAGGTCCTATATAGTTTCTTAAAGTAAATTCACTGTGGCCATAGGTGGGATATGTGATAGAGTCCTATATAGTTTCTTAAAGTAAATTCACTGTGGCCATAGGTGGGATATGTGATAGGGTCCTATATAGTTTCTTAAAGTAAATTCACTGTGGCCATAGGTGGGATATGTGATAGAGTCCTATATAGTTTCTTAAAGTAAATTCACTGTGGCCATAGGTGGGATATGTGATAGGGTCCTATATAGTTTCATAAAGTAAATTCACTGTGACCATAGGTGGGATATGTGATAGAGTCCTATAGAGTTTCTTAAAGTAAATTCACTGTGGCCATAGGTGGGATATGTGATAGGGTCCTATATAGTTTCTTAAAGTAAATTCACTGTGGCCATAAGTGGGGTATGTGATAAGGTCCTATATAGTTTCTTAAAGTAAATTCACTGTGGCCATGAGTGGGATATGTGATAAGGTCCTATATAGTTTCTTAAAGTAAATTCACTGTGGCCATAAGTGGGATATGTGATAGGGTCCTATATAGTTTCTTTAAGTAAATTCACTGTGGCCATAAGTGGGATATGTGATAAGGTCCTATATAGTTTCTTAAAGTAAATTCACTGTGGCCATAAGTGGGATATGTAATAGAGTCCTATATAGTTTCTTAAAGTAAATTCACTGTGGCCATAGGTGGGATATGTGATAGAGTCCTATATAGTTTCTTAAGTAAATTCACTGTGGCCATAGGTGGGATATGTGATAGGGTCCTATATAGTTTCATAAAGTAAATTCACTGTGGCCATAGGTGGGATATGTGATAGGGTCCTATATAGTTTTTAAAGTAAATTCACTGTGGCCATAGGTGAGATATGTGATAGGGTCCTATATAATTGCTTAAAGTAAATTCACTGTGGCCATAAGTGGGGTATGTGATATAAGGTCCTATATAGTTTCTTAAAGTAAATTCACTGTGGCCATAAGTGGGATATGTGATAAGGTCCTATATAGTTTCTTAAAGTAAATTCACTGTGGCCATAGGTGGGATATGTGATAGGGTCCTATATAGTTTCTTAAGTAAATTCACTATGGCCATAGGTGGGATATGTGATAGGGTCCTATATAGTTTCATAAAGTAAATTCACTGTGGCCATAGGTGGGATATGTGATTGGGTCCTATATAGTTTTTAAAGTAAATTCACTGTGGCCATAGGTGGGATATGTGATAGGGTCCTATATAGTTTCTTAAAGTAAATTCACTGTGGCCATAAGTGGGGTATGTGATAAGGTCCTATATAGTTTCTTAAAGTAAATTCACTGTGACCATAAGTGGGATATGTGATAAGGTCCTATATAGTTTCTTAAAGTAAATTCACTGTGGCCATAAGTGGGATATGTGATAGGGTCCTATATAGTTTCTTAAAGTAAATTCACTGTGGCCATAAGTGGGATATGTGATAAGGTCATATATAGTTTCTTAAAGTAAATTCACTGTGGGATATGTGATAAGGTCCTATATAGTTTCTTAAAGTAAATTCACTGTGGCCATCAGTGGGATATGTGATAGGGTCCTATAGAGTTTCTTAAAGTAAATTCACTGTGGCCATAGGTGGGATATGTGATAGGGTCCTATATAGTTTCTTAAAGTAAATTCACTGTGGGCATATGTGGGATATGTGATAGAGTCCTATATAGTTTCTTAAAGTAAATTCACTGTGGCCATAAGTGGGATATGTGATAGGGTCCTATATAGTTTCTTAAAGTAAATTCACTGTGGCCATAGGTGGGATATGTGATAGGGTCCTATATAGTTTCTTAAAGTAAATTCACTGTGGCCATAGGTGGGATATGTGATAGGGTCCTATATAGTTTCTTAAAGTAAATTCACTGTGGCCATAAGTGGGATATGTGATAAGGTCCTATATAGTTTCTTAAAGTAAATTCACTGTGGCCATAAGTGGGATATGTGATAGGGTCCTATATAGTTTCTTAAAGTAAATTCACTGTGGCCATAGGTGGGATATGTGATAGAGTCCTATATAGTTTCTTAAAGTAAATTCACTGTGGCCATAGGTGGGATATGTGATAGGGTCCTATATAGTTTCATAAAGTAAATTCACTGTGGCCATAGGTGGGATATGTGATAGGGTCCTATATAGTTTCTTAAAGTAAATTCACTGTGGCCATAAATGGGGTATGTGATAAGGTCCTATATAGTTTCTTAAAGTAAATTCACTGTGGCCATAAGTAGGATATGTGATAAGGTCCTATATAGTTTCTTAAAGTAAATTCACTGTGGCCATAAGTGGGATATGTGATAAGGTCATATATAGTTTCTTAAAGTAAATCCACTGGGGCTATAAGTGGGATATCTGATAGGGTTCTATATAGTTTCTTAAAGTAAATTCACTGGGGCTATAAGTGGGATATCTGATAGGGTTCTATATAGTTTCTTAAAGTAAATTCACTGTGGCCATAAGTGGGATATGTGATAGGGTCCTATATAGTTTCTTAAAGTAAATTCACTGTGGGCATATGTGGGATATGTGATAGAGTCCTATATAGTTTCTTAAAGTAAATTCACTGTGGCCATAAGTGGGATATGTGATAGGGTCCTATATTGTTTCTTAAAGTAAATTCACTGTGGCCATAAGTGGGATATGTGATAGAGTCCTATATAGTTTCTTAAAGTAAATTCACTGTGGCCATAAGTGGGATATGTGATAGGGTCCTATATAGTTTCTTAAAGTAAATTCACTGTGGCCATAGGTGGGATATGTGATAGGGTCCTATATAGTTTTTAAAGTAATTTCACTGTGGCGATGGTGGGATATGTGATAGGGTCCTATATAGTTTCTTAAAGTAAATTCACTGTGGCCATAAGTGGGGTATGTGATAAGGTCCTATATAGTTTCTTAAAGTAAATTCACTGTGGCCATGAGTGGGATATGTGATAAGGTCCTATATAGTTTCTTAAAGTAAATTCACTGTGGCCATAAGTGGGATATGTGATAGGGTCCTATATAGTTTCTTAAAGTAAATTCACTGTGGCCATAAGTGGGATATGTGATAAGGTCATATATAGTTTCTTAAAGTAAATTCACTGTGGCTATAAGTGGGATATGTGATAGGGTTCTATATAGTTTCTTAAAGTAAATTCACTGTGACCATAAGTGGGATATGTGATAGGGTCCTATATAGTTTCTTAAAGTAAATTCACTGTGGCCATAAGTGGGATAATATGTGATAGGGTCATATATAGTTTCTTAAAGTAAATTCACTGTGGTCATAAGTGGGATATGTGATTGAGTCCTATAAAGTTTCTTAGTAAATTCAATGTGACTATCAGTGGGATATGTGATAGGGTCCTATATAGTTTCTTAAAGTAAATTCACTTTGCCATAGGTGGGATATGTGATGGAGTCATATTTAATTTCTTAAAAGTAATTTCACTGTGGCCATAGGTTGGATAAGTGACCCTTGGATAAGTGATAATGTCCTTTATAGTTTTTAAAGTAAAATCACTGTGGCCATATGTGGAATATATGATTGAGTCCTATATAGTTTCCTTAAGTTCTACGAGGGTTGTCCCCATAAATCGTAGACAATGTCGATAAATCAAAAACATCTGGATAGATATTTCTATATTTTTCCATAGCTAAAGCCCACACCTTTTGACGCCACTTTGACGAAAAATAAAGTTAAATGCTTACGTTATACCAAATATATAGAGTTTTTTGCAAAGGCATGCACCGACCCGCGGCGCACGTCACAACGTCATGATGTAACAACGTCACATTTTAACGGGAAACCGAACGGCATTTTCTTGTCTTATGATTGAACTTTGTAGCTTTATCGCAGATACTCTTGATTTTTTAGTAATTTTGAAATCAATAATTGATAAATCAATTCAACCAAGTGTATTTTCATCTCAAAGTCCGTTTTATTCGCCATACTCTTGTGCATTTTCCGTTAATCGTTATCAGTGACTTCTTTATACCATTTAACGCCCGCTCTTCTAAACAATCTCGGCCTTCTCCGGGGGCAATATTACTGAAACGTCGTTTTGAGACTTTCAAAAAAGTGTCCATACAAATGTATGTGCTATAAACACGTGGCTGTGTATTTTGATTAGTTTCATCTTCATTAAAGATTCAATGTGTTATACTGCTCTCCACACCGAAGAACGAACAATTTACGGTGCGCCGCAATTTTCAGCAACGTCGTCTTTTTACGTCAACGACATTGTTATTCATTTTCTTTTAAAACATATTAGTTGGAAAACGAATAACGTCAACGCCTTGAAATTTTGCACAATTACAAAACATAATTTACTCGATGCGGCTGTGTGACTTTTTTGACTGAAAATAGAAACCAAAATTTTTTATTACGACAGTTAATCAGGAACGACAAGCGGGAAAGGCATTATTTTTTACGTGCGCAGCACGACCAGTATGCGCTTAAAATAATTGGGTAAAACTGGATATAAAGGAAATATATGAAAAGCAAATGAATGAAAATCAAGTCAAAAATGGACAAACAATGGTCATACGGAAAATAAATATTGTGCAACGTTAATAAGACAAGTTATCGAATGTGTCTACGATTTATTGGGACAACCCTCGTATATAGTCAACATTACTCATTGCATATTTATCAAGTTCGGGTGCAACTATACTGATTATACCAGGAGTCACTAAAATTCATTTGAATGCTCCAATCCATCTAGATTTTATAATCAAATTCCACGAACTCTTTGCTCGATCCTCGAACTTTGGGAAACGTGAACAGAGAGGGGGAGATCGCTGAAAACAAATGAGGTGGGCTATCATTTCCCTCGATATTTTTCGCGCTAAACAGTTTTAAATTCCCGTATATTTTTGTCTTTATTTTGCTGGGATGGACTATTTTGAATTTATCATTGGGAAGACCAGTCAGAATACGTTAAACTATTTCCAAACGACCCCTTTTATATATATATTAAAACCCCAGTTAATTAGAATAAAATTCTATGATCGCAACCTCCACACAAATGAAACATTATTAGAAATTATGACTGGTTTGTACTGATGGACTCAAATCACCCTTTCTCAAACGAGACCATGTTTTGTCGTTCGTAAGGCAAAGGGGTTAGGGAAGCTATAGGACAAAATGCTGATGACCAACATAATCATATTTCTCGTTTTGTCTAAATAACGGCTTTCTTTGCTATATTGTACACAATACTAATCGCAACCATTTCTTATACAAAATATGTTCTTGGTGTTACAAGTGCAAATGGTTTGGCAAAACGTTGAGAGAAAAGAAGAAATTGCTGGTCAGCAATTTCCCCTTTTCTTTCAATATTTTCCGCATAGTTATACGTAAACAATCTTCTATTAGTTATTATTCTAATCAAGTATTTTCTCATCTGTAAATTCTTTCAAATAGGACTGGCCTTACTTTTTGCCCATCAGAAACTTCCATTTAGAAATATGTAGTATTTATCGTCGGTTTATTGCAAAACCTCGTATCTACAGCCTAAGTCAATCTGTAGATACGATGCTGTTCAATAACACCGACGATATACCGTTGTCAAACGCACGAAATAGGGAGCACAAAACTTCAGTCTGATTAAAATCCGGTGTTAGCTTACAGTAACATCTGACAGGCACCAGTAAGGGATCATCTTCAAGGCACTTTCTTCTGACCAATTAAATAAACGTTTTCAAGAGTCTGATCAGCGATAAAACCGACAATTATGCCACAATACATCATATTTCAGTACAGAACCATGTGTTTGTCGTGGAAAATCATACATGACAAAATATTTAATTGGTCAGCGTTAATATAACCGAGATTTTGGTTTTCTTGGCAGATGACCCGTAACTAGTGCCTATCAGATGTTACTGTAAGTTAACCCCGGATTTTAATCAGATTGACAAAACTTATTTTGTGTCAGCCTTTCAGCAGGACTATGATCTTACCACGGCTTAATAACGAGGTTTATGCTAGGTTCCCACTGCCGATCTGATCAACTCGATCAACACGACCACCTAATTTCCCCGATCAAGCCCGACCAAATGTATGTACACGACTTCTTCTCGATCTCTAGTCGATCAAACTAGACCCCGGCCCGAGCACTCCCGATCATTTCCCGATTGAAACACGACCATCTTTCCGATTTCTACTCGATTATGCCGTCCTTAATTCGAGCCCTACACAATCAGGACCCGACCATCTCGATCTACAGGGTGTTTCATAATATATGGTACAGTTTCAAATAGATATACAGCATACTTCATACAATCTTGCTATAATCAAAATCATATCATTTGTTAGAGTAGAGAATATAGTTTTATAAGACATATATTATATAGTAACATTAGACAAATTAAGTAGACAACGCATTTTATTACATACAGTGTTTCCCATCAACTGCTCGAAACGACGTCCATTTTGACGTTACACTTGGCATTCAGTCTCTTAATGAAATTCACTGTAATTTCATACTTATCTTCAAACTTTTTAATAATTCTGTTAGCCTGCATTATGCTGATAAGCTTTTTATACGGACCATCTTCTTCAATCGTCTAATTAAATAAATGATATATATTCTATCAAATTACGACTTCAAAATTTACAGACATCTTTCCCTGGATAGCGTGATTTACGAAAAAACATATCATGTAAGATGACGTTAACAATGACGTCTTGACGTCTTGATATTACCCAATAAATATTTTGTATAAAATGTCATTATCATATCTTCAAAATGATATAAGAATTGTTAATGTATGGCGTTATTGAACATGTTTTTAATTCATCTAAAAGTGTATCACATATTATAAAACACCCTGTATACACGAGACTACACGACTAGAACGAGCTGATTCTATTCTAGGTGTTCTGAATGAAAATCTTTCTGCAGTGTCTGTGAGTATTTAAAAATACAACAATTAATGCATTCTTTAAGGCATTAAATACCATTATTTCAATCGTAGGTGTTATGTCTCAGAGCGGGGAATCACATGAAGCACCATTTCCGATAATTTTCGACGTTTCCTTTAATAAAATCTGCGCGGGATCTCGTGCTGTTTGTACACATTTATTGCCACACGACCTTGTGTTCCCACTGCCGATCAGATCAACTCGATCAAACGATCGAATACAGATCGAGATCAGTCTGCAAGGGTAGTCGGGAGCGGTCGAGGTGATCGAAATTGATCTGCATCGCTCGGGCTTCCTACTCGACATTTTTGACAAGCAAAAATAGTCGGGTGCGATCGAGTACAAGTATGACCGAGAAGCGATTGTTTATTGATCGGGTTGAAGATCGACCTTATCGAGAATCAGCCGGGTCCGGAGATCGAGTGTGATTTGGTTGATAATCTGTATTCCGACCTGCACCGAAAGTGCACTCAATTACATCGACTTGAAATGGAGTAATTTCCGACCACACCCCGACCTCTGGTTCATCTGTTCACTCAATCAAATCAGGTGAAGAGATCGGGTTCGATCGACTAGAGATCGAGAAGAAGCCATATGGTCGGGTTTGATCGAGTGCATTTAAGCGATCGAGTAGATCGAGTTGATCTTCTATACGATCGATACCTTTCCGATGTATTTTCTACTCGATCACTTCATGGATTTTTTGACGTGTCAAAACAAATTAGCAGGATTCCCGATCGATGCAGACCAAACTGGATCATCTCGGCTAATCCCGATCACCAATGCCGACCGACCTCCATCGCTTGATCGGGTTTAATCGAGTTAATTTGATCGGCAGTGGGAACCTAGCATTAGATAACGAATAAACTAGGTCGGACTTCAAACTCGGTGGTTGGACTTTCTTTACCGTTATCCGCAATGCAAGAAAACATTTCTTTCCCAAAGAAAACATGGCTATGACGAAGACCGAAAACATTGAGGCAAAAGAAGGAAAATGTTGATAACACACATTTCCTCTTTTGTCTCAATACTTTATTGCAGACAAATATATATTGCCCACAAATCCTAATTTCGAATACACCCATTTTTTCGTCTACACCAGAGTTAAAGTTGGAACAGTGTATTGTTTTGTCATTTTGGAATGAATTAACATTCTTAAGGGGGGTCATTCGTGCTGGTCCGATATCTAGAGATATCTAGTGAAAGCTCTCGATTTATTTTGCATTCTGCACTGGACAACAAGGTAAGACACCATTATCACGGTGGCTAACCAACGTTACCTTTTGGAAAAGTACACACTCAGGCCGACTTCGTTTCATGCTATCACCAGACGATCGCTCCAAACGAACATTAATGCTATCACCAGACGATCGCTCCAAACGAACATTAATAGCATTAATAGCCCGAGCTATTTGACCTCATATCTGTCTGATACAGAACGGGAGTGAATCTAATAGATAGAACAGCGCTTGTTCCCGATAATGGGTCAAGCTATATAGTGTCAACCGAAGCCGGTCCTAAAATCGCTCGCTTCAAAATAGTTTTTTCTTTCTTTTTTTTTTTCTCCAGCTTATATTCAACGGATTTTGACGAGATAAAGTAAAGGGCCATTCCCGATTCTCACTCACTCTACGTCAAACACCATGCTGTTTTCAAACATTCAAACGCAAGCGTTTTTCTGTACCCGCGAAAAGGTGCAAGACGTTTACGTCTGTCGCGAAAAATGCGTTTGATTGTTTGAAAAACCCACGGGATTTGGTGTAAAGCGATTTTGAACTAGGAATTGCGCCATCAATAACACGTTCGGTGCACTGTATTAGCCGCGAAATTAGAAGAAACTACATTGAAGCGGCGTGTGCACGTTTCCAAAAATTCACATGGGTTACCAATCGTGTTATAGGTGAACAAGTAAGGGAAACGCTGAAAAATCAACACTGTCTATCAGTTTCGATGTGAAACTGAACTTGAACCAGTTATTATGCCCGTATCCGCTAGAATCATTCGAACATGTGCTGGTACACCTAATACGAGAACTCATTGTTTATAAGATAATAATTATCGACAACATCCGAAGCATTGACATTAATTGATTGATTGATAAAGGCCGGTTTAGTCGGAAACAACGTGTTATAGCGACATTCGGTGAGCTTCGTCGTAGGGGACATTAACCCTTTCCCAAACTAGACCTAGTTTTGACGTCCTTTAACTGAAGCGCTTTGGAAAACATTGAGACAGAAGAAGGAAATGCTAATAACATTTCTTCTATGCCTAATTATTTTCAGTGCAACTTTGAATACAAATCTCATTTTATCAGCATACATTTTGTTGTCTTTAGCAGTGCTTTTAAAATTTGACCACGCTTATACCGGTATCATGTGTTAACTTTGTCTTTTATTAGCCAGAAAAAGGTCGGAGTCAAGATGATAGTTGACCAAAGAAAAAAACAAACAATTCAGACATCGTCCTAGTATATCTTAACATTTTCATACAACCATTGTCCGATTTCTGCTTGAAATGGCTGAATACCGGATAATACTCACCGGATGATCTGTCGATATTTGAAAACAAGAGCTGTCCGAAGACAGCGCGCTCGACTTTCTAAGTGCTTAGTATAAAGGGGGCATAACTCCAAATAGAGTGGTCCCAGGGTCATGGGCCCTGATAGAAGGTGTGATGGTGAATAAGTATTCCAAGTTTGGGTTGAATCCCTTCGATAGTATGGAAGTTATTGATGTTTGAAAAAACTTTAACCTTGGTTGCAACGCCAACGCCGACGCCAACGCCGACGCCCGGGTGACAGTATAAGCTCTCATTTTCTTCGAAAAGTCGAGCTAAAAATAAGAAAATGGCGATTCACTACTTTCTCATTTCCTCCCCATGTTTTCAATCTCTCATTATACACATACCCGTTTTTGAATTCGGAATATTCCACATGTATCATTGATTGAGGGTAAGCGCAGCAACAGATCATTTTCCGTTATTTAACGGCGGCTTGTGCAACCACCAATAAGTTCAGTGTATTAGTGCAAACTCAACACCAAATCCGATTGACCAGCTGCTCATCACGCGTAAATATTGGTATTTCGAATAAGTTGGTGAGAGACAAATGATTTTGTCGAGAATATTTGCTAAGTGGCAGTTGGAAAAGGTGGAGACACTAAACACGGTGGAAATTGTGCACCATGGGATAGATAAATCTACGGACAAATTCGCCCCGCTTCAGGTAAGAAATTTTGCAATAATTTTCTTGTTTCTGTGTCAATTTTCAAGCGGTTTGTTCAAGGCCGCGGCCTTAGCGCAGTTGGCAGCGCATCTGACCCTCATACGAGAGGTCCCGGGTTCGATACCCGGCCGCGGCTAATACCCTTTCTGACAAAATTGTCACTCACCAATGGGTTTGAAATCGTTAACCTAAGTGGGCGAGCAGCTGGAGGCTCGGTAAGGGTGTTGTGGTAGTACTGGTTTGAGAAACAACAGGAATCCATGGGTAGGTGCTCCAGCCGCCGCGATATGACCCTGGTAGTTGAAAACGGCGTAAAACCCCAATAAACTTAAACTCAAGCGGTTTGTTGCATGTATCCCGCCTTACTGAGATTTTTAGAGATATATGACTAGTTTGTGGAATCTTTGTACTTTTTTCCAAAAATTGATCCTAACCGACCAAACAACAAAAATAATCAAACCGTTTTTCTAGTCGGTTGGGATCTTTTTTTGGGAAAAGTATCGGGGGTTTCCAGATAAGTAATGCATCTGAGGAAAGTTTATTGCACAAAGTCTTATCTGAAACGGGGCTAATTTGGCCGTAGTTGTTATCATTTCGCTTTCTGGTCGTTTGTGACAATATTTTGAGAAAAGTATCATGAGTTTTCTAATAAGCCATACATCCGATGAAAGAGCTGAATAAGGCGGGATGCACGCAACAAATCTTTTGAAAATTGACGCAGAGGTAAGAGAGTTATTGCAAAATATCTAATCAGAATCGAGACTAGTTTTGTCGGTAGTCGTTATCCATCCAATGGTGCACAATCTCCACCGTGTAAAGAGAAAAATGAATTAATCGCTTCTTCTACCCATATCCCTTTCATAGTATATTAAGATAAGGTGGCGTTTAAGTGACCCTTTTCAAAGCAATATCTAGTTTTGACGTCCACGGTTGAAAAGGTTTGGGGAAAATGATAGAAAAGAAGAAAATATTGACTGATATTCACCAATTTCCATGTCTTTTCCTTCAATATTTTCTATGCTATAAAGCATATTTCTACTTTAAAAATCATTCTGTTATCTGCAGCCCCTTCCTATGTGGAACACCGCCACATTTTGCCGTTTCGGAAAGAATTAGTTATGTCATGAATGATTTTAAATTATCGCTGTTGATGACCTTCTTTTCCAACTAACTGAACCAATCTGGCATTCGAACCAACAATCATCGGAATTACCGGGGTATCGTCAATGCCGTTACCGACCGAGATACCAGTCATACGGTATCCGGCGATCAATCTGAGGGTAAAGGCTTTACCCTTTCCCAAACAATACCTGCTTTTGACGTCTCTAATAGATGCCGTTTAGGAAAACATTGAGGCAAAAGAAGAAAATGTTGATAATCGGCATTTTGTCCTTTCCGCTCAATATTTTCTGCGCTATGTTACAAACAAATTTTACATTTAGTCACATCATTTTTGTCACTGTAGCAATTTTCAAATTGGGCCTCCCTAAAATGTGACGTTTGGGAAAGGGTTAATGGACAGACACACAACAGACGAAAAATCTTTCGCTTGTCTTTTGGTTGATTGATTAAGGATTAACGCCGTTTCACCAACATTTAAAATATATACCAAAGCGCCTAGAGACCATTATTAATTGTCCGGCCGCCCGGCTCGCAACTTCTTCATGCCCGCGACCGCTAGCTGAAAACGAGTAGTAGGTACGAGTATCTCCTTCGTGTTTGGTCAATATATATCGTATTTATTACCTGAACTGAACTGAACAAAAATTTATTGACAAAAACTGTACAAAGTTTATAGTCATAAATATAAATTACAAAAACATAATAAATAAATTATTGATCACGCGTTATGAATGTAATTGTTCTGTTTGAAAATTTGCTATGGAGGACAAGTTACATTTGATTATATATTCTGATATTTCGACAAAGCAAATACGCCTCCCTATGTTGTAGGCGAGGTTATCTGCTATGGCGAAATTCACGATTGATTTTATTGTTGTTTAAAATATATTACTGAAAAGGTTGTATTTATATATCATACATTATATTGATGATAAATAGTAAACTGTAAAATCAGTAAAACGGCGGCTTATTGAGAAACTATTGTAAGAGTATTTACAATAGTCTCGCACTAAGTCATCGAGAAACCGATTGTATAGTTACTGCAATTCATTGGCCTGCATTGACAAGGTGTCGTTTCGTTTTTTGAAAGCAAGATTCAAATATATACTCAAATTCAATTCAACATTACCGCACAGTTACGAAACAGAATGAAAGTGTAGAAAAAAAGATGTGTTTGTGAAACACGAATGCCCCCGAAATGACCATTTTCTAAAATGCTAAGTTTTCGTGCAAAGGGTTGATGACTTAAGGGTTAACAGATGACCTTGAGGAAGGTCATATTGCATGAAACAGATAGCTATCATTGAAAGGGAGTTACAATTTAAGCGTTGTATGTCGAATGCTTTTAGAGAAAAGTAAAATGTTAAGTTGTCAGACAGACAGACGGACGGACAGACAGACGGACGGACACGAGTAAAACAATATGCCCGATCTTTCCATACGTGGTGCATAAAAACATGCTACATAAATTATTAGCTAAGATCGTAAACTATCCATAGTGATTTTATTGGAACTTCGAAAAATAAATGTTTATCAAATATCTCCCACTAGCGCCTTGTCACATGACCAGAAAAGTCACTGATCTGGATTTTTAGAAAGCTTCCTTTCTAGTCAGAGAACAATAGAGTGCTGACAGAACTTTTTAACAAAGTTGACTTGGGATTTGTCTATCTCTGCGAGCATAAAAAATGACATCTTGTTCCATGAGTGCAACATTTGTACATAGTTTCTTGAATCCAGGTCAAAAGTCGACATGTAACTTTGTCCTTGAAAGTTGATATGTAGCATTGTCCATGAACTGTATGACGCTTCACATATGAATTGTAACACTTATCTATTTGACTGTCTATTCTGAGACGTTCAATGACATGTGTACCTTCTATTGTACTTTTTCTAATCACGCTGAGAGCCAATCACACTCCAAAATCTAACGGTGGCAGGTCACAAATATGTTGTCCAAGTTTTTACTATTCACTAATTGTGACTGTCTGCTGGAACCTCTTGAGCGCTAACACTGGTTAGATCCGCAACAACCACTTCCTTAGATTCGTTCATGATAAAGATGTGTATCAGGAGACCAGTTTTCCTGTTATTGTCGAAAGTTATTCGAGTCAAATATGGCAACTCTACATATAGGCAAGCACAGGTGTCAGCAAGTGAATTTTAATAGTTGTTTGTCGTTTGTGTTCTGGCATGACACATCTGAAACTGCAGCAACTCTCAAAAGTCTGTTCTGCGGTATAATATCCTTTTGGATCTTCGAAAGGAATTACTGAAAAAAATTAAAACAATATGTATATATCTATGAAATGCAAATGAACCTAAAACATTCATTAGATTTTCATTTGAATTTTTCACCTTTATTACTCTAATAAACTATATAGGACTCTTATAAAATATCCCATCTCTCGCCCGTGTAAATCACTTCAAGAAACTATATAGAACCCTATCACACATCCCACGAGTGGCCACAGCGAATTTACATAAGGAAACTAAATAGGACCTTATCACATATCCAACCTATGGCCACAGTGAATTTACTTTAAAAAGTATATACATGTATGTCTCTTCACATATCCCACCTATGGCCACATTGAATTTACTTAAAGAAACTATATAGGACTCTATCACATTTCCCACTTATGGCCACAGTGAATTTACTTTAAGAAACTCTATAGGACTCTATCACATATCCCACCTATGGCCATAATGCATTTACTTTAAGAAACTATATAGGACCCTATCAAATATCCCACTTAAGGCCACATTGAATTTACTTTTTGATACTATATAGGACCTTATCACATTACCAATCTATGGCCACAGTGAATTTACTTTAAGAAACTATATAGGACTCTATCACATATCCCACATATGGCCACAGTGAATTTACTTTAAGAAACTATATAGGACTCTATCACATATCCCACATATGGCCACAGTGAATTTACTTTAAGAAACTATATGGGACTCTATCACATATCCCACTTATGGCCACTGTGAATTTACTTTAAGAAACTATATAGGACTCTATCACATATCCCACCTATGGCCACAGTGAATTTACTTTAAGAAACTATATAGGACTCTATCACATATCCCACTTATGGCCACAGTGAATTTACTTTGAGAAACACTATAGGACTCTATCACATATCCCACTTATGGCCACAGTGAATTTACTTTAAGAAACTATATAGGACCTTATCACATATCCCACTGATGGCCACTGTGAATTTACTTTAAGAAACTATATAGGACTCTATCACATATCCCACCTATGACCACAGTGAATTTACTTTAAGAAACTATATAGGACTCTATAACATATCCCACATATAGTCACAGTGAATTTACTTTAAGAAACTATATAGGACCCTATCACATATCCCACATATGGCCACAGTGAATTTACTTTAAGAAACTATATAGGACCTTATCACATATCCCACTGATGGCCACTGTGAATTTACTTTAAGAAACTATATAGGACTCTATCACATATCCCACCTATGACCACAGTGAATTTACTTTAAGAAAAGATATAGGACTCTATAACATATCCCACATATAGTCACAGTGAATTTACTTTAAGAAACTCTATAGGACTCTATCACATATCCCACATATGGCCAGAGTGAATTTACTTTCAGAAACTATATAGGAACTTATCACATATCCCATTCATGGCAACAGTAAATTAACTTTAAGAAACTATAAAAACCCTATCACATATCCCACATATGGCCACAGTGAATTTACTTTAAGAAACTATATAGGACCCTATCACATATACCACTTATGGCCACATTGAATTTACTTTAAGAAAGTATATAGGACCCTATCACGTATCCCACCTATGGACACAGTGAATTTACTTTAAGAAACTATATAGGACCCTATCACATATCCCACTTATGGCCACAGTGAATTAACTTTTAGAAACTATATAGGACTTTATCGCATATCCCACTTATGGCCACAGTGAATTTACTTTAAGAAACTATATAGGACTCTATCACATATCCCACCTATGGCTTCAGTAAATTTACTTTAAGAAACTATATAGGACTCTATCACATATCCCACATATGGCCACAGTGAATTTACTTTAAGAAACTATATGGGACTCTATCACATATCCCACATATGGCCACAGTGAATATACTTTAAGAAACTATATAGGACCTTATCACATATCCCACTGATGGCCACTGTGAATTTACTTAAGAAACTATATAGGACTCTATCACATATCCCACCTATGACCACAGTGAATTTACTTTAAGAAACTATATAGGACTCTATCACATATCCCACATATGGCCATAGTGAATTTTACTTTAAGAAACTAAATAGGACTCTATCACATATCCCACTTATGGCCACAGTGAATTTACTTTAAGAAACTATATAGGACTCTATAACATATCCCACATATAGTCACAGTGAATTTACTTTAAGAAACTATATAGGACCCTATCACATATCCCACATATGGCCACAGTGAATTTACTTTAAGAAACTATATAGGACCTTATCACATATCCCACTGATGGCCACTGTGAATTTACTTTAAGAAACTATATAGGACTATATCACATATCCCACCTATGAACACAGTGAATTTACTTTAAGAAACTATATAGGACTCTATAACATATCCCACATATAGTCACAGTGAATTTACTTTAAGAAACTCTATAGGACTCTATCACATATCCCACATATGGCCAGAGTGAATTTACTTTCAGAAATTATATAGGAACTTATCACATATCCCATTCATGGCAACAGTAAATTAACTTTAAGAAACTATAAAAAACCCTATCACATATCCCACATATGGCCACAGTGAATTTACTTTAAGAAACTATATAGGACCCTATCACATATACCACTTATGGCCACATTGAATTTACTTTAAGAAACTATATAGGACCCTATCACGTATCCCACCTATGGACACAGTGAATTTACTTAAAGAAACTATATAGGACCCTATCACATATCCCACTTATGGCCACAGTGAATTAACTTTTAGAAACTATATAGGACTTTATCACATATCCCACTTATGGCCACAGTGAATTTACTTTAAGAAACTATATAGGACTCTATCACATATCCCACCTATGGCTTAAGTAAATTTACTTTAAGAAACTATATGGGACTCTATCACATATCCCACATATGGCCACAGTAAATTTACTTTAAGAAACTATATAGGACTCTATCACATATCCCACATATGGCCACAGTGAATTTACTTTAAGAAACTATATGGGACTCTATCACATATCCCACATATGGCCACAGTAAATGTACTTTAAGAAACTATATAGGACCTTATCACATATCCCACTGATGGCCACTGTGAATTTACTTTAAGAAACTATATATGACTCTATCACATATCCCACCTATGACCACAGTGAATTTACTTTAAGAAACTATATAGAACTCTATCACATATCCCACATATGGCCACAGTGAATTTTACTTTAAGAAACTAAATAGGACTCTATCACATATCCCACTTATGGCCACAGTGAATTTACTTTAAGAAACTATATAGGACTCTATCACATATGCCACATATGGCCAGAGTGAATTTACTTTCAGAAACTATATAGGACCTTATCACATATCCCACCTATGGCAACAGTGAATTAACTTTGAGAAACTATAAAAACCCTAACACATATCCCACATATGGCCACAGTGAATTTACTTTAAGAAACTATATAGGACTCTATCACATATCCCACCTATGGCCATAATGCATTTACTTTAAGAAACTATATAGGACCCTATCAAATATCCCACTTATAGTCACATTGAATTTACTTGAAGAAACTTTACGGGACCTTTTCACATATCCCACCTATGGCCACAGTGAATTCACTTTCAGAAACTATATAGGACCTTATCACATATCCCCCTTATGGCCACAGTGAATTTACTTTAAGAAACTTTATATGACCTTATGATATATCCCTTGAGTGGCCACAGTGAATTTACTTTAAGAAAATGTATAGGACTCTATCACATATCCCACCTATGGCCATAGTGAATTTACTTTAAGAAACTATATAGGACTCTATCACATATCCCACCTATGGCCACAGTGAATTAACTTTTAGAAACTATATAGGACCTTATCACATATCCCACTTATGGCCAGAGTGAATTTACTTTAAGAAACTAAATAGGACCTTATCACATATCCCACTTATGGCCACATTGAATTTACTTTTTGATACTATATAGGACCTTATCACATAACCAATCTATGGCCACAGTGAATTTACTTTAAGAAACTATATAGGACTCTATCACATAGGATCTGGACGGGATCCTACTGACGTAGGAACAATCCCACCCCCTGCACGATAATCAAAAGACCGATAGTGAAACTATATAGGACCTTATCCCATATCCCACTTTTGGCCACAGTGAATTTACTTTAAGAAACTAAATAGGACTCTATCACATATCCCACTTATGGCCACAGTGAATTTACTAGAAACTATATAGGACTCTATCACATATCCCACATATGGCCAGAGTGAATTTACTTTCAGAAACTATATAGGACCTTATCACATATCCCACTTATGGCCACAGTGAATTTACTTTAAGAAACTAAATAGGACCTTATCACATATCCCACTTATGGCCACATTGAATTTACTTTTTGATACTATATAGGACCTTATCACATAACCAATCTATGGCCACAGTGAATTTACTTTACGAAACTATATAGGACTCTATCACATATCCCACATATGGCCACAGTGAATTTACTTTAAGAAACTATATAGGACTCTATCACATATCCCACTTATGGCCACAGTGAATTTACTTTAAGAAACTATATAGGACTCTATCACATATCCCACTTATGGCCACATTGAATTTACTTTATGATACTATAAAGGACCTTATCATATAACCCATAATGGATACAGTGAATTTTCTTTAAGAAACTTTATAGGACCTTATGACATATCCCACATATAGCCACAGTGAATTAACTTTTAGAAACTATATAGAACCTTATCCCATATCCCACTTATGGCCACAGTGAATTTACTTTAAGAAACTATATAGAACTCTATAACATATCCTACCTATGGCCACAGTGAATTTACTTTAAGAAATTATATAGGACCTTATGACATATCCCACCTATGGCCACAGTAAGTTTACTTATGGAAACTATATAGGACTCTATCACATATCCCACTTATGGCCACAGTGAATTTACTTTAAGAAACTATATAGGACTCTATTACATATTCCACCTATGGCAACAGTAAATTTACTTTAAGAAACTATATAGGACCTTATCCCATATCCCACTTATGGCCACAGTGAATTTACTTTAACCCTTTCCCAAACAAGACCTGGTTTTGACGTCCCTAATAAAAAAGACTTGTTAAAACATTGAAACAAAAGAAGAAACTGCTGATAACCAGCAGTTTCTCCTTTTGTCTCAATATTTTCTATGCCATATTTTACAGAAATCTTATCTTCAATAACATCCATTTTGTCAGTTGTGGCAGTTTTTGAAGTGGATCACCCTCAAATTTTGTCGTTTGGGAAAGGGTTAAGAAACTAAATAGGACCCTATCACATATCCCACTAATGGCCACATTGAATTTACTTTATGATACTATTTAAGACCTTATCACATATCCAACCTATGACAACAGTGAATTTACTTTAAGAGACTATATAGGACCTTATCACACATCCCACCTATGGCCACAGTGAATTTTCTTTAAGAAACTTTATAGGACCTTATGACATATCCTACCTATGGCCACAGTGAATTAACTTTTAGAAACTATATAGGACTTTATCACATATCCCACCTATGGCCACAGTGAATTAACTTTTAGAAACTATATAGGACTTTATCACATATCCCACTTATGGCCACAGTGAATTTACTTTAAGAAACTATATAGGACTCTATCACATATCTCACCTATGGCTTCAGTAAATTTACTTTAAGAAACTATATAGAACTCTATTACATATCCCACCTATGGCCACAGTGAATTTACTTTAAGAAACTTTATAGGACTCTATCACATATCCCATCTATGGCCACAGTGAATTTACTTTAAGAAACTATATAGGACTCTATTACATATCCCATCTATGGCCACAGTGAATTTACTTTAAGAAACTATATAGGACTCTATCACATATCCCACTTATGGCCACAGTGAATTTACTTTAAGAAACTATATAGGACCCTATCACATATCCCACCAATGACCACAGTGAATTTACTTTAAGAAACTATATAGGACCCTATCACATATCCCACCTATGGCCACAGTGAATTTACTTTAAGAAACTATATAGGACCCTATCACATATCCCACCTATGGCCACTGTGAATTTACTTTAAGAAACTATACAGGACCCTATCACATATCCCACCTATGGCCACAGTGAATTTACTTTAAGAAACTATATAGGACCTTATCTTATATCCCACTTACGGCCACAGTGAATTTACTTTAAGAAACTATATAGGACCCTATCACATATCCCACTAATGGCCACATTGAATTTACTTTATGATACTATTTAAGACCTTATCACATATCCAACCTATGACCACAGTGAATTTTCTTTAAGAAACTTTATAGGACCTTATGACATATCCTACCTATGGCCACAGTGAATTAACTTTTAGAAACTATATAGGACTTTATCACATATCCCACCTATGGCTACAGTGAATTAACTTTTAGAAACTATATAGGACTTTATCACATATCCCACTTATGGCCACAGTGAATTTACTTTAAGAAACTATATAGGACTCTATCACATATCCCACCTATGGCTTCCGTTAATTTACTTTAAGAAACTATATAGGACTCTATTACATATCCCACCTATGGCCACAGTGAATTTACTTTAAGAAACTATATAGGACTCTATCACATATCCCATCTATGGCCACAATGAATTTACTTTAAGAAACTATATAGGACTCTATCACATATCCCATCTATGGCAACAGTGAATTTACTTTAAGAAACTATATAGGACTCTATCACATATCCCATCTATGGCCACAGTGAATTTACTTTAAGAAACTATATAGGACCTTATGACATATCCGACTTATGGCCACAGTGAATTAACTTTTAGAAACTATATAGGACTTTATCACATATCCCACCTATGGCCACAGTGAATTTACTTTAAGAAACTATATAGGACTCTATCACATATCCCACCTATGGCCACAGTAAATTTACTTGAAGAAACTATATAGGACTCTATTACATATCCCACATATGGCCACAGTAAATGTACTTGAAGAAACTATATAGGACTCTATTACATATCCCTCCTAAGGCCACTGTAAGTTTACTTAAAAAACTATATAGGACTCTATCACATATCCCATCTATGGCCACAGTGAATTTACTTTAAGAAACTATATAGGACTCTATTACATATCCCATCTATGGCCACAGTGAATTTACTTTAAGAAACTAATATAGGACTCTATCACATATCCCATCTATGGCCACAGTGAATTTACTTTAAGAAACTAAATAGGACTTTATCACATATCCCACCTATGGCCACAGTGAATTTACTTTAAGAAACTATATAGGACTCTATCACATATCCCACCTATGGCCACAGTGAATTTACTTTAAGAAACTATATAGGACCATATCACATATCCCACCTATGGCCACAGTTAATTTACTTTATGAAACTATATAGGACCCTATCACATATCACACCTATGGCCACAGTGAATTCATTTTAAGAAACTATATAGGACCATATCACATATCCCATCTATGGCCACAGTGAATTTACTTTAAGAAACTATATAGGATCATATCACATATCCCACCTATGGCCACAGTGTATTTACTTTAAGAAACTATATAGGACCCTATCACATATCCCACCTATGGCCACAGTTAATTTACTTTATGAAACTATATAGGACCCTATCACATATCACACCTATGGCCACAGTGAATTCATTTTAAGAAACTATATAGAACCCTATCACATATCCCACTTATGGCCATAGTGAATTTACTTTAAAAAACTATATAGGACCCTATCACATATCCCACCTAAGGCCACAGTGAATTAACTTTAAGAAAAATACATGTAACCCTATCACATATCCCACTTATGGCCATAGTGAATTTACTTTAAGAAACTATATAGGACCCTATCACATTTCCACCTATGGCCACAGTGAATTTACTTTAAGAAACTATATAGGACCCTATCACACATCCCACCTATGGCCACAGTGAATTTACATTAAGAAACTTTATAGGACCTTATGACATATCCCACCTATGGCCACAGTGATTCAACTTTAAGAAACTACATAGAACCCTATCACATATCCCACCTATGGCCACAGTGATTTAATTTTAAGAAACTATATAGGACCCTATCACACATCCCACCTATGGCTACAGTGAATTTACTTTAAGAAACTTTATAGGACATTATGACATATCCCACTTATGGCCATAGTGAATTAACTTTAAGAAACTATATAGAACCCAATCACATATCCCACCTATGGCCACAGTATAGGACCTTATCACATATCCCATCTAAGGCCACAGTGAATTTACTTTAAGAAACTATATAGGACTCTATTACATATCCTACCAATGGCCAAATTGTATTTACTTTTAGAAATTACATAGGACCCTATTACATAACCCATCTATGGCCACAGTGAATTAACTTGAAGAAACTATATAGAACCCTATCACATAACCCATCTATGGCCACAGTCAATTTACTTTTAGAAATTATATAGGACCCTATCACATAACCCATCTATGGCCACAGTGAATTAACTTTAAGAAACTATATAGGACCCTATCACATAACCCATCTATGGCCACAGTGAATTAACTTTAAGAAAGTACCGTAATTATTCTAATAAACGCCCATATTCTAAAAAACGCCCATTCCCCAAATCTCGGCTGAAAATCTGCTTATTTCAAGCACAATTTTAGCAAAAAGGGATGATTCTAATAAACGCCCATTCCCTGATTCCAGGTTTAACATAATGTAAGTCATAACCAAAGAATATTTCTAAAAACAATAAAAAAGAGGACGTTCAACCCAAAATTTGTTGGCAATGAAGGAACTTCCTTGAAAAATTGTATTTCGCAGTCCTTATAACAAAACTTTGCCAAATTCGACTAGCTGAACTTCGAGCTAATAAAATGACACTTGATTAAAAATTATGACAGACGAAATAAGAATACCTCTAATAAACGCCCACCCCCTACTTTTCTATCGACCATGTTTATAAGAAACGCCCGGGCGTTTATTAGAATAATTACGGTATATAGAACCCTATCACATATCCCACATATGGCCACAGTGAATTTACTTTAAGAAACTCTATAGGACCACATCACATATCCCACTTATGACCACAGTGAATTTATCTTAAGAAACTATATAGGGCCCTATCACATATCCCACTTATAGTCACATTGAATTTACTTGAAGAAACTTTACAGGACCTTTTCACATATCCCACCTATGGCCACAGTGAATTTACTTTCAGAAACTTAGATATAGGTGAAAGCTTCGGTCTTTTTCGTTAAAGCATTACCAACTGTCCAACTTTCAGCATTAATATCTCAACCACTACGCCCGATTATTAAAAATGGGTTGGTAGATCTAGTTAGAAAGTTTAAATCACATTCTTTAAAGAAAGGGTTTTTTTTTAATTTTAACGATGGATTTTTGAAACATTCTGCCTAAAAAATGGTATCCCGTAACTATTAAGACCGAGGAAGTACCCTCGACGAAAAATTGAAAGTGAAGCTATGACGTCATGCCGACTAATTCTATAAAATTAAAACATTAATATTGCCATTCCACTCAGAATGTCAATTTCATGATGTTCTCAACTGTAGATCTACGTTTCCTTCAATGTTTTCTGATCATCATTCCTTTCTTTCAAAGACGTAGATTAAGTGTTTACCAAACTTGGACTTTCGTCAAATATGTAACTTCGAGATAAAAATTCATTGAAGAAAAAGGAAAAAGTGCTGGTAGTCCTGGTAAAGTGTTTGGCTAAATGTTTACAGCCTAATACAGGACTTCGAAGAATTTACACAAAAAATACCGGTACTATCACTAGAAGACTATATTTTATTCTCTATCTGTTTTGCATACATTGTAGATACCCACTGTTGAGTCTAACAATCGTCAATATCACAAATTAATAAATTGACATCCTATTTTTCTTCCTTGTTTACCTAGGGAAAAAACCGCGAAATCTAATGATACTTTGCATTTTTTCCGCAGAAGATTCAACCAAGGGACGTAATTCTGTCAACTAGTCTGTTACAATCCCACTTATGACTTGCGACTTATGGCCATCAGGCTCATCGGTAAATTTGAAGCGTGGACATTTTGCTGCAAGTAGACAGGTATTTTTCCCATTGAAAGAGTCCGTTTTTGCCTCGTCCTTGTTCTATTTCGGCCTATTTTTGACATTATACAACCGGTATTAGCATTTTTGTTCTAGATATAATGCCTGGCTTTTGCATTTTCTGAAATAAGAAGCAATATTTACCTTTCGGTCATGCGTTTCTGAACACTACCCCACCCACATCTTTTACATTGTATCACAAACAGATCTTCAAACCCCCCTCTGAAGCCTGATTATTTCATTTTCATGCAGAATGCCATTGTAATTCTAGGAAATGACCCCCTATTTGTACTTTCCAACACTCCAGTAGCGGATCCAGAGGGAGGGGGGGGGATCCGATGCAGACGGGGGTTTCCCAAACTTTCAGTATTAATATTTTTTTTCGTTCCGTTACCATTTGTTTTTCTGTTTTTATATGTTTAGCTAGATTTAAGGAATTAAGTTAAACTTTTGCATGTTTTGTTACATGTTTTATTTAGATCTGTTGAAACAGCAATATTACAGGAAAAGGAGAAGAACTGTACTTTTATTGAAAATTTAGATTTTGCAGTATTGTTGTTGGTAGATTTACTTTAACAGGTTATAAGGTAGAATAGTTAGATGCATGGTTTTCAGTAGAAAACCAACAAATCAAACAAACATATTGGAAGAACAAAGAAGAGGATTGCAATGACAAAAAAGAAATGGACCAACAAGACAAAAGATGGCAAAATTTTGCACCAGCCGGCGACGGATCAACTACAGTATAGACCCGCCATGAACGAACTGACGCGAAATGGTTGACGGCCGGTGCATGCAGATTTTATAACATACTGTCTGTATCGGTTGTCAACCTCTTTGTAAGTCAGATCCTACATCACTTATTGGTATCCTTTGACAATTTGGCTGAACTTACCTGAAGAGATTAAATTTTAACAGTGGTGGCTTGAAAATATTATAGACTGCCAGGGATTTTGATTTCATTTAGAAAGGAAAAGAATATCATTCATACTGAATAGAGCATCAGGAGTCTAGAACTTGGATTTGAGGTTTTGTCCCAGCAGATGGATGACTGCCACAGTGCCACAAAAGTGCTTGGACGAGATAGGTACTACAACACATCACGGCTCTGACAATTTGCCGAAGTACGAAGTATGTATTGCTCGACACTCCCAGCAAACGATTCCAGTCCTAGACGATTATGCCTTTGTCCAATCTTAATCAGATGAATAAGAACACAGTGGTCTAAAACTAACTTCATCATGACAAGCCAGAGATTGCAACTGTTTAGACTATTTCCTTTTAATATGCCTGCGATAAAAAGTGTGATTGAGGGAGTAAATTTCCGATTTTGCCAGGGGAACATTGGACACAACATTTAGTACTTTATCATGCCAATCAGCCGTCTCGTTACTCAGAATGTCAACATGAGCAGGACATGACACATTCGTAACCTCGGCTCCATTCCAGAGGCACTCATCATTTCGTGCCTTGATCAGTTCTACTAGATGGATTTGTTTTTGTTTTGTACAGATTGTAAAGAAGAGAGAGTTGGATAGAACAGCAACTGTTGCACGATTTATTTATCATCCAATTAAGTGCATATTGGATAACTCTTTATTCTGCAGTATAATTGATGAATTGTTACAGTTTTTTTTGTGTGTTGACCTTTTTTGCAGATGAAACCATTGCTGCAGAGACAGCTTGATTATCATCCCTACTGCCATCTGTATAAGTTTCGGGGTGCTCAGAATAGTTTTATTCAATGTGCGCCTTGGTTTGAGGCATTTGTCTGTATGTCGATTTGTTAACAAACATAGAAATTAAATCAAAACGAACCATCAGTTTTCAACAGAAAGTGAAACATTTTAACCCAGATCAGCATGTTCATTCGTGCACATTTCTAAAGGACAATAAACCAGCTTGATTTAAAACCTTTTTCAGTAATTTCTTACAGGGAAACATCAAGAACAGTATCACCGTAACGGTACCTCATGGTAGATTTACGGGAAATAACCCGGCAGCTGGTTTCCAGGACATTTCCGTAAAGTTACGGTTTGGCTGTAACTGTCTCACTGTAGATTTACGGTTAATGCTGTAGATTTACGGAAAGACATGGTTATGGGCGGAGCGTAATTTTACGATACGGTCCTGGAAACCAGCTGCCGGGTTTTTTCCCGTAAATTTTTACGGGATTTTTTTACAGTGTGTTATAATTCCATTTTAAATACATAATACGCATTTTGAACGGTTTAGAATTTTGAATTAATGCATAATCATAGAAATATTTGACAAAAATGCCATAAATTAACTCCCCTGCATGAATATAGAGTAAAAAGATATTTGTTGAAGAATAATCTTGAAATCCGGCACGGTGAATCAACTTATTTGCAGTGTTTTTACAAGAGTGTGTGATTTAATGCATGGCCCATGGCTAGAAAGTGGAGTTTTTAATGATGGGTCATATACCTTAACCCATTACCAAGTTGCTAAATTTAAGACCGTCTCAAATTTAAAGATGTTGCAGCCGACCATATCAGGTGTATGAAATTTTGCATTTGTATATGTTTCAAGGTGGAAAACGTTTTGGGAAATAGAGAAATTGCTTGCCACAAGCGATTTCTTCATTTTCCAAAATGTTTCCGAATGCAATTAACTTGTAGGGTGTCAAAAGGCGTCACTGCTTGGGAATGGGTTAAGACTTAAACAAACTTTTTTAATGTTCCCGCATATATGTTTTACCGCATTTTAAGCTGATTGTCCAATATTGAAATTGGGACCTTGATTTTTTGTGCAGCGTCATGCAAGCAAATTACTTATTACATTTTACTCTAGCGGTATTTAGACCCTTTCACAAGCACCAGAATCGTGTACTGGCTGATATAAAAGAGATGTATGGCATACCAAATGGGCCAAGTCTATTTAGGTATATAAAATATACGCGTTGACGCGCAAATTTTATGCGTCGACGCCTATATTTACGCGTCGACGCATAAAATGTTCGCGAACAGTTGAAAATTTATACGTCGACGCGTAAATTTTCAACTGCTTGCGAAAAATATGCGCGTCAACGCGTATTTTATCTATTAATCAATCAGATCCTTTGTTTCATCCATCAATTTTAATGTATAAAGGCAAAGGTTTCTAACCGCCTCTCCCATTGGCCAGCCTCGGTTTCACATTTTTTACTCCTGCTCGCGTAAAATTCACGAGTCGATTCATATTTTTTCAACTGCTCGCGTAAATTTTATACGTCGACGCGCATATTTACGCGTCGACGCATAAAATTTGAGCGAACAGTTGAAAATATATGCGTCGACGCGTATATTTTATGCGTGCACGCTCTATATACACTTTTGACCCATTTAGTACGTCATAAAGGTGCATGTCACATTGTGACAACGGTCGCTTTTCAACTAACCCCGTTACTGCAGTTACGAGGTATTTGTTGAAAGACAACGAATTTTACGATTTAGTTAACCAAAGACATCTACACCTGACCATAATGGGCAAGGCCTTGGGACATTTGAAACTGATGGCGTGCATGGTACTATATATCGTCGCTTTTTATCAAAAACTTCGTAACTGCAACTAGCTTAAAGCTGCAGTTACGAGGTTTTTTATGAAAAGCGGCGGCATGTATAAATTTGATTTATTGGGGTTTTACGCCGTTTTCAACTGCTATGGCCATATCGCGGCGGCTGGAGCACCTAACCATGGATACTTGTTGTTTAACTCTTTCCTAATTATAATGAGTTGGGTCGTTTTAATGAAAAAGCTGTTATAGAGACGGCAAAATGGATGTTTGATATACATTGTAGATTGATATTTACTTTGTAAAATATGACATAGAAAGAATTGAGACAAAATGGAAAATCTTGGACGTTAGTATTTCGTCGCTTTCCAACAAAAACCTCTTGTTGGAAAGCATCGATTTCCTTCTTTCACAGCACCGAAGTTGCCAGAGGTTTATTTTATTAAAGACGTCAAGAGTAGAAATAGTTAGGGAAAATACTGACAGAAATTTCTCCTTTCTCCCAAAATAGATCTACATGTATTATTCTATCATTTTAAATGATTTTGAATTTTTACGAACGTCCATTTTGTTTATATATAGGAGCTTTGATATTTGGACATCATAAAAAACAGGGTTATGTCCAATTCGTTCAAACAAATCTTTCTTGCCATGACTCGGCGCTAATATTGAAAAAAGGACCTTGATTTAACAATCAGGTTACTTAAGTAAATGAATTAGCCCTCTTTTTAAAATACCTTAAATAATAAGGCAAATATGTCATTCATTCAAATTAGTCCTTCTTTTACATAGCGACAGCTTTGTTTGTGTATATTCGCTAGGTAGCCAGCCGATCCTTGCAACCGTAAAAAAATGTCTTAACGCTATCCCTAACGATTTATTATAACTATGTTCTAAAAGAGATATCTCATGAATGTCCTTTTTTCATAAATTTTACTTTTATTCTTATCTAAAAAAGCATTATTATTTTCCTGTGAAAATTCCGAAAATTTCAAGCGAGATTTTTTTTTGTTGAAATTAAGCTAATTTTTGTTTACTACGACAGTTCAGGTTGAAATGGAACACGTAAACCCATAATAACTCGTATTTAACGTCGTGTCCAAAATTGGTTTCACGTTGGCTTCAATCGAAACGTCGAAACTAAAGTTTTTTCAAGCTGTAGTTTCGACATTTTCCGAACGGATCCGAAGTTCAGTCATAGTACGGCTTCTCGTTCCCGCTTATTTTCGAAGGTTTCAAAGTAAGTCGTTGTAAGAAAATGAAAAAAAATGCAATTACGTTCAAATAAATAGGGCATTGTTCCTTAAGGTTAAAGTAAAATAGGGTCTTGTGTACTTAGCAAATCCCTCCATGCACCACACATATTAAAGTGACATTTCAGAATTTTTGTCATAAATTTTACTTTTATTTTTATCCGAAAGAGCATATTTCCTTATGAAAATTCTGAAAATTTCAAGCCAAAATATTGCGCCCTGTACGAGAAATTTATATTTTTGTGTTAAAATTGAACAAATTGTCGTGGACAACAGTTCGGATTTATATGCAATTTATCAATTATGTCTCAACTTTAAATGCGTGTTTCTCGCTTATTGGCAACAACTTAAAAAAGCTAATAGTATTTATACTCATTAGAATAACCAATCTTGGCATCAAAACATACTTAAAAAATGAAATTGGAATGAAATGTCCCTTTAAGGTAAACACAACAAGCAAATCCTACCAACAAGATGCTTTTCGTCGCTTTTCAAAAAAAAAAGACCCTGTAACTACAGCTTGTTTTTGGTGAAAAACAACGTTAAACGTAGGCCTAATGTAATGGCTAGTCAATTTTTTAGAAAAGATACAGAATGTAAGTGAAGATAACGATAATCTGAATTCGTCACTTCGCATGTCGTCGATTTTCAACAAAAACCTCGCCAATGCAGCTTGTTAAAGACAAACCTCCCGTCCATTCAAATGGCTTATTATATAATATTACTTCAGAAAATATTTTTAGAAATTTTGGTCAATACGGGCCGTAGGTTATTAACCTATCCGCGATTCGAAAACATGAAGAACGAGATTGAGATCAAAGATTGGACCCGTATTCACCAACATTATTTTTTTCTCAATCGCTAATATAAAGTAAAATTTCATCACAAGGCATCTGATTGGACGTTGCTTATGTTGTAGCGGATTGGCCGTTCTGTAATTTTATCTTTAGAATTACTAGGGATTTCTTTTTTGACGGGGGGTGGGGGGTAGTATGCATTCTAAATCACCTACGTAACTGACTCGCGTATTGAGATCTTTGATTCCAGTCTTCATATACATTTGAGGTGTAATAATGAACCGATATTTTACGCATGGCACAAGATTTTAATGGTCGGCAAAGTCTGCTACTGGATTTAATATATTGATGTATTTTGCTACATAGACAGTAAGAGAAAGTTGATTGTTGTGGCACACTAAACGTTTCCGGAAAAAGGTGAAAATAGCGCTTCACATTTTATCCTTTTTACACTGTTCGTCAATGCTTTAGAAAAAGAGTACCAACTTAACCAATTTCTGATAATCTCTCCCTTACACGCAAGGCACCAAGTAATTATGGTGGATTAAATCAACTCATTACTTAATCATAACTTTTACTGGATAAGTCATGAAATAACGACATTTGGGCTGGTACATTATTTACTGATGCTTTTCAACGAAAACCTCGTAACTACAGCTTAAACAAGACAAGCTGCTGTTACGAGGTTTTCGTTGAAAAGCGACGATATTAGAAGGGACCTTGTGTCATCTGAAGCCAACATGGATCCAGATCAGATATTGCACACAAGCAGTCTGGTATGGATTTACTAGCTTATTTATTTTTCTAATCCAACGTACAGCATATCTTTAGGAGAACGGAATGTATAATTAATTGTATCAATGTACCGGCTGATTTTATCGTCGCTTTTCTTCAAAAACTTGTATTTGTAGCTCATTTAAACCTGCAGTTATGAGATTTTGGGAGAAGTTCAACTATTCGTATGGATCAAAGTGTATTCACTTTTCGCTTTTAGTGCTAAAAATTCGGTCTGGTTAAGTGCAAAGTTTCATCCCGATCTTGACAACTGCGCTAAACCATTATGCATGCCACGTAAGTAACCGATCATTGCTGCCGTTCTCTTTTTTTAACAAAAATGTAATTAGAGATTTCAAGAGATCGACGCTATTAATCAAATTACAGAATCAACGATCATTTGATCATGTGTACCCGGCAACCACTTGACTCTTATGAATTTATTTGACCTACGACATGTACGACGAGTCTGCATGAAAAAGGGGGGAAAAGGTTTTAAAAGATTGTCAATAAAACTGTGATTTCTGTAAAAAGAGGTGGTATTCACCAACCAGTCTTATTCCAATTTTATCACACAACAACCCATCGGATTATCCGATTGGCCAAGGCAGACGTCTAGTCCAATCTGATAGCTTGCAATCTAATTTTGATTTGGACAATCAAGTGAATACGGTCCTAGGATGGGCCGGGTTTGCAGAAGTGCATTTGTCCGCATGATACAATTCAAATGCGACCCTTCTTTACATGACGCATCACACAAATTCAATACATTATTCAATGATAATGCCTGATTTTCAATCCACACGTACCCATGAAAGATACGACGATACAATGATTCTCGAAATGTAATAAACCCTTTCCAAGAAAGTAACATTCGAATACAGATGTGTGAGTTATGGGAAACGAATATTTCGGCTTTTAGGGTATTCCATCAATAATGAAATTCACGTAACATCGGAATTATTCGGGCGCGATCGAAAAAGTTCGGCGGTGGAACTTTCAGCCGCCGAATGTTTACGAACGCGCCCGAATGGATTCGTAAACGTAACATTGCCACTCGAAAAAGCCGATGTTTTATAATGTAAATGAATCTAAAAATGGCGACATTACAGGTATTCTACCTTAAGACAAGCATAAACCAAGCCTGTGTGACAAAAGACGCCTATAGTATATAGGTTTTGTGAAATATGCAATCACAAACAGAAAATGCTTATAATTATTTTAACCTCAATATTTCCTTTGCTATTCAGTATTTTTTTTATTCGATATTTCTTTTTTCAATGTAAAAGGAATTTAGAATCCACACGCCCCGTGTGTGTCATCTCTTTCACAGACAACACAATGTTAGACTAGACCAAATCAAAATCTGCCACAAACGACAAACAGGACCATACCAGAAAAGACTTTCTTGTAACTATCTGTACCCTATAATAGAAAATATTGAGGGCAAATGTTGACTTTAAGGTCTTGTTTTCAAAAGGGTTACAGAAAGTTTCATTGTCTCTTAGTTTTGGAATGCGGTCTTTAAGTGGTGCCTCGGATTGTAAAGGGATAGCGTATTGACTTACAAGAAGTCAAATAGTGATTTTCATTTTTATTGAAATTTTGATTTTTTACTTGTTCGGATTTATCAAAGTAGGTAAGTTGTTTCTTCTTTATTACAAAGATCAAATCGATGATTTGCTGATTTCTTAATCGATTTGAAAGTGATTGGTTGATTTCTTGAAATAGCGAAAGTGATTGAATAATAATTAATTTATTCATTTGGAGGATTTATTGATTAATTAATTCAACCGTTTGATCATTCTGTCTTTCGTACTTTGTAGGCTACATAACACAAAAATTTTGATTGATTGATTGATTTATTGATTTATTGAGATTTCATTGATTGATAAGTTGATTAATCGGGATTTGATGCATCAGTTTGTTAATAAATTGATTGATTGATTGATTGATTGATTGGTTACTTTAATGCTTGCTTGCTTTATTGATTGATTGATTCGTTCATTCGGTCGTTCATTCATTCGTTCGAACGTTCGTTCTTTCATTCCTTTCTGACAAAATTGTCACCCATCAATGGGTTTGAAATCGTTAACCTAAATGGGCGAGCAGCTGGAGGCTCGGTAAGGGTGTTGTGGTAGTACTGGTTTGAGAAACAACAGGAATCCATGGGTAGGTGCTCCAGCCGCCGCGATATGACCCTGGTAGTTGAAAACGGCGTAAAACCCAAATAAACTCAAACTCGTTCTTTCATTCATTTATTCTTACATTCATTCATTGTTTATTTATTTGATTGATTAATTGATTGATTGATTGATTGATTGATTGATTGATTGATTGATTGATTGATTGATCGATCGATCGATCGATCGATCGATCGATCGATCGTTCGATCGATCGGTCGGTCGGTCGGTCGGTCGGTCGGTCGGTCGGTCGGTCGGTCGGTCGGTCGGTCGATCGGTCCGTCGGTCCGTCGGTCCGTCGGTCCGTCGGTCCGTCCGTCCGTCTGTCCGTCCGTCCGTCGGTCCGTCGGTCGATCCGCCCGTCCGTCGGTCCATTCATTTATTTATTCATTCATTCTCATCCATTCATTCATTCGTTCATTCGTTCGTTCGTTCGTTCGTTCGTTCGTTTGTTCGTTCGTTCGTTCTTTCGTTTGTTCGTTCATTTATCATAAATCTGTCATGCAAATAGATTTACTCTTTTCAATCGATGCTACTTTAGTCTCGCTAAAAATCTTTTTTCCGCAATAACTCCTGAACGGAGTAGTCTCTAAGGGAAGCAGTATCTACTGAGTTGGAAAATGTAAGATGTGATTTACATAATCTTTTCCGAAAGGGCATACTTTATGCCTGGTACTACGAAAATCATTTCAGAATGTAACGTTAGAATGAAACTTGGTGTGAAAACTTAGTATAACGTTGGTATGAAACTACGCCAATATGAATATTTTCTTTGATAAACGGAAAAAAAATATTAGGGATCAAGGCAATATTCTGGCCATCAGCATTTCGGCGTCGTTTTAAGCTGCAGTTACGATATTATTGTTTTGTTGAAAAGCATCGATTCACTTTTCTTCAATATGTTGCAAAGGTGTAACACTAATCTTAGGTGCGTTAACATGTGTCATTATTTGGAAAGTGTTATTAGTAGCCGAAATTTTAAATAACTATAATAAAGGAATGCCAATATTGACTCAAATCACTGCTATTCTAATGGGTCTTGTTGTCAAAACATGTTTTAAACTGTTCAAAAATGAAGTCTTTTTCTTAAACACATTAAAAAAGAACTGAAATGTTGGACTGAAAATGTTTAAGATTCAGCTTAACACGATTAAATATAATTTTTTTATGTTGATGCTTTTTTTTTTTTTTTCATTTTTTTCATTTTTTTAACTGTCTATACTATGGTCTATTATTCTTTTTTTTTCAAATTTTGGCACGAATTATTGAGAAAAGGTAGAAAGTTCTAGTTTCAACAATTCATCATTTCCCTCTTTTCCCTAAATATCCAATTAAATGTATCTTATTAGAGAAAGGGTGAACAGAAGTTCCCATATGGAACTGATGTATGCAAATGGTCCTTTGTCAAACCATTTCGCTTATTTTCAAGCAAAACCAAGTTACTAAGCTTGAAACTTAAGATTAAAACAAGCTTTAGTTAGGAGTTTTTTTTTTCACGAAACGAACAAACACGACATTTCTTAATCATTTTTTAATTCGAAATAATAACAAAATCATAAAGTAAATGTTTGTGATTTATCCTTTAAAAATATAGACATGTTGATATTTACGCTGGTCCAAATTCAAAGCAGTTGCACATGACAAAGTGAGAGTGAAAATACAATAACAACAAACAAACAAACAAAAAGACACAAAGGTAAGATGGTATTACATGAAAAACATTGAGAGAAAATAGGAAAAATGTTGATAGTCAGCATTTTTACTTTCCTCTCAATGTTTCCCAAGAAGTCCGTTTCAGACCCATTAAAGCCTGGTCACGTTTAACACGGAGGGTAACCTACGTGACTTTTGGAAAGCGTCCACACGGAAAAATCGTCCGCTTCAAGGTATGTTTCGGGCATAAGTATATAGATTAGGGGGCTGTGTTCCTGTCCTGGGATTTTGATATATATCGCTGCTTTTCAACAAAAATCTAGTAACTGCAGCTTCAATCAAGCTGCAGTTACAAGGTTTTTGTTGAAAAGCGAGAGTATAATGTACCTTATTTCGGATGTTCTGGAAATATTCTGAATGTTTCTTTTTCAAAACTTTCCAATTTAGCGAGGTAAAGAGGCGATAACCCAGGCACACCGCAGGTTACAATGGGGCCATTTTCCGGGCACATAGACGACGGGGTTGTGTTTCTAGTGCTGGGGTTTTGTTATACACAAGCATTTGGGATGTTTTGAAAATGGCTTTGCATGTTTCTCTCTTTTTTTCAGAACTTTCCAATCTAGCAAGGTAGAGAGGTGATAACTTTGGCACACAGCAATGTGTTCATTTTTGGGCACTTAGTCGAAGGAGTCGTGTTCCTTGTCCTGGAGTTGTTATATAATTATATCGCTGCTTTTCAACAAAAACCTGGTAACTGCAGCTTTAAGCAAGCTGCAGTTACAAGGTTTTTATTGAAAAGCGAGAGTATAATGTATTTCGGATGTTTTGGAAATATTCTTAATGTTTCTTTTTTTACAGAACTTTCCAAATTAGCGAGATAAAGAGGTGATAACTTTGGCACACAACAATGGGGTCATTTTTCGGGCACATAGACGAGGGAGTTGTGTTTCTTACGCTAGGATTCTGGTGGATGTTCAACATGTTTCGAGACTATAGACAGGTCTGGATTTATTATTTCCCTCTTACACTGGTTTTTTACGATTCATTAACTATCTGAAATCTAATATACTGCTGTATCTCTTCCAAAAGCCCGTATCTCAAGCTTTAAACATGCTGAAGATACGATTTTTTTAAAGTGGTGAAATTCTAAATTGTGATAGTGTACGTGTCTGGTGATTTGATAACTTGATCAAAGTATAAAAGACAGAAAAAACGCAAACAAAGTCCCACGATCCTGCAACTTTCACTTTCTCATTATGTTGTTTAAAAAAAAACAAAAACATCTGTTAACTACCGAATTTCAATAAAATTTAACATTTCAGCTTAGAATTTTTTGAACATTTTGATATAACTACATTAAGCACAATGTAGTCATAGGCTGACAACATTTTGATTAAGGTAGTCTACCCCTAATGAGATTCGCGCGATGTCGGAATTATTCGGGAGCGGTCGAAAACACTCGGCGGTGGAACTTTCAACAGCCGAATGTAAACGACCTCGCCCGAATAGGTTTGGTTACGTATTGAATGTGTAACGACGTCCTACGAAAAGAAATGCTCTGCCAGGTGAATTCTCGTCCGCTATACCACATATGATAATATTTTTGCTTAAAAAAGTGTACAATATTTTTATGTAAACACATGCACATTTTCTTTCGTGTGTCTGTATAGACTCCTATAAGCGGCAATATTTTTTGTTTTTTCAGACAACGAGAAATTTTGTTTGTTGTCATATAGCTGGTCATTTTTTCAAGCAAAACGAAATGACCTATCTCTTGGACCTTTAAAAAAAGAATATATATATTTTTATATTCCTTTTTCAGTGTCAGCGTACTGGTGAAGCATACCGTTCTAGAGTGTCATATGTATCAACAATAGGTGCACGTCGGGTACCTTTAGAGATATACCTGAAAATACTCTTCACTCTTGGCGGTAAGGTTTGTCTGCATATATATGTCATTTTTTCATGCTGCTTCTATAGAAATTTGCGTCGTATTTACCACAGAAGTCGGTGCTATGACAAAATGGCTTAATAGAAATTTTGCTCGAAAACCATTTTTTTCAGGAGAGCCTAAAACGTTTTTGCCGTTTTAAAAAATGTTAAAAAATATGCCGGCAAAATTGCGTAACTCAATATTACTCTCGTGTAAATTTGTCTACGTATAATGCATTTTTGTCAGCTAAATCGAGTTACGCAATTTTGTCACATGATAATTGAAAGGGTTCTAATAGGTGTAGAAAAACGCCGTTTTGACAGGATATGCGCTCCTACATACTCAGTAGAAAGCATTTATAAAAAAAAAAAATTACAAAATTGCGTAACTAATTTGTTACGCCATTTTGTCATAGCACCGACGAATTATTATACTCGTATATTCTCTCATTCTAAATTACATTAAAAGACATATAATTGGACAAGATGCCTGGGGCAATTTTAATGACAATTGCATGATTAAAAAGGTAGGGACCTATATTTGAATTTGGTGGATAATGATACAAAATCACCATTAATGTCCATCTATGACAATGTTCAGTCTCAGGATTATTGTTTGATTAGTTTTACGTAAGGCATTGTCAACATCGACTGTCTTAACCCTTTCCCAAACGACAAAATTGTAAGGTGATCCACTTCAAAAACTGCCACAAATGACAAAATTGGTGTTATTAAACATAGGATTTGCGTAAAATATGGCTCAGAAAATATTGAGACAAAAGGAGAAACTGCTGGTTATCAGCAGTTTCTTCTTTTGTTTCAATGTTTTCCCAAACCTATTCTATTAAGTACGTCAAAACCAGGTCTTGTTTGGGAGAGGGTTAAATGCTATAAGGAACCTTTTTCAGGACCCGACTAAAATGTACACTTTCCACACAGAGATTTTGATTCAAATAGATAATTTCATTTGTAAACCATATTTAATTACGAAAGGTCTTAGTCTTCGCATTATACCGTTCAACATCACTTATACAAGTAGATCTTCAATTTAATACGATTATAATTATTTTCTCTCCTTGCAGCATTTCTAGCAGAAATATTCGGACCGGGTTTTCCTGTAACATTCGTAGACGAAGATAACCGTTTTTACAAGCTGAAACATTTACAGCACATGACCATATATGGACTATTCTTTATTCACGGGATTATAGATCTGATGAGTCACCACAAAGTGTCACCAATCATGAACGAAATGAAGTATATAACGCTTATGATAGGATTTTTCTGGTAAGTAGCCAAAATAGCAGAATCACAGACAAGTGGAGTAATGATTTTTCAAAATTAAATATTTCGCTTCTGGTTCATCAAATCATGTATGTTGTGGGTGCGCGTTTGAATCATGTCGCCGAGAGGATTAACCCTTTCCCAAACGACAAAATTTTAGGGTGATCCACTTCAAAAACTGTCACAAATAACAAAATGGAAGTTATTAAAGATGGAATTTGTGTAAAATATTGCATGGAAAATATTGAGACATAAGGAGAAACTGCTGGTTATCAGCAGTTTCTTTTTTTGTTTCAATGTTTTCCCAAGCCTATTCTATTAGGGACGTCAAAACCAGGTCTTGTTTGGGAAAGGGTTAAAATGATGACCCAGAATGTAGGGTTTGGATTTGAATATTAAATTTAAAAAAATACATCTCCCTTCTCTTAACTGTTTCTGGTACACCGAAACAAGTCGTTTATTTTCTAGAATATCATCTTTTCTTTCGGAAAAATCTTGATTATAATCACTAAAACGTCTATAACATAGTCATGGACATATGAACGTTCATAGAAAATCATGTTGTTAACCCTTTCCCAAACAAGACCTAGTTTTGACGTACTTGGTTGAGAAATCTTGGGAAAACATTGAAACAAAAGAAGAAACTGCTGATAACCAGCAGTTTCTCCTTTTGTCTCAATATTTTCTGAGCTATATTCTACACATATTCTATCTTTTACAACATCAATATTGTCACCTGCAGCAGCTTTTGAATAGGACCACCCCAAAAAATGTCATTTGGGAAAGGGTTAAATGGGAGATAAAGACCTCCTTACTATGCTATGACTCTCCTGAATCGTGTCCCTTGTCGACACGTCACTTCGTCGCCTCGTTTTTAAAGTGCACTTATTACCAAAAATACTTTTCCGGGAAAATCGACTTTAACGATTCAGACCTTTCTTGTCTTTGCTTGTAATTGACCCAAATGTTGCATGACAGTCTGAAATAACCTTATCTATCCACATGTACAATTTAAAAAAGAAACGATAGAGCGTTTTTGAGAAAAAATCACTATTTCTGTTCGAAGATAGGGCAATTTTTGTCATTTTCGAACACACTTGTCACTTTTCAAGGAGATAGATCAAGATAACACAGAACAGCACGATTGGCCCACCTTACCAATTAAATAGGATTCTTAAAAAAAGACAAGTCGTCGTTTTGCCGTAGAAATTGGACAACGCATGCGGTTGTATTATGTGCCAGTGGCCTTTGTTCTAGATAAAGTAAAAAACCCTATTCGGGTACATATTGATTTCAACTTTTTATGACATCGTAAAGTATACAGACTTTAGTCTACATAGATTTAAATTGTAACAAAACTGTCAAATTAATATCATTTTCGTTCTATTTTAATTTTTATAATGGCTACATAAGTTACGGTTGAAAAACATCTACTTGGTGAAGCACTTGTGTGCCAAATTGATTTGAATTATATTTTTTTTTAAATTATCCGACTATTCTACCCGTCGAGGACTAGTAATCTGATGCGGGCACGCATATAGTGTTATTGTGAACGGCCATTGGTTAAAAAAGCATTTGAAATTGTTACAGATTGACTTGCTAACATATATGTATATACATATTATAAAAATTCTTCAATAGAAATAGATTGTTCGCATTTTGACGAGAAAAAAATTCAGGCACAAATTGCTCTATGTCACGGAAATAGGATAAAACTCAGGATAACATGAAGAAAAAATTCAGAAGATGGAGCAATATGCATCTGGTGTTCAGGATATAGAGAAAAGAAATACAAACACAGCGATACCAAATATAGGATTTTTGTAAAAATGGAGTTAGCGCCCTTTAAAAGTGAGGCGACGACTTATTGGCCAAGTCCCATGTCTGATAAGTCTTAAGAAAGAAAAAAAGAAAAATTCGAAAGTTAACAATGTTTTATTTAAACAAAAAAATAAAAAAAAGTTATTTCTTCAGAACCAATGACAGGAATATGGGATGACAATGATATTTATTTCTAAAATAGATTCCAGTTATGCATCCCAGTTTTACTACCACGGTGCTTATTCTACACATAAAGCACAGTTAGAAAATATGAAACTAATGTTTAATATTTTCAGGTATGCATCCCAGTTTTACTACCACAGTGCTGATTCTACTCACAAACCACCGTTAGAGAATATGATACATAGGTGAACAAATAGTAGTAAATTTTGTTTTAACTTCTTTTTAAAACGTCCGTGTTTGACGTCCCTCATCACAAGTCAAATTTGAAACCAAAAAGAGAAGAAAAAATAAGGTTTGTCAATTCTGAATTCTTTCCATATTTGGATATTAACCCTTTCCCAAACAAGACCTGGTTTTGACGTCCCTAATAGAAAAGGCTTGGAGAAACATTGAAACAAAAGAAGAAATTGCTGATAACCAGCAGTTTCTCCTTTTGTCTCAATATTTTCTGTGTCATATTTTACACAAATCCTATCTTAATTTACATCCATTTTGTCTTTTTTGGCAGTTTTTGAAATTGATTACCCTAAAACTTTGTCATTTGGGAAAGGGTCAAGCATATTTCATTTCCTACATGTATAAAATACTAATTTTGTCACCTGCAACACCTTTCAACTGGACTTGTATAACTTTCAGTAGATCTATGGATATTTGAATTATATTTCACGCCTACAAATTACGTTGTGTTGCTTATGAGTAAATTAAATTTTAGGCCTATAGTCAGCAAAGAACGGGTTTTTATTTTTACAAAATTTTCTAGCAATTAACCAACACGAGCTCACTTGTAAATGAATAAATCATTAATTTTGATAGACGAAACATCAATTATTAATTTATTATCAGATAGATAATTTGATTGAAAGCGTCGACAGTTCATTCCATTCGCCTTTTATCTTTACTACGATTCATTTTTTTTTAAAAAAAATGCCACTGACTACTATGCTAGCTATGGTATTCATGTTTGTTTGGGAAATGCGACATCGGGATCGCATTACTTCACAATAATTATTGTATTACGGTTTTCATTTGACCTGACACTGACCTTTATTCAAAATGTGTTCATATTTCCCATAATATAGCGTAACATTCGTCAAAAAGACTTGTATCTAGTTCAAAGATATATACAGGTTTACAAGAAAACAATACTGACTTGTCATTTAAAAAAAAGCATAGGCTTGTAATCCATGATAATAAATGCCAAAGCTGTGCCATGTGAAATGAAATCTGTAATAATACGTTCAAAATTAAACGAGAACAGTTACAGTTGTTTTGGTTTATCAACAATTCTCGTTTAATTTTGAACGTATTACGATACGATTAGTTAGAATTGATATGCGAGTTATTGTTTGTTTTTTTTCTTCTTTATCTCTTTTTTTTGTTTCTTTTTAGATTACCACTTACCACTATGCTAGCTATCGTGTTTATGTTTGTTTGGGAGATGCGACAAAGAGACCTCATTACTCCACAGTTAATACGGTGTTTAGGTGTACTTATTTTGGGCACGTGGTTCAGTCATGTGTCGTTCATACTTTATCAACCTTTTCCTTTTCCAGGTATGTTTACATTACTGTCAACTTTCTCTTTTATAAGACAACGTATTTCAGCGTTACGTACGAATCCATTCGATCACTTTCGACAATGCAATAGTTGATACCAATACCCTTTAAAGTATTTGAAACCAGTTTTATGTACACTTTTTTGCATTTAGGTTAAACTCATAAAACCAACCTTTTGCCTCAATATTTTCTGTGCTATGCTGTGTCTTTACTAACGATCCATTTAACGGTCAGCAACAGATTCATAGTTGGACCACTCTTAAATTTTGTCGTAGGGTAAGGTCTAATAACCATTTATTTTAACTCACAATCTGCTTAATCTTGTTTCCGCCATCAAATGTTCTATCTGCATACAACACGAAAAGTCGAAACTAGTGTTACTAAATAATTTATGACAATTGCCAGGGACATAACTTCAAGTTTTCCTCTATTAAACAAAACTAGTTTGTTAACAAGTGTATCTGAGTCACACTGATTTCGACATTTCGTGTGTTATGTGTTTAGAAAAGTGGATGGCGGAAACAAGATTCAGTACAATTATGAGATTCGTTTCCAGGTCTACTACAAAACCCAGCTTACAACTGGACAGATATGCAGAATGTCCATTTTGTGACGTCACTGTATGGGTTTCACATCATATTTAACATCATAGTAATGCTACTTGTGTACGCTCTAGTTTCCACCAACGAACAGTTACTCTGGTTGATCAAAAGACTCATAGGGAAGAGTAAAGGATCGGATCAGACTTACGAGTATCAGAAACTAAACGGTGTGGGAATGGATAGGAATGAGAATATCAAGCTTCTAGATGACGTCGAAGAATACCATGATTCATCAACTGATCAATCGATGTGTTAAGTTACCATAAACAGATGACAATTGGCAAAGAATTTTGTGCTAAAAATAGATTCGGTTTACCGCTATGTTTTGATAAACCGTCGTTGTTGTTAGGAAATCTCGTAACTACGGCTTGGATCTTGAATCTTGCAAGCCGTAGTTTCGGGACTTTACAACAACACCTACGAAATACTATTTATTTGTCCAAAATTACGTCACTGTAAACTGGATAAAATCGTTCCCTATTCAAAGATGTTGCATACCACAATTTCATGTTTCTGAAATTATAAAAAAATCTTTGCAATTAAGGGTAATAAACATTGTGGATAATGAAGAAATTGCTTGTCACAAGCAATTTCTTCATTTTCCACATTGTTTTTCAAAACCGTCAAAAACGCTTATATGTGGTAATGAAATTTGACCAGTGCCCAAACAAGAACTGGCTTTGACGTCGGTAATACAAAACGCACTTTGTTGTAAGTATCACCAAATGGATAACTATGACCAAACTTGTATCTGCAGCTTAAAACAAGTTATGTGACCCAATTTCATCTTCTAATCGCAAGATAGTTTCGATCGATTGCTACGGCGTTTAGTTTGGACCTGTCTAAAATGCTGTCGGGTGGGAATGTCTGCAACGTTACGTTTTCACACTAAATTCTTGTAGTTTAGTACACTTACTTATTCATGACCCGTTCCTACTTTTTTAGTTTCTCTTTTTGAACATATCAGAACTTCACAACCATACATGCAAAGTTAGTAATTGCTCGATAATCATCTATTCGCGTTATTTTCTTATTCATTCATTTATTCACTTATTTATTTATTTACAATGTGTTTTTTTTTCAATTAATTAAGTCATTTATGTAAAACAATGCATTTAGCTTTATAACAATTATTTTTAATAGTTCATATTAAAGGCATTAGACAGAATGCGTTTTTGGTTGTTCATTGTCATCGTTTTTAAAACTCTTTTCCAAACATGACCTGGTTATGACGCCCCCATTGAAACGGCTATGGAAACATTGAACGCGTGTAAATAAATATGTTTGAAAGCTGGATAAATAGTGTAGTGGAGATGTGTACGTTTTTCGATTTCCTTTTTTTGCGAATCTAAGAGGGTATACCTGTAATTGGCTAAAAATTAAACAACTTTTAATAACGTTTTGCCAGTACTTGTATTTTCGAAATAATGGAAATTTCCAAAATGTTAAGATGGTGTAGAAATTTGCCATTATCATTTTGATCTATAACATACAACAAAATAGTACGTATACCCAGTAAATTATGTGGAAATTAATTTTTTGCGATTCAAGGGCAAATAACCGACCATTTTATATCATATTTCGAGATAATGCATCATTTTCAAGTAAGACACATTTAATGAGTATTTGCCATTAGCATTATAACCTTTTAATCTCGCTTTTGTCATACATATGCCAATATTCATTTAGCTCGAAATCGAAATCTGGTAGAATTTTTTCAAGGAATCTACGAGTGAATGATACAAGGAACATTCATTCTCAAATACTGTGAAATCCAATAATCGGTTTTGGAAGAGAAAGAAGCGTAATTTTCATGTAGGGCCTATTGTTAATTAAATTCATAAACAGCTGTGTTGACCCCGGTCAGAAATTTTGCGTTTTTTTTTCATATATCTATTTTCATCGCAAATTACAAATGCAATGACAATAGAAGGAATATGAAACAATAAATTCATGAAAGGGTTCAGAACGAAAGTTTAAAACCGATTATTGGATTTCACTGTATCGAAACCTATTCGGCCGACATCGCAAACATTCGGCGGTGGAGCGTCCCACTGCCGAATGTTTATAGTTCGTTTCCTGTAAAATGTGAAAAGGGGTTTATATTTCTTACATTAAATTTTCCAGCATATATGCCGTAGCAGTATCAGGTAGTCCACCCACAATGAGATTCACACTACGTCGCCATTATTGGCCGGCTTCGTAAACATTCGGCAGTGGAACGCTCCACCGCCGAATGTTTGCGATGTCGGCCGAATAGGTCGGATAAGTAACGAAAGTAATCGACGAAGCAAGAAACATTCCTACTTTGCATGAATCCGACCACAATCTAAGACCGAGATAAATATTTTATGAAGTAAAATGGAAGCATTACGGAAAAGATTGACCAGGGGGGTATATTAAAGGGTTGGTTCAATGTACGTCAATTATAGTATCATTAACAGCAATTTCCCTATGAACTTTTTCTCTTTCCGAGTAAAATAGCAAAATTAAAGACATAAAATTGCAGTAATTAGTTGAGCAGTGACTTTAAATTAGCTATGTCCTAAGTTCACACCATTATCAACGTTCGTAAATATCGTAACTGTATTAATATTTCAAGATCGTGTCTGAAATTGGCCTTACGGCGTATAGATAGACTAACCCCCGCACAGAGTTCAATGCTCTTCGCTTATAACAGCAGCCCTGGTTTATGACGCCCTAAATTAAGAAAAAAAAAAAGCTGGAACAACTTAATTTTCGTCAACGGAGTCCGTTAATTGAACATCTTAGGAAAAGATAAGTAGCCGAAGTAGGGTCACGGCAGATGAAGATGCCCCGGGTTAATATTGTAGGACTATACAATAGATTCAAAATTATCTATCTATATATACTGCCTAATTCCCCTTTATGGTTTTACATACAGGTAATTAAACAGGAATGGTTACGATTGGTTTCATTGATAAAAAAAACATCGGGTTTATTCGAGCGTCGTCCTTACGTATCCAAACTTATTCGGGCGCGGTCGTGAACATTCGGTGGTGGAACTTTCCACCGCCGAATGTTTTTGACGTCGTCCGAATAATTCCAACGTCACGCGAATCTCATTAGGTGTAGACTTCCTTAACCCTTTCCCAAACAAGACCTGGTTTTGACGTCCCCAATAGAACATGCTTGGGAAAACATTGAACCAAAAGAAGAAACTGGTGATAACCAGCAGTTTCTCCTTTTGTCTCAATATTTTCTGTGCCATATTTTACACAAGTCCTATCTTTAGTAACTTCCATTTTGTAAATTGTGGCAGTTTTTGAAGTGGATTACCCTAAAATTTTGTCGTTTGGGAAAGGGTTAAGTTTGAATCTTTTACACAGTTTGTATTCGATAGCTGCGTGTATGTTAGCCTGCAAACAGAAGTCAACAACAAACGTTATATTTGACAATGTTTATTGACAATAATAATAAAGAACTATTCACAAGACCATGAAAGTACAGAACATATGACTACTTTTAACATTGTGTATTGTTTAATATATGTTTTTCATCATTTTTGTAAAACGCCATTGAATATCGATTGCCGTAAAATAGATTTTTAATCAAATATAAACAGTTTAAGGTAAGACCTGGGTAATGGGCTATATGATCAGTTATGGAGCGAAGTCTGTATGGTGCGAATAGACGATTTCAAGGGAAGTAATTTGCATTGCTCTTAATTTTTGATTTTTTTTCGGTTTTTTGCCTACTCTACATACAATCATGAGCATTTTCACAAAAAAAAATGTTTAGAATATTTCCCCCGAAATTTGAGCACGCTCAATTATTTCTGTTGTTACGAAAACAGGCGATATTGCATCTAACGGTACTTTAAACATGATCGGACTAACGGATGTCACGGAATAAGTCGAAATATAATGGTTATACCGAAAGTGCATCATCCAGGTCTTACGTTGAGTGTATTTACAAAACAACCACTCGTTTGTTAAATCCTTTTTTTCAGTTGTACTTAATTCTAGTTCTTGATTTATAGAGAATACCAAAAAGATATGCAGAGTGAAAATAAAACACAAAAAAATCAACAAGTAAAATAAGAGTGATCTATTACACTGGCGTAGGAAGAGGGGGCTCAGGGGGACAGGCCCCCAATAATTAATAAGGGGGCACCATATCGTTTGGCCCCCGAATAATACGCCCATACTTAAACATTTTGCCCCCCCCCCTCCCCATATTATTAACCTTCCTACGCCTATGTATTATTCCCTTAGAAAGTACTAGATCTAGTATGTAACATAATGTGCTTTATAATATTATAGAATTAACTATATAAATTAATATAAAGCTCGAACATTCCAGATTAAAAGTCATGATTCCAGAAAAATCTAGTAACGGCCAAAATTCAGAACTTGACCCATTACCAGACGACAAAATTGTAGACTTTTCCAAACTTTGTCCAAATTCAAAGATGTTGCAGACAACTATTGCAAGTTAATGAAATGTTATCATTGTTATCTTTAATGATAAAAACATTGTGAAAAAAGAAATTACTTATTACACGCCATTTCTTCATTTTGCGTAATGTTTTTTTTTAAAAGCGTTTGTCTTGAAGGGCATCAACACGCGTCAATGTGTGGTAATGGGTTAAATCAAACAATCCACTATTAATCATGTAATATATTTGTGCATACATAACAACGGCTAAGTTGTATTATATCGTTGCTTTTCAACGAAAACCTCGTAACTGAAGCTCAACACAAGCTGCAGTTACGGGATTTTCGTTGAAAAGCAGCGACATGAGTATCGGACGACTTAACGGGAATTCTTTTGATAAGGTGAGACACCTAAACGGCTAAGGTAGAAGGTTAAATGTTTAAAACATACATGTAAATCAAATGAATACCAATTTTATGTGCTATTCATAGGAAAAAATTACAGGTTCAAATTATTCTTGATTTATTGTATCCATCTAAATAATTACATTTTTTACATTTCCGGTATTCATAGAGCTAAAATGAAGTTTTTTTGTATAGACGATTACCAAAACAGTGAATTGGCTGCCATTTTGTTAGTCATGTGACCTGTCCAACATTAAGGTATTGAAGTAACAGCGATCTAAGTAAATATTACATACGAAATAACATTAAAATTCATCGTAACAATCGTAACAACACCAAACGTTGTAGATCAGTTCAATTAGATCTAGATATTTTATTTTATGTGTACGATGTGTAGATTTATCATTGTCAATCCTTTCCCAAACAAACGAAAACTAGACCTACAAATACATTTGTAACAAAAGCTGTCTCAGGACAGCCAAGCGCGACTATCAAGTGAAAATAGTGAAATAGTGAAAAAAAATGAAGTCAGAAAATGCTAGAGTGACTGGCTGATATCATGGTCACAGAAGCATTTGCAAAGTGTCAAAGCAATAACTGTCAGCGAAAAAAGGTTATATACAGATACAATCATGTATATTGAAGAAATCAAGTTATTGTATATAGTTAGAATTAGGTATACATCTAAAGGCGCGCTCCTGTTGCCGACCAAATCAACACGATCAAGCTCGATCAAGCGATCGAATACTGATCGAGCTTGGTCGGCAAAAGTGACCGGGACGATCGAACGTGATCAGCAAAAATGATCGGGATTTAACCGACAAGAAATAAAGAAGAAGTCGTGTAAATACATGTGATCGAGTTTAATCGGGTTTGATCGGGGAATTTAGGCGACCGAGTTGATCGAGTTGATTTGGTCGGCAAATGGGAACGCGGCTTAACCGTAAAGCTTGAAGTTATAAGTAATGTGCATATTCTAAAAGTTGACATTTTAGTAAGTGCGTTTTAATAAGCTTTCTCACCTCAATAGAGCTTATTTTGAATGCTTTTGTTCAAATTTACATCGCTTTTCAACAAAAACCTCGTAACTGCAGATTGTTTAAGCTGCAGCTACGAGGTTTTTGTTGAAAAGCAGCGATAAGCTGTCTGACACCAGCAAGACGTCGGTGCTATGACAAAATTGCGTAACAAATTAGTTACGCAATTTTGTCAATATTCGGTTATAAATGCTTTCTACGTAGTATGTAGGAGCGCATATTCTGTCAAAACGGCGTTTCTCTACACCTATTAGAACCATTTCAATTATCATGTGACAAAATCGCGTAACTCGATTTAGCTGACTAAAATGCGTTATATGTAGACAAATTATTTACACGAGAGTAATAAAAGGCTGAGAAATGGCATTCTCCTCTGTATTTCTTCTACTTTGACCAATAAATGAACCGTAAGTTATGTTCAGTTACCTTATTTTACCTTAAAGAAGCTGAATTGTTCATGTAGTTATTGAGTTACGCAATTTTGTCGGCACATTTATTAAAGCGGTAAAAACGTTTTTGGCTCTCCTGAAAAAAAAAATGGGTTTCGAGCAAAATTTCAGTTACGGAATTCTGTCACAGCACCGACGAAGATTCAAACCAACACATGCAAAATTGCGCTAGTTACATTCTGTAAAAGATGTGCCATAATGGCATAACCAGACTACAAAGAAAATACCTACTTGACCTTGTCTGGATAAAAAAAATTATATACCGTGGTTATTCTAATAAACGCCCATTTTCTAATAAATGCCTAAACCCCATATCTCGGCAGCAGATTTTCACATTTCAAACACAGCTTTAGAAAACAAAAACGGTACTGATAAATCACCCATTGTCCGATTCTTGATTGAAATAATTTAAGTCTAAACAGAGATTATTTCCAAAAGCTGTAGAAGAAAAGTTTCCCGCCCCCTCCCCTAATCTGATTCTAATGACAAAAATCATCCAAAATCGTATTTTGCAGTCCTTATAATAAAACATTGGCAAATGTAACTTACTTAACTCTGATGCCATGAATTGATAATTGATTTGTTAGTTTGAACGAACAAATTCAGATTATCTCTAATAAACGCCAACCCCGACTTTTTATTCGATATTGTTTCTAATAAAAGCCGCCCAACGTTTATTAGAATAATTACGGTATTGATTGATAAGAATCAAAAACATTAGAACATTATTTTAAACAACCTAATAAAATATAAAGATCAAATACAACTTTATTTTGCAATGTACTGGTAAACTGGTTTTTCAATCAAAACGCATGCAAAGCACATGCATGCATATGCTTTTACTTAGATTTGTGTAAGGAGCTAATCGCTGCGTTTCAAGTAAAAACACATAACTCAAGCTTAAAACAAGCTGCAGTTACGATATTTTTGTTGAAAAGCGACGAAAAAATATGTCATAGGGACAAACCAGCACGTGCATTTAAATAAAGAAATAATATGTTTGATTTTTCTTTGTACCAAATTAGTGAGTAAATATTACAAATACAGAAAAAAATATAAAGAAAAAGGCAACATAGCATCAAAACGAAAATAGCTGGGAAAACAAATCAATACATAATATTATCAAAAATGCAAGAAAAAAGAAAAGAAAATATATCCTTAACCCTCGTCGAAAGAACAAAACTTTAGACTGATCAGAAGTTCATAAAAATATCAAACAAAATATCAACATATCAAATATTGGGTTCTGAGTGTGTGAAAGGACCTCTATGGATAAGGCGAGAAATCTCCCTAAAAGGCTCAAATGGAAAAGTCAACTTTCAAAACATGCAAATTGATGCTTATTTTGAGCTGTATTGTTAGATGTGTACCTAAATCATATGAAAACTGGTTTTGCACAACCAAAACGATTCGACGTGTACAGACAACGCTTGGTTTCTGTACCTAAACCAAAGTTACATTTTCTTACCTCACCGGTATTCATTTAACCAGAATTAAGTTTTCTATGGTTTTATTAGCAAGAATTATTTTTCTGTACATGTAAGGACAATTGGTGTTGAAATCATAAACTAGGTTTCGTTTTGCCCTTAATACACATGCGCATCATTGAAACGAGTTTAAAGGCAAAATCTTCCCGCCAAAAATATGGCAACTGGCATTTGAGTACAATTTCTAGTATAAAAGTATGCCCCCGCCCTCCCCGTGACGCAGGAAATCCTTTTTACCAAGGAAGCATATGGTCACGGTACACAACAAATGTCAATGGGAAGCTGTGTCAAGGGGGGACGATGTTTGCCAGCCCAGGGAAGGTAAGTATTCCTAGGTTTTTGGTGGGAAAATGCGCTTTTAAAGTTCTTTCAATGATGCGCATGCGCAATACGGACAAAACCAAAGTTGCCATATGATGTCAACACCATTTATCCCTGTATTGTCCAGCAAGGTTAACCCGGGACAACTTAATTTTCGTGTGCAGAGTCCGTTAGTTTAGCGTCTTAACAAAACAAAGCCGAAGTGGGGTCATTACATATGCAGATGTCCCGGGTTAATCTTGCTGGACAATATATGTAGAAAATAAATTGCAAATAAAACAAAAAAGAAACTACATTTTACCTCTATGGATACCGGTAGTGTAAGAAAATGAAACCATTTAGGTGGGTACTAAAATCAATAGTTACCTACACCTCTAGGACTTTTTAAAATGGCATAAAATCGGTATTCGTTTCATTTTTATCTACTAAACCATAAAGCTTAATTTTGTTTCTCAATTTGTAAGTTTTGAAAATTGTTCCATCGAGCTGAACCTTTTAGGGAGAATTCTCGCCTTATCCATAGAGGTCCTTATTGTGTTAATGCACAAATTGTAATGCATGGAAGGCACTGGAGGAAAACAGGAAATGCAGGATATTCTGTATATTCCTCCTTTCCCTCAACGCTTTTCAAATTGTTTTAACGTAAGGACGTCAACATCGGATAAACATTGAGTTTATTGGTTCATATATAATATACTCAAAGGCAAAAGTAACTTTACAGTTTTAGAATAATTATATTTTCTTAATTTCAAAGCATATTTATGATATTTTCACGACCATTTGTTTTCACATTTATTTTTTGATACTCTTAATGAACACATCCGTTTCATCGACGTTACAGCAGTCTGCACGTGCATATCGTTAGAATTACCGAAATACCCCACCCACACAATGGTGTTGTAAATAGTGACAATATTTTTTGCATGCTTGATCTTTGTTGGTCGCCAAACAAAAGGCCAGAGTTGTATTTCAGTTACCAGGAAAAGGTAAGCAATCCGACGCGAACAAAAACAGGACATTAAAAATGATGAGATAGCCAGGATGACATTTTATGTTTCTATACTAATGAACTGCACCCGTCAATCAAATTTTAACTTCTTGAACGCATTTCAACACTGAAGGGGTCGAAAATTGAGAGTATCCATAACCAAGATCAATAGATTCGAGTTTAGCATTAACGCAACGTGACGTTACGTTTTAACCGGAAGCTGCAGTAAAGATGCGTGAAATCGTTAGTTTATCCGTAGAATTGTTCGATGTCGAATCTGAAACATTGATTTAAGTGCTAGCCGTATGTTACGGTGTTGTCGAATATAGCCGACGGCATTATAGCAGTATAGATCTATATTACAAAATAATTCTATTCTCATCGACAGTATACGTATTACGACCAAACTTTAACAAGGCTGTGATCATGATTTGATAGAGGGCATTGAGGGAGAGAAGGGAAATGCTTTAAACGAGGGTTTTCCTCTTTTCCCTTAATGTCTTCTCCCATAATCATGCATTTCAGAATCACAGAATATGCGAAGGAAATTCTTGTTTTCGGATCAGTCTAAACTTTTGTTGTCTAGGCACAGGTTTGAGTCTTTACATTGTGTGCCATTGCATTTCGTTTCGGTAATGGTATGCGAAAGTGTAATTATCTATTTGCTGTCGATATGAGTGTTAGCTTTCCCAAACAGCAATCATTTCACAAACCTTTTAAATATGCGTTTAAAATGCTTAAACAAGAAAACATTGATAAACAGCATTTTCACAGTTTTCTGGTTCGAAATATTGAGAATTGTTACGAATACGCATCCATTTTATCATCTATCTTTCTATTCAATCTTGGTCTGTCTACCATTTTGTCGTTTGGGAAAGGATTTATAATGAATTTACATCCTTTTGTTGTACATTTCTTTTGTTTCGTAGTATAGTAATGTTCTATTTGTATTGTCTCAGTTTGTGTTATTATGTGTTGTAACTCACCATGTTGTATGATTTATACTGATCTTCTGCAAAGGAGGAATTAATAAAGTATATATATATATATATATATATATATATATATGGAAGAGATAGGTACAGAACTAACCACAACAAGCACTGACTCCATAACCCGAGATTACGACACGACGCCTAGCTATCCATATCATACACATCAATACATAGAAGCATCCAAAACCTCAATAGAGGAATTTTCAACTGTCTATAATATATGATGTAATTTTATGGATAACATATCTACGGGTTAGGATATTTACATACAACTCTCAGTTTGTATCTACAAGTGATAGGCGCCATATTTATATGGTCTATTATCTATCATTGTGACACTTTCAATCAATTATTAGCGTTCGAGAAAGATGCTGGATCTATAAGATTCAGAATTGCGTTATTTCTTATATATATTATTAAAGGGAGATAATGGAAGCAATATATATATATATAACATGACGTCAACGTCAAAACCGCCCATATTTACCTTATGTAGCATTTTTAATATACGCAGATTGGAGTTAGCCCCTCTTTTCTGACGAGAAAAGGTTAAATGTTAGTGTCATAGGCGATAGAAGACGTGTGGACACAAGAACGTTTATGAAATAGAGAGTGTGCTACGGGACAATTGTTTAAGAATTGAAAAGCTCAAGATCAGACGGCTGACCTTATCCATTCACGAGTATTTTTTTGAAGTCAATAATACACATAGGGACAAAGAAATACTGACTTTAGATAAATTTTAGCATAAAATGCTAACCTTTTTATTCTTAAAGGTGTAATAAAACTTTACCTGAATTTTTCAATTTGACCCCTTTATTAATGTCGTGGTAACATCAGCGTCAAGAAGGGCTGAACACTCTCTTCTATCCCACATTGTTCTTGCAAAATGGCATATGTATGTTTATAACAAAAGTAATGTCACAGACTGTGATTAGGGTTTGATAAATCAAATGAAAGTCGGCTGTAAAGTTACTTTTGCCTTTCAGTATATAACTAATTTCATACAGTTTAGAAATTAATTTCAATAGACAAATCGATAATACGCGCCTTGACTAGGTCTAATGACTATGATAGATCGGGTTCGAAAGTTTAAATTCGAGTCTTTAGGGTTATATTTTTATACATCAGAAGAATGATAATTAGGTAAATTACTAAAATTAGTAAAATTACATCTAATTTCCGTCACGAAACGAACGGGCTTTGACATCTATCAATATTCGCAGAAATATAGAAAAGAACACAAATATCTGGTTTTTGATGTCTCGATCTAAAGAAGTTTTTTTCTTTAAAAACTCTTTAAAAATCTGAACAAGTGAACAGAAGTGGTTGTTTTCGTTTGATTTGGGCTCTTATGATTAATAGTTTTCATAAAAATTGTTCAATGTATATAGTTTGAGCCTACTAAAAAAGACTGAACTTCAAATGTAATTCATTACCAGTATAACCTTCAATTAGTAAATGGACATGGTCTTTATTGTTTGGCGGCAATCAGAATACCGTTGGATCACTATACATTGCATCATATTTCACTTTAATGCTAAAAATTAAAGCTAGGAATACAAAGAACAAAATTGAATTGGAAATCTATCAACAAAAGGGCAAGTTTAATAAAATGTGACCATTCACTTTTTACATGCCTCGGCTTTTATAGAGAAACATATCCTACCCAAACAAAGCTAAAAAGATGTGTTATTGTATCTTTATACTGGGTACCAAGTTTACAGAAAATCGCTTCACAAATAAAAAAGATATGTCATTAAAACTTGTCAAAAATGTCAGGAGTGAAACGCTTTTTGTGTGACACTTAACACATGTACCAGGTTTCTAAGCTATGGTAAATAAAAGACAGTGACAGGATACTACAATAGGCAATTGTAATTCATAAAACAACATGTGCATCATCATGTTAAAATTACCTTTTCATCTTATCTTCACTGGTTTAGGATGTGAAGCCTGTTTTATACAATAACCCTCTGAATTTTATGTCAGGAGTGAAATACTTTTATTTTTTAAAATGTGTCCTCATTTTTGTCTATTCAGCCAGAAATCTACCACTCATTTTTTACGAAGCCATCAACCTTGTGGGCATTGTGCACCCTACTATTTAGTGGTTCGTTGGTTACAATTCCTTATATTGTGCAATATATATGCTGTCAGGAGTGTAACGCTTTTTTGTTGTCATTTAGCAAGAATGTGCACACAATATTAGCTAAAAAATAGTGAACATGAATTTTAAATATAATTTTGGCACTGCTTAACCATTTAGAATAGTTTTAAGCCATCCTAGTTAAGAAATATGGATGATTTTCTGTAAAAATAGCTGTTATTCTTAAAATTGAAATGTCACACTTTGGTCACATTTTTTAGCCCTTTCACTGCCAAATATTTTTTTTCGGACGTGTTTCTCACTGCTGAATTAATTCGAAGAAATTTCCAAGAATCGATACCCTGTTCACAAAAATATGCATAACTTTTGACTCATTTGATGGATTCCTTTCAAATTTTCAGCACATACAGACAAATTAAGCACCTATACCAAAATTTAAAGGTAATTTATGAAATGACAATATTTTTTTTATGTTGTTGGTACTCATATATTTCGTCCCCATAAATTTATCGACAAAAGTCGCCTATGGCAGGGACCCCCTATAGTCGACAAAAGTCGCCTATGGCAGTGAAGGGTTATACCTGCCCAAAAGTAAACATTATTGACACAAAACAAAGCAGTCAATCATTTACAGTTCAGCAAGATTACCCCGGGTCATCTGCATGTGTAATTACCCCACTTCAGGAATGTATTGTTAAAGGGGGGGGCAGCTAGGCTGTCGAAAATGCAAATGACACAATGATTACAAACCAGAAATAACGTATGAAATTACCAACCTGAAGTGGTAGATCACTTACGTCCATTTTTAGCACTTATCAAGCTTTATCAAGTATTAAAATTCAAGTCAATTAATAACGTGCAGCCAGTTTTTATTGTCCTTGTTTTTGTTTTGTAACGACTACATATGCCCAACCTTCAAAAATCAATTACGTCAGAGGTACTTCATCTGTGCTCAGCGAGATTCAACACACCGTACAACCGACTGCGTCGAAAGTTTGCGAAGACAGATTCGGCATCTGATGTCATGTGCATGGTAGGTCAAATGAATTAACTTTTATAAATTAACGAAAGGATCTTTGGTATCCTACAGTTGATAAATACGCGTATAAATGTTCAATGTTTGTACAAAATAAACATTTCCACGTATCCCTCGCAAATAAGGTCACAGTCATCGACACAGCCGGTTGTACGGTGTGTTAATACCGCGGAGGTGTGTCTCGCTGACCTTGACCTGGTCTCGTTTTGAAGTAAAAATAGAATGTGTAAACACGCTTGTAAAGGATTGATCTTAAACAAAGGAAATGTGGTTATTCGCCGTGTTTGAGGTTTTTAGGCATTGCAAATTGTTTTTCCATGCACAAATATGAGTTCCCGAACAGTTCGGAAGCATAAAAACCTAGAATGGGCCCCTTTAAGACGCTCAACTAACGGACTTTGCACACTGTCGACTTGTATACAAACATTATTCTACTTTTTGTTGAAATAGACCAACACAAACCATTTCTCTTTCGAAATAAATGAGTTAGGACATTAATTCGCCCGTATAGCTCACGATAGATAGTTTGGTAAATGTTAAAACTATGTATATTGTAAATTAGTGTTTGTATACAAGACTACAGTTATGACCGACAGACTATAGATCTAACAGCTGTATAATCCAATTTTATTCATCTTTCAGGGTGTGGCTACGAAAAGAGGTTATTCGACGAGTTTACATCTCGATATTTTGGTTGATATAAGAGAAAAACGTGCGGCACGAGCATAAACACATTTCGAAATTGAAAGAATGTTCGATTGTAAAATGAGTTGTTATAAAACCTCGTAACTACAGCCTGATACACACTGTAGTTATTTTGTTTTGCAATAATACCGATGATTTACCGCTAAGCGACAAGGCTGTTTCTCCTCAAACTAAATGTAATGAACCGTTTATTTGGCTCCGCCCTGTCTCCCGAATAAAACAGAATATAAAACAGTAGAGAAAGAAGTTTCAAATAAAGAACACCTTTTTAAATCGGCCCACTTTTAAAGATGATGCAGACGACAAAATTAATGTAAATCGGCTTTGAATGTACTTACACTATTTGTTAAGCGTGATATTTTAATGAATAAAGAAAATATTTAAATCCACAATAAGCACGAAATAATGATATAAAGTGAGAAAAATCGTCTTTATCGCATTTTCTTCTTATGTAACGTCTTTGTAGTCTGTTGGTCTCGTACAACCTTCATTCCTGCGTTGGCGGAATTCGAACCCAGGACCCGGTATTCTAGTACACGCGCTCTACCGACTGAGACACATGTCCACATAGACTTCTTTAGGTTACCATATTTTACAAATATCAATCATCAATATTTCTATAGTTCGTCTATCGGGAGTGGCAGATGTTTACGTTTTGTTTTTATAATTGCACCGTAATTAACCCGATTAATTATGTATCAATGATATATACATCGTCTTTATCAAGTAATTTATCCCATATATGTAACTCGATTTAAATCCCAAGAAAATAGCCTGACATCCTTTTGTAAATGAAATAGCCTATTGTTTATCTGTTACTCATTTTAGATCATATATATAGGTGTCCCATGCTTTTCTGATATTTATAAACAAACCTTTAATCTATAAAAACACGTTATTGTAGAGACGCGCGTGCAAATCGTCTCGTCAATATTACATCAAAAGACTGATTATCATCAATATGGTTTCATTTTGATCTTTAAAAACACTGATTAGTAAATTGATTTATGTTTTATTGATTGGCAGGATTCTGAATATCGTGGGAGCACTATATGTTGTGTGAAGCGATAATCACGTGACCACATCGTTAATGCTAGGTTCCCACTGCCGATCTGATCAACTCGATCTACTCGACCACCTAATTTCCCCGATCAAGCCCGACCAAATGTATGTACACGACTTCTTCTCGATCTTTAGTCGATCAAACTAGACCCCTGTCCGAGTACTCCCGATCATTTCCCGACTGAAGCACGACCATCTTTCCGATGTCTACCCGATCACCCCGACCTTAATTCGAGTCCTACACGATCAATACCCGACCATCTCGATCTGTACACGACCATACCGAGCTGATTCTATTCTAGGTGTTCTGAATGAGAATATTTTTGCAGCGTCTGTGATTATCACATATTCATAAAAACTTCATAATATTGTCAGTTTAAATATCTACATAATTTAAATGTGACGTAAATGTACTTTTAGCAATTGACTCATTCTTAATCTGATTAAATATAAAGATTAATGCATTCTTTGAGGCGTTTAATATCATTATATCAATCGTGCGTGTTATGTCTAAGAGCGGGGACTCACGTGAAACGCAATTTCCAATAATATTCAATATTTCTGTTAATATACTCTGCGCGGGATCTCGTGCTGTTTGTACACATTTATTACCACACGACCTGGTGTTCCCACTGCCGACCAGATCAACTCGATCAAGCGGTCGAATACAGGTCGAGTTAGGTCTGCAAGAGTGATCGGGAGCGGTCGAGATGATCGACTTTGATCTGCATCGCTCGGGCTTCCTACTCGAGTTTTTTTGACATGCAAAAACAGTCGAGTGCGATCGAGTACAAAAATGATCGAGAAGCGATTGTGTATTGATCGGGTAGAAGATCGACCTGGTCGTGAATCAGTCGGGTCTGGAGATCGAGTGTGATCGGGTAGATTATTTGTATTCCGACCTGCACCGAGCGGGCACTCGATTCCCTCGACTTGTACTCGAGTAATATCCGACCACACCCGATCAACTCGACCTCTGATTCATCTGTTCACTCAATCAAATCGGATGAAGAGGTCGGGTTTGATCGACTAGAGATCGAGAAGAAGTCATATGGTCGGAATTGATCGAGTGCACTTAAGCGATCGAGTAGATCGAGTTGATCCGCTGCCATAGAGCAGTTGGAAGCACTCGACCACCTCAACTTGTACGAGTTATTCCCGAACGCATTCCCGATCAATTCGACTTCTGCTCCAACTGTTCATCCAATCAAATCCCGGTAAAAGATATCGACTCGAGCACACACAATCTCTACTCGAGTGATTGTCGATCAGCTCGATCTTCTATACGATCGATACTCGAGCATCTTCCCGATGTGTTTTCTACTCGACCGCTACACGGATTTTTTTGACGTGTCAAAACAAGTTGGCAGGATTACCGATCGATGCAGACCAAACTCGACCATCTCGACTTATCCCGATCACCCTTGCCGACCGACCTCGACCGGTACTCGATCGCTAGGTCGGGTTTGATCGAGTTGATTTGATCGGCAGTGGGAACCTAGCATAACCAAACAATTATTTCCAAACAATTATTTGTTATACGAGGGGTGTTCCGAAATTAATGTTATTTGCGCAACATGTCGTAGCCACTGTGCTAAACCAGATTAAATCTACCTCGTGGTGATAGCGTGACATCTGAAGCATGGCACCAGTAAGTTTCCTTCTCGTAAGTACACTGGACTTGATGCTGGGTACATTGTTTTGTAGCGCACTCTTTACACTATATACAAAAATGATTGACAAGAGAGCTGAAAACGTAATTGAAATTAGGGCCTATATTAAAGGTAAGTCTCTACTTCTCTTAAAGCCGGTAGCTATTTACCGTGACGTGTTTGTTATCTATATATACTATTTGTATGTTGGTTGCTTGATTTAAATCGGAACACCACCAGCTGAAAGATGCTGCTCTCACATGTCGTCCTGCAACAATAGTAACAACGCTTAACATAGAGCGAGTTTGACAAATCCTTGAACAAGATGTAAAGTAAACTGTCAGGCAGTAAACTTAAATGACAGGCTAACATTTGGAACATAGTCACTGGTTCTTTAAGAATTATCTTAAGCTAGGCAAGATCAAGTCCAGATAGATACCCCGCTTACTAACTGACGACCAAAAGAGTTCCAAGGTTTACAAGGCCAAATCCTTATTGAAGAAATACCTAAAATACAGCGAAAAGTTATTTAACAATTTCCTCGAAGGTGATGAAACGTGTGTATTTTTTCGGACCCAAAAATAAATGCTTATATCGAATCTTGGCAACCTAAACATCTGGCGTCTTTGCATACTAAAGTAATACGCACCGTGAGGAGAGTTTTGTATGTCATATTTTTTAAAATCAGTGTCCAAATTGAAGTATCATAGAGACGCTTACAAAATTTTAGAACGTCTTTAAATAGCGTCGTCCAAAACAGGTTTGAAGTACCCCAGGCTCTTGCATAAAATGCACCATTACATAATACATGTATTGTAGCGGGTGTCTTGAATGCAGAAAAGGTCACTGTCCTCCCCTACCCTGCATTTTCACATGACTTGGTCCCTGGGACGTTTTCGTGTTCTCTTAACTATAATTACACCCGTTTGGAAAAAATATAAATCGAGAAATGCCCTTCGATCTGCCATTCACCACTATCCTGTGAGTATACAATTCGAGGATGCAAAAACTGTTTTCAAAAGTGAAATGATCGATTGAAACGATGCATAAGTGCAAGCAAGGGGGAGTACATCGAGGGACAGAGCAAAGTAAAATGATCAAAATTACTTTTATCAAGAAGAAACTACCAACATAACATTAATTTCGGAACACCACTCGTAATAGATTTATACTCAGGTAAATGAAATATTATCATGTATTGAATTCGCTACGATTCGTCTTTCAAAGTGAGCAAGATAAAAAGAATCACACACTTTCACTAAATGAGGCGGATACGGCAGTTTTTGAAAATACTTCCAAATGTTGTAACATTTTTGTAATGTATTGTATAGTAAGGATCAAAACGCTCGTGGCTTGAGTAGATTTTTTAATCTCTGGCTATGAATCATGTCTGGCGCCAAATTCAATAACTTATAATTTAGCTGACATTTGGAGCCGGAGTGCGTTTGTTTCGATATGTGTTAGTCTACTAAAGAAGTGTCTCGTTGTACAGTGTAACTTGATGATGGGTGAGGATTTTGTATGAAATGAAATAACAAATCGGTTTCTTCATTTATGGTCGACGTAGCGCTTCATGTTGACCAGGAATCTTTTATTACAATTCCTACAAATTAGTTAGGCAGACATATCCAAACTTTAAGGTCAATCGTTCACCTTGAAAGCACCAAATTTGGCAGACATGTACACAATGTAGTATAGACCAATATAAATGATTTCCTAAGTAGTTCCAAAGATCTGACCTCCATGATGGCCGCCATATTGAATTCCAATATGGTCGCCAATTTTGACTTGTTAAAAGCAATATCTCCCTTATTATGGCAGATATTGTTACTTTTTGCGATTACACCTATATTTCAAGTACCAGCAGATCAAATGAATTCATTCATATATGCATGTGGAATGGCCACCTATGATTTTAAAGATGACCGCCACTAATTATTTTTTCTTTAATATCTGATGAAAATCTTTACAGCTGTTGTCTCAATGAGACCCTTATCAATTTGGTTCGAGTTGGCCATTTTGAATTTCAGTATGGCCGCCATTATGTCGATGATTTTTTCTCGTTCTTTCACAATACATGTGACTTATCAGTGGAGCATATAGTCACAGCATCGTCCCAGATATAATTTCAAGTGCGAAATGTAAAGGGAATATTTTCAAATTTGTAACTTTGAAGTAAGAGCGTGATTACAATGTTAAGTTTTGTCTGGCTGCCAAGTTCCAAGATACACGGTATTCAATAAATATCAATCTTTTAAAGATACAATAAGTTATGTTACGAGCTTGTTAACGTTCCTTTTGATATCAAAATTGTAATATCAAAAATATCTTGTTTCTTTTCTTATACAAAGTACATGGTTGCTATACTGAGATAACTGGATGACGATGTGATTTGCATATTTTCGAAAAGTCATGTCGGATTAACGCTCTTGGTTCCCATCAAAGATGACTACCATGAGAGAAAGTAATACATGATTATATGCACAATGTGTTCATATAGGGCTAAACATCATAATAATTAAACTTGTATCATTTTACTTTTAGAATTTGAAGCAGAAGATGGAAACCATTTTAATAGAAACAAGATTTGTCAATGATAAATATCTTGTTTCGTGATTACAATGTTGTTCCAAATAAGAGATGACTATCAAACGAAGCTTGAATAGTCCTTCAAATTAAGTTCTCCCTTCTTTTCGCCCTCTTTTTAGTGTGACTATTCGAAAAGGTCGTAGACGTTCAAATAGAACAACACTTGTCCGAAAATAAATTACATGAACTTCACCAGTCTGTATATAGAAAATTTCATTCAACCGAAACTGCTCTATTAAAAGTTCAAAATGACATATTGAAATCATTAGATATAGGTAATATCACGGTTCTTGTACTGCTTGATCTGTCGGCAGCTTTTGACACAATAGACCATGCCATTCTTCTTCGTCGTTTAGAACATGACTTTCATATCTCCGGTAAGCCTCTTGCCTGGATGAAGTCATATCTAACAGACATAAACGGTGTTTTATCAGACCCAGTACTCATGAAATACAGTGTTCCCCAAGGTTCTGTGCTTGGGCCTAAGAATTATGTCATGTATACAAAGCCAGACGGTATGATCTGCAGAAAGCATGACCTTGAATATCATTTCTATGCGGACGACTCTCAGCTTTACCTCTCATTCAAACCTAATAACAATGTTTCGAGGGACGAAGCTGTCCGGCGTGTTGAGTTATGTTTGAACGAAATCACTGATTGGATGAATCATAACATGCTCAAGCTCAACGCAGATAAAACTGAACTTCTTGTCTTTGCACCCAAAAAACATTCGAATGACATACAAAACATGTCAATTAAAGTTGGCAGTTCCGAGGTGAAATCGGTGAAGTCTGTCAGAAATCTTGGTGCCTTTTTTGACTCACATATGAACATGGAATCACATATAAACAGTGTTTGTAGATCCTGTTATTCCCAGCTCCGCCAAATCGGGCATATTAGAAAATATCTGAATGATTACGCTACTAAGTCTCTTGTTAACTCTTTGGTTACATCGCGGTTGGATTACTGCAATTCTTTACTTTTTGGAATACCCAAAAAAACCCTGAACAAGTTACAGGTAGTCCAAAATACTTCAGCTCGTATTATCACCAGATCACCGAGACGTCATCATATAACACCAGTACTGATAGAGTTGCATTGGATACCTGTAGAGCACAGAATCCAATTTAAGATACTGACTTATACATTTAAAGCTCTCCATGGACAAGCCCCAGAATATATCACATCACTTTTAATGATACACAAACCATCCCGTGAACTTAGATCCGGGTCAAATGGCACAACACTTGTAGTACCGAAACGCCGTACTAAAACGTATGGAGACCGCAGTTTTATGAATGCTGCTCCAGTATTATGAAATTCTCTCCCATCCGAAATAAGAGCTGCTTCTACAGTTTCATGTTTTAAGAAATATTAAAGACTTATTTGTTTAAGCAGATTTATGGAAATGAAACACTGATTTTTTTTATGTGTATCGTCTTTCACGGTTCATTCATTTTTATACTCATATAATTCTTATAACGTATGTATGACATTTCTTATAAGTATGATTTATTTTTTTAGTAGATTTTGTTTTATGTTTGTAAAGCGCTTTTGAACGTACTTTCGTATGATAAAAGCGCTATATTAATTCGGTACTTAATAATATTCGTAGAAAAGATGGTTAAGATATTCCAGACATCCAGGTGTCAGCGTTGTCGTAATGCTTAGGTTAAGTTTTTATGTGCAACTGTCATATCTGTGTTTGTAAATGCTTTTGCGCTGAAACTTTGCACTTGCCTCTGTGATTATGATATGAGACTCTAAGCAAGAATTCGTTTATCTGAAAATCAACTCATTGAAAAATTACCCTTTTCGGATATGTATATTCTTGGTATTTTTTTGCGTGTAATCGCCTATATCCGTGATAACCTTATTTCTGCTTGAGCTATTGCTTTCAAACGTTGCACTTCCATCTATTTGTCACTGAATATGGTGCTAGATCAGTTCCCTGCTGCCAAAACTTGAAGGATACACGCGTTTTTGCAAGCTTATTGTGTGTGTAAGTTATCACTATGAGCACAAATGTTGTCCTGCATTTATTTCATAAATGAAGCATCAATGCTTGTCTGCAGATTTCATTCTGGTTCTTGTCTTCTAGATTTAATCTCACTCATGAGGTCCCGGGTTTCAATTCATTTATAAATCTTTTAATTCTTTCATTCATTCTTCCTACATGACAATCACTAAAGATTTGAGCGGAGGCAAAAACTTGACTCCAGTTTCGTCTGCCTAGACAATACATGTATAATATCAATCAGCAAATCATTTGCGGGAGAGGTTTACTTACACCCACCTATACGTAACTTTTAGGATGACATTGACAGATTATTTTTATCAGTTGTAAATTAAGAAATAAAGACAAAATTATAAATGATAGGCATTTTGAATAAGGTGGCGATCCCACATGTATGTACAAGTGACTTCAATAGATCCATTGTTCTCTCAATCATGGAGCGTCGACACATAAGTCATGTACTACATCTCTTGCTGAAACAATCTCTGTATAGAACAGATATCTGTCATTTGTTTATCAACATTCTTGATTAATTATTTTTGCAGATTGCATAACCACGTCAATTTCAGAGTGCGGCAATAAAATGCAACAGAGAAGTCCTTTGTTAAACAAATGTACCCTTGCCATCGACGGCCATCTATGAATTAAAAACGTGCATTGAGTAATTATAAAAAACGGGACATTTATAATTATAAGTCAATCTTAAGATAAATTTAAATAAATTTCAACTCTCGATGTCAAAACTTGAAGTAAATGTTCACCAATTTGAAGTATTACTATTCATTAAATGGCATCCATTTTAGAACATGACAACCAGACGGACTTTCTGGTGGTTATCACCTTATACTTCAAAATGTTTATATTGAACAATGTTTCCTCTAATTATTTGTTTAAAACACAATTTGTACTACGTCATGTCTTATCTGCTCCACTTACAATTATGTCAACTATATTTTGTAATAAAAAGATAAAAAAATAAATGAAAATACTGGTCGACTTATGGGCAACCATCTTGAAATTGAATTGGTCGACTCAAATTCTTTTGAAACTAATTTCATTGAAACAAAACTTGTAAAAGTGATTGACATTCATTGAAAGATCATTTGTATCAGTTATAATTCGAAAGATATGAACAGAACATAAATTAGCGACCGTCATCTTAAAATCCAAGACTACAATTCCAAACGCATATATGAGTGAATTCATTTGATCCGCTGGTACTTCAAATATAGGTCTGGACGCAAAAAGCAAGTCAATATCTGCCATAATAAGGGAGATATTGCTCTTAACAAGTCAAAATTGGCGGCCATACTGGAATTCAACATGGCGGCCGTCAGAAGGGTCAGATTTTGGGTTCTACTTAGGAAATCATTTGTATAGACCTATACTATATGTGTGCCAAATTTGGTGCTTTCCTGAAAAAGTGAACGATCATATGCCATATCTTCCTAACTAAATTTCCCAGATTGTAATTGTGTGTGAGCCGAGCCTCACTGTTTAATTTAACCCATTTCCACACAATAGCACATTTTGATGCCCTCGCAAAACAGAATGGGAAAATATTGTTGAAAATGAAGAAATTGTGACAAGCAATTTTTAATTTCCCTCGTTGTTTTTATCCAGAAAAAAGTAAAAAAAAAGTAAAGGTGGTTTATAGTCTCAAATTTACGAACTAGGTTCATATTCGCGCGACTTTCACACTTTACTCCACGATCATCGAGCTTCAAGTCGGCTGTTTACAGTCGGCGCCTGCGGCAGCCACAGCACATCGGCTGTCAACTCTCCCGTGTACCCATTTATACACCTGGGTGAAGAGGAGCAACGTGGGGTAACTTTTTTGCTCAGAAAAATTCCCGTGACCTCGGCGGGATTTGAACCCAGGACCTCTCGATCCATAAGCCCACGTCCTACCCACTAAACCACGGCGCCCCACAAAAGGCTTAAAAATTTAATTCCAACCACTTGAAAATGACGTCTGTATTTTCAGTTAGGAGTAGTCCGAATAGATGCCATGTGGAAATGGATTAGGTAGATCCTTTGTTTGGTCCACGGATATCAATCACGGTGACAATATTGTAGATGTCAAATTTCAATTGTCTTCCCTTATTGTATAGTCGAGAATTCCACCTACAAAATGTGATCAAGAACAACATCTTACATTCTCTGAACTTCCATATATACAAATAAAGCGTTATATAGGACACAGCGAGAGTACATGCGAACCAGAATATCTGTATGGACATCTTTGTTGTTTGGGTTCTCCATGCCGGAAACGACCTAATGAGTGTGCTTGATAAAGTACTAATAAGCTGAAAGATGACATAGGTTATGATAATTCTTAGCATATTTCGTGTAGCACGAAAGTTGCTGTTCCGAATGATTTTGTTTGTTTTACTTTTCTCAGATTTCAGAAGCATGCTAGTTTTTTGTTGTATGTCTTTACTATGCTGTTTCTGTTGTGACTCGAAAGGTTTAGTAGATACCTTGTCCTTGTGGTTCTCTGTCCAATCTGCACTGGTACTTGGTGTTTCATCAGAAATGTTTGTTGTGTTAAATTTACTGCTTCCAGGTTTAAGTAGATCGTCGTCGGATATAGTGTAGATCCCGTGGTCACTTTCTGTTGTATCCAACTTATCACGTGGTCTATCGCCTGGACTTTGTTTGGTTAAGTTGGTATTTTGAATTGTTTGAAAAGTTTTATCTCGTGTCCTGTCCACTTTCGTGGGGGCGTCAATGTTTAAAGGTTGAATCTGGGTTGACTTCACAATTTTAAGAATTTGTTGATTAACTTGTTTTCTGATCATATATAATGTCCATAAAATCAGTATAGTCAACAGTGCAATTACAGCATTACAAAGAAATGCAATTTTGTCCACAGCACTAGTTAGACTACACATCCACAACGTTGACTTACAGGTTATGACAAAATGTTCCGTGATAATACCTAAAGGCACGCCAAAACTGATCATCCAGCCGCTGACAATGTAGATCATTACATTCATGTTGGAGAGAATCCTCTTAAATGTATACGGGTATGTCAGTTTGAAGAAGCGTTCTAGAGCTAAACCAGCAGTCATCACACAACCAACACAATATGTAATAGTCCCCAATATTGCACGTAAATCAAACACTGCGTTACTATATCCGTTATCTAATGTTAAGACAAGGATTGACGGTATAGCAATGGCTATGTAATAAAGTATATTGCATGCCACAAAATTAAAGGAAAGCCACTTCAGTGACGTCGGCATTTTACAGCACCGTTTGAGTACCACCAACAATGATGCATGAAGTAGTGCTGTGAATGTACACGTACATATAAGCACAGAGAATAGTATCTTTTGAAAAACCAACCTCTCTAAAACAGTATAAATGAGACCTTGGTGCACAGCATTCTCTGAAGATGTATTGGCAGCAAAGGTGTAGTTCGAATCCATCATTGTTAGGGTCACGTAAGTCCAATTTAATCAAAAATGAAAACGCTCCGACTGGGTTGCATCTTATAATTCAAGATACATCGTCCTTTTCTCTCGACAACTATTCGAGCGTCCGACAATGCGAGCTGTCTACAGGCATTTTCCCGTTCTCTCGACAATTCTTCCAGCATCCTAGAAAGCAAGCTGCCAACGTTCCTAGAAGTCGTCTAAAGATGGTGTGTTCCCATGTTCAGAACAGGTCTAAAGATAGAAATAATAAGAAAACTATATGATTGAAAAGGTGCATCAAATCTCGATCAAAGTAATTTTGTTTTCTAAACATATCTTCCAGTTTCAGGGCGATATTAAAGTATGCAGCATGGTTTAACGACGAATGTAGAAATTCAAAGCGTCAGTACTGGGAGGCATTGAATCGCTACAACCGCTGTAGAACCGGAGAATTGGATTGAATGGAGTTTTACGTCCCAATTAACTACTAAGGTCATATGGAGACGGGACCTCGGTTTAAAGTCTCATCCGAAAGACTGGAGAAGCGGGGAATCGAAACGGCGACCCCTGTGTTTCAAGTCTATCGCTTTACCACTGCACCACCCCCGCTCCCGTAAAACCGGAGAAAATAGGGAGCATATGATTAACATGACATACGGTACACAGATTCAAATCTATGTACCACAGAAAACATTTCAAATCAATCGAGAAATTGCGGGATGCAAAACCTTAAGATTTTTGGAATTTGTTTTGTAAGAAAAAGTCTGACTCAGGTAGCAATATTTCGATAGAAGAATTTATAATTATATCTGATTTTTAGAATGATATTAACAATGTTAATTTACAAGAAGCTGAAGATTTTTGCGATATCAATGAGTTTGATTCTTCCTTTTCTTATTTTGATGAATTGGATCAGCCTATAACATTTCAGGAAGTAGGGTATATTACACACAATCTTAGTCAAAACAGATCTAAAATCAGGTAGTGATTGTTATATGTACGAATTTTTCATTGAAGGCTGTATCATTATATCATCACATTTAGTTGACATTTTTATGCCCCCTTTCGAAGAAAATAGGGGTGTATTGTTTTGCAAGTGTCGGTCGGTCGGTTGGTCGGTCGGTCGGAAGGTCGGTCGGTCGGTCGGTCGGAAGGTCGGTCGGTCGGTCGGTCGGTCCGTAGGTCGGTCGGTTTGTCCGTAGACCAACTAAACTAACATAACTCGAAAAGTATTAAAGGTAGAATCATGAAACTTCACAGGTATATAGATCTTATTATGGAGAGGTGCAGTGCACAAGAACCGTAACTCTGCCGATCAAATTTTTTGAGTTATTGCCCTTTGTTGATTTTATTACTTGATTCTTGTCCGGAGCATAACTCAAAAAGTATGTAAGGTAGAATCATGAAACTTCACAGGTGGATAGATCTCATTAAGGAGAGGTGCAGTGCACAAGAACCGTAACTCTGCCGATCAAATTTTTGAGTTATTGCCCTTTGTTGATTTTATAACTTGATTCTTGTCCGGAGCATAACTCAAAAAGTATGTAAGGTAGAATCATGAAACTTAACAGGTGGATAGATCTCATTATGGAGAGGTGCAGTGCACAAGAACCGTAACTCTGCCGATCAAATTTTTTGAGTTATTGCCCTTTGTTGATTTTATAACTTGATTCTTGTCCGGAGCATAACTCAAAAAGTATGTAAGGTACAATCATGAAACTAAATAGGTGGATATATCTCATTAAGGAGAGGTGCAGTGCACAAGAACCGTAACTCTGCTGATCAATTTATTTGAGTTATTGCCCTTTGTTGATTTTATAACTTGATTCATGTTAAACTGGTACCCCGTCTTCTCTATGTATGAAGACGGGTCGTGTACGAATATTCCTGTGATCTGATTGGTTGATTAGATTTCCCATCATGCATTTCAATATCCGTCTGTATTCTGATTAAACTGGTACCAAGTAAAATCTTACAACACCAGAAAAAATCCCATCATTCATTTCAATAAAGACAACAAATATTTTGTCATCTGCTGCAACTTTCAATCTTGTTGAGTCGAGTGTAAAATAATGTCACGAATGCCAAAAAGACTGCGTTGTGGATGGATGTAGGACGACGTTGGGCGTTATATAAATCGATATAAATTTTCCGGTAACTTTATCAGATCTAGAATTTTTCTGTTTGGAAAAGGGTTTTAATCTATTATCGCACAACAACGCATTTCGGTGCCCCAAAAGATAAAGACCGCGTAAAACACTTTGGAATTATTTTCTTCATTTCCGAAAATGTTTTCTACCCAGAAAGACAATTTAATGTTATATACCACACATTTTACACTTTTGATAGCAATGTTTACTTTTCGTCTGCAACTCCAGTGTGGAGTTAGAAAGAGTCAACGTGTGGGAATGGGTTAAGTGCAATAAAATCGATCTGATCCTTTGTCATAGGCTACTATCTGTCTTTGATGTACTGTAACAGAGTGTGTCCAATTATTAGATAAACAATTAAATTTAAAAGTAGTTTACCATATATTTATCCCTTAACACTAAAGTGTGAACATATATTTTGTCCTTGATACCACTGCGAGATAATTTTAATACCACATTTAGTACCAATAACTACATGTTATTCCCGACTCAGAATTTCGTGAAGTGGTTCTTTTCTATACTGAAGCCAAACAATTTTGATGAAATTATGATTAAAGAAAAAAAAACAAAAACAAGAAAAAACAACCCTTTTAGAATTTTTACATAATGGGTTTTGATGCACAAAACTATACTGTATGTTTTAGAAAAGATAGAAAAGACGTAGCACTTTTTCCATAATTTGAAAACGACAATTTGAATAAGTCTTATTCTTAGCTGTGAGGTTAAGACATGAAGGCCTATATGAATTAAAAAAATACTTCTCATTTCATCTCTCTTGTCAACACGGAAATTTTAATACCAAACTGCCACTAATAAGATTTTTTTACTTTTAAATGCGTCCACAATATCGTCGATGTAGCCTAAATGCAAAACCTCGTATGTCCATTTTTGCGATTTTCAAAGTAAAATTTTATATGTCCGATTTAGATTTTTCTTTTAGGTTTTAGGATATTTTGATTTATCAGTATTAATGACATAGACTCTATTTTATGTGAACATTGTGTATGAATTTCAAGTAAAACCTTAAAGTTCCGGAGAAGTTATTAAAGTTAGTTCCGGAAAAGTTATTAAAGTTCTTTCTACCCCTTAAAACTTTCAAAAAAAAAAACGAGGTTTTGCATTAACACCGACGATATGCTTTTCCTCCTCCAAACCAGAAAAAAAGATAGACTGATCTTATTTCAAAGCTGCCGCAGACACAAAACTGCTGTTGATCTACGCTACAATTTGGTGAACAAAATAACATGGATAACATTGAGCCAAGTGATAAAATGCTGATCATCAGCATTTTTTCCTTTTTTTCCTCAATGCTTTCCCAACCCCTTTCTTCTAGGGGAGCCAAATACCAGAACTTGTCTGGGAAAGAGTTAACTCATTCTCTTTATCGCAGGTCCGCGCATTCAACCGTATCAGCTTACCTAGCTTTCGTCGTCTGCAAGCTTTCTTCAGCGTCTGCGAAACGCTTTACGTATTTGCGGTAGTGATCATGGTTAGCAGACGATAATATACCTAAAATTTTATAGGAGACCAGTCCCCATTAATGATCGATAGATCTAGGGGCTGGGTACCAGTCTAGATTCACGTCCGGAGCATAACTAAAACGTATATAAGGTAGAATCATGAAAATTTACAGGTGGATACATCTCATTATGGAGAGGTGCAGTGCACAAGAACCGTAACTCTGCCGATCACATTTTTGGAGTTATTGCCCCTTGTTGATTTTCAAACTTGATTATTGTCCGGAGCATAACTCAAAAAGTATGTAAGGTAGAATCATGAAACATTACAGGTGGATAGATCTCATTATGAAGAGGTGCAGTGCACAAGAACCGTAACTCTTCCGATCAAATTTTTTGAGTTATTGCCCTTTGTTGGTTTTATAACTTGATTCTTGTCCGGAACACAACTCAAAAAATATGTAAGGTAGAAACATGAAACTTTACAGGTGAATTCCGGATTTTCGTAATTCTGTCGTGACAGAGTTGTCGTTCATGCGGGACGGTATACTGTCTTCCGGTGTCAATGTAAATAAGCGCTATCGGTGGGAAAGAACCACTAACTGCATTTACTAGCCATAATTTTGCGGATAAAATTGGAAATTTTGAACTGCATAAACTATATCGAAAGAGGCAAATACAAGACTAGCTTGGATTCGTGTAATAAGTCGCAAGAATTAGAACCAAACATCGTATCTGGCCTACGCCTACCCGAGTCTGAGAGACGGTATTATCCGAAACGCGTAGATCGTTGGGAGATTCCAACAAAGGAACCTCAGCGGAGAGAAGAAAGAGAAAACCCATCGCAACATAGTCCCAACACACTAAACGCTTACATATCAAAGTAGATCAAGTCTATTGAGACAGAAGGAGAAAAATTAATGCTGGTTATCATGGTGCTCTTACATTTTGCCAAAATGTTTCCCAAAGTATTTTCAAAACCGGGTCTTGTTTGGGGAAGCTTTAACGAACAAACAATGAATAACATAGATCTAGATTTACTTGAATGAAATAGCAAAGTTTTGAGAGAAAAGAAAAACATGCTGGCTTTGCTTTTCCCTCAATAGTTCTTATTCTACAATCTACACCAAACTGTCCTTCTTAGTTTATCTAGATCTACGTATCATAGTCTACAGCCTGCTTCAAATTTGAATTAAATTTGAAATGATGGTTTATTATGTTAACCATTTCCTATCCAATTCTTTGTTTTGATGCCCACAAATAGCGAAATCTGAATCATTCTGACAATTAGCAATACTTAATTTGGAAAGGACCATATTTTGTTGTTTGGGTAAGGGTTAAAAAATCCGTCATTTTTTTCGGCACATTTATAAACGAATTCTTCATTTTTTTAAAACTTTTTTGTTAAGTCCTGTATTTGACCTCAGTAGATTGTTTGGAAAAACATCGAGAAAAGGGAAGCAATTTGATGATAGTCAGAAATATCGCCTCTTTCCTTAATATTTTCTGTGCTTTAACATTCACTTATTCTATTTCCGATATTAATCGTTTTCCGACAGTGGAAAACCGTTTGGAACGGAAGGTTCTTACAAACAGTTACATCGAATTATGGGAGATTTCTTTTGTTATAGATCTCCGAACGGTTTAAAAATGATAGAAAGTGCAGAGGTAAATTTAGATTCCATTTTTAAGTTACAATAAAAATCATTTTCATTTAATTGCTCATTGAATTTACGAAAATATCAAAGTTGCCGCTTGTCAAACAGGCAAATGGAAGTAAACATACCGTCCCGCAGGAACGACAACTCTGTTTTACCGGAATTACGAAAAGACCCAATAGATTTTATTATGGAGAGGTGCAGTGCACAAGAACCGTAACTCTTCTGATCAATTTTTTTGAGTTATTGCCCTTTGTTGATTTTACTCTTAATTCTTAATCTTGCCTATATCTCATGTCCTTTTACACATACAGCCTTGATATCTCACACATAGATACCTCCTATCAACATCGTTCACATTTTACCATGACCTTTGACCTTGTGACCTTGACCTTGGAGTTTTACCTACTTTAAAAAAATAAACTGGGCCTATATCTCATGACTTTTTGCAAATACAGCCTTGATATTTCACACATGGACACATCTTACCAAGACCTTTCACAATTGACCATGACCTTGGACTTTGTGACCTTGACCTTGGAGTTTGACCTACTTTTAAAAACTTTAACCTGGCCGATATATCATGTCCTTTTACACATACAGCCTTGATATTAGACACATAGAATCTTCTGACCAAGACCTATCAAATAGGACTATGACCTTGGACCATGTGGTCTTGACCTTGAAGTTTGACCTACTTTAAAAAAATTAAACTGGGCCTATATCTCATGTGCTATTACACATACAGCCTTGATATTTCACACATGGACACATCCTACCAAGACCTTTCACATTTGACCATGACCTCAGACCTTGTGACCTTTACCTTGGACTTTGACCTACTTTAAAAAAAACTTTAACCTAGCCAATATATCATGTCCTTTTACACATACAGCCTTGGTATTTGACACATGGACACCTACGACCAAGACCTTTCACATTTGACCATGACCTTGGACCTTGTGACCTTGACCTTGGTGTTTGACCTACTTTAATAATACATTAACCTGGGCTATATTTCATGTCATTTTACATAAACAGCCTTGATATTTCACACATGGTCACTTCCAACCAAGATATTTCACTTTTGACCATGACCTTGGAACTTGACCTTGGAGTTTGACCTACCTTTAAAAAACTTAAACTAGGCCTATATCTCATGTCCTGTTACCTATACAGTCTCAATATTTTACACATAGACACCGCCTACCAAGACCTTTCACATTTAACCATGACCTTGGCCTGTGTGACCTTGACCTTTGATTTTTACATACTTTTAGAAATCTTTAACCTAGTCTTAATCTTATATCCTATTACACCTACAGCCTTGATATTTCACACATAGACACCTCCTACCAAGACCTTTCACATTTGACCATGACCTTAAATATTGCAACCTTGACCTTGGAGTTTGACCTACTTTTAAAAAGACTGAAACCAGGCATATATATATCATGTCCTTTTACACCTACAGCCTTGATATTTCACACATGGACACCTCCAACCAAGACCTTTCCCATTTGACCATGACCTTAACCTTGGCATTTGGCCTACTTTTAAAAACTTTAACCTGGCCTATGTTTCATTTTACTTTTACATATACAGATTTGATATTTCACACATAGACACCTCCTACCAAGACCTTTCATATTTGACCATGATCTTGGACCTTGTTAACTTGACCTTGGACTTTGACCTACATAAAATGTATGCCCTTGATGGGGCATATATGTTTTACAAACATCTCTTGTTAACATAATTTCTGACACTTGAGTTTTTCCGGATCGATAGTCAGAAGGAACTATCATAGCGTTGCACAAAAAAATCATATTGGCGACGTCAATAATTATAGAGGCATTACGCTAGTGAGCTGTTTATCTAAAATTTTTACAGGTATTCTGAATCGTAGATTAAGTGTATTTTGTGAGAACAATGATATTTCATCAGACACCCAACTCGGTTTCAGACCAAAAGGATCAACAACAGACGCATGTTTTGTAATTTTTTCTTTTATAAAGAAAACATTGTCGGAAAAATCATCGATTTTATGCATGAATACATTTGTAGATTTCAAAAAAGCATTTGATAGTGTTTATAGAAATGGTCTTTGGTATAAGTTATTTAATCTTGGGATAAAGGGTAAAATGTTAAGGTTTGTCCGAATCATTTGTGAAGGTTAAAAACATTACATCTCCTTCTTTTGATAGTCACTTGGGTCTCAAACAAGGGGTTGTAATGCCACCCCTACTATTTTCTCTCTTTATAGACGATATCGAACTATATTTGCAAGTTAATAATTATGCCCCCTTTCGAAGAAAATGGGGGTATATTGTTTTGCAAGTGTCGGTAGGTCGGTAGGTCGGTCTGTCTGTCTGTCCGTAGACCAAATTTTGTCCGGAGCATAACTCAAAAAGTATGTTAGGTAGAATCATGAAACTTTACAGGTAGATAGATCTCATTATGGAAAGGTGCAGTGCATAAGAACCGTAACTCTGCCGATCAAATTTTTGGAGTTATTGCCCTTTGTTGATTTTCAAACTTTATTCTTGTCCGGAGCATAAGTCAAAAAGTATGTAAGGTAGAATCATGAATCTTTACATTTGGATAGAGCTCATTATGGAGAGGTGCAGTGCACAAGAACAGTAACTCTGCCGATCACATTTTTGGAGTTATTGCCCTTTGTTGATTTTCATACTTAATTCTTAACCTGGCCTATATCTCATGTCCCTTTACACATACAGCCTTGATATCTCACACATGGATACTTCCTATCAATATCATTCACATTTGACCATGTACTTCAGCCTTGTGGCCTTGACTTTGGAGTTTGACCTACTTTTAAAAAAATTAAACTGGGCCTTTATCTCATGACCTATTACACATAAAGCCTTGATATTTCACAAATGGACATCTCCTACCAAGACATATCACATTTGACCATGACCACGGACCTGGTGACCTTGACCTTGGTGTTTGACCTACTTTTAAAATTCATTAACCTGGTCTATATTTCATGTCCTTGTACACATACAGCCTTGATATTTCACACATGTTTACTTCCAACCAGGACTTTTCACTTTTGACCATGACCTTGGACCTTGACCTTGGAGTTTTATCTACTTTTAAAAAACTTTAACCTGGCCGAAATACCATGTCCTATTACACATACAGCCTTGATATTTGACACATGGACACCTCTCACCAAGACCTTACACATATGACTATGACCTTGACCTGTGCGACCTTGACCTTGGAGTTTGACCTACTTTAAAAATCTTTAACCTGGCCTATATCTTATGCCCTATTACACCTACAGCCTTGATATTTCACACATAGACACCTCCTACCAAGACCTTTCACATTTGATCATGACCTTGAACTTTGATCTTGGAGTTTGACCTACTTTTAAAAAACTTACACCAGGTATATATCTCCTGTCCTATTACACATACAGCCTTGATATTTCATACATGGATACCTCCAACCAAGACCTCTCACTTTTGACCATGACCTTGGACCTTGACGTTGGAGTTTATCCTACTTTTGAAAAACTTTAACCTTGCCAATATTTCATATCCTTTTACACATACAGCCTTGATATATCACACATGGACACATCCTACCAAGTCCTTTCACATTTGACCATGACCTCGGAACGTGTGGCCTTGTTCTTTGAGTTTGATCTTCTTTTAAAATATCTTTAACCTGGCCGATATATCATGTCGTTTTAAACATACAGCCTTGATATTTGACACATGGACACCTACAACCAAGACCTTTCACATTTGACCATGACCTTGGACCTTGCGACCTTGACCTTTAACTTTAACATACGTCAAATGTAGGCCCTTGAGGGGGCATATATGTTTTACAAACATCTCTTGTTGTTCTTGGTTGACTTAAGATGACATGGTTACTTTACTTTTTGCAGACGATATGGTTATTTTAAGTGAGGACACAGATGATTTACAGCTTAGCCTTAATGATCTTAAAATTATTGTGATAAATGGGAATTAGAGATGAATACTGATTAGACAAAGATAATGATATTTTTTCTAAGGGAAAATGAAAACTGGTCATATAATGGCGAAAATATTGAAATAGTAAATATCTTTAATTATCTCGGGACTACTTTTATCTACACAGGAACATTAAATGTAAGTAATAAAATCTTGTCCGAAAGGACATTAGAAACTCTCAATATACTTTGTTGTAAAACATGTAATTTCGATTTTGAAACAAAAAACCCTTTACAACTATTTGCAGCTTTTGTTTGGTCTATTTTGTCTTATTCTTGTGAATTATGTGGATTTTGTAAAACAAACAATATAGAAAGAATTAATCTTAAGATTTGTAAGAAAATTCTAAATGTTAAATGTTCAACCGCCAACGCAGCAGTTTACCACGAATTAGGCAGATACCCAATGTAGAATAATCAAATTTTGGGATAATAGTTTATTCTGAGATAATGCAGTTATTTAAACAACCTAAATAAACATTGCTCGGTAGTATTGGTAAAGGCGATAACTGGTGTAATAATGTTAAAAACTTGTTACATGTAAGCGATTGACCAATATAGCGTGAATCATAAGCATTTTCATAAGATTTTTAAACAAAAATTGAAAGATGAATTTATACGATGTCTTTACAGTGATATTATATAGATCTTTTTATGTACTCGTAAATTATTGAAAGAATCACGTGAATTGTCCCTTTATTTTCACTTCCACGTAGATGGAGATTTTACTTATCACAGTTTAGACTGCCATCACACACGTTACATATAGAAACGGACAGACATGGTCAAAACAGGATTGAACGAAAGCAACGTTTATACTATGCATGCAATATGAATGAAATAGAGGACGAGGTCCATTTTTTACCAGTGTGTCCATTTTATAATGAAGAAATATTTTACACTCGTATAAGTGGTAAGGCCGTTCATCTAAATTTGGCAAAATATATTAAAATTGACTTTGGACGCAGAACTGTTATCGTGTACAATACGTAGTTAAGTTATGTTGTTGAAACAAAATTTGAATCCATGCTTCTCTTCCTAGTTGTACGAGGGCTATTATCCGGATTGGTTTGATATTTTTTTTAAGTTGTGTACTATTTGTAGTGATATTTTCAACGCTTATACTCTAAAGAATTATGTTTTTGATCCCGCAACAAAGACTAAGTTGTATGCATTTAAGCGCCAGTCGCTCTGGTAACGCAGGGTCACGTTGAGCGGGACAACGTTGATCGTTGGAAGGATACATAGTCAGGAAAGTCTATCATTCACACCTAATATTTACAATTCTTCTGTATACATTTAAATACAAGTGACGATATCCACTTCTACACTTTATGATTCCATTTGTCAAAGAAGTATCTATAATGAAATTGAGGAATTTTATGGATAGTTTCCACTGACACAATCTCCTTCGCAGTTATCTCCCCTGAATTGGGATTGGGTTGATCTCTGCCGGCACAGCTTGAGTTACCAAGATTTCAGGTAATTGATTTTTTTTATTTTGATTTTTATCTGAAAAAGTAAACATGTTTTTAGTGATGTTTTAAGAATATGAGGAGTCACATATGAATCCAAATAAAATATAAAATTAGATTTTTAAAATGATTTCAGAAATATAAATAAATTTCCGCCATCTTTACGATATCACGTGACATTCACCATAGTCACGTGATTTATATGCCTGTTGTGATAATGTAAGGCATTGTCGCTGTGTGGAGGTTGCACGTGACAGTGACATAGCCCATCACTTCAATTCAAACTCTCATTAACAAATTGAGACTATTACTATTCATTCTAACTAGTTATCTAGTTATCTCTATCTATCTATCGAATAATACTATAATATAATATTAAGATCAAATCAAAGAGGGTTTAAAACCTCTGCTATTAGATATTTTATCATTGTCTAATATTGGCAACATTGGAAAAGTGTCCCTGCTATAAGAGAGTTTCTTACCTTTCAGTGTAACAGAAAAAAAACAAACAAAAACCTCTGGTTCGAAATATTTACAAATATATGCATATTATGTAGTTTCCATCATTTCAAGTGAATGTCTTTAAACAAAATTCAGCTATAAACACAGATAACAGATTTAATTCAGTTCTCATTTATTTTTTCTTTTGCTCTAACGTTAAATATCAGTAATTTACGAAATCCGTTTTGTAATACGGATGATTTAGTGTTTTATCATTGCTTTCCACATTATTAACCAAACTATGTCTTATTTTGAAAGCAAAAATTACCAAAAAAGTAGAGAAACACTTTACCCCGCATGTGATATAACAATTTGCAACATCCCATAGTCATGTTGAAAATAAGGACAAAATTCGAAACCAAGTGCAATTCTTCAAATAGCTTATATGTCATTTTAATAATAAGTGATGACTCTAAACTCTTACCATGAGTTTCAAAGTTAATTTAGTCATGGGCATAGGATAAACCTATTTCAGAAAATATTCGAAAATTTACTTTTTGACCCCAAAAGGTAAAGGATGGGTTGCAACAAGGGTTCAAAAATAGATTTTCTTTAAATTCTGTGAATTGATAGGGTTATATAATTTCTTTTAATTTGTATGTGTAAAAAATCTGATGAGGGCTTTAGTTTGGGAGAAAATGGCTTACAAAGTGGGCGGGTAAATTGACATCCGGAAGCAAAATTTTACATGAAGTTAAATAACTTTTTCTGTATAGATCAGATCGAATTGAAATTTTGTATCTACTTTCAATATATTAGGGAGAGACGATTTCTGGAATCATTAACCATGTATATCAGTTCGTTAATTTTTTGTATTCATCCTTCTGTCAATCTCAGATATTGCTTATTTTTGATGTACCAGGCCTATACCTTTACGAAACTATCTCTACAGCTTTCATTTTTGTATGAATTGACATGATATTTTATGAAAATGATTCGATATAACGTAACTAAATATGTGTAAACTTTGGGTTGAATGCATTGCATATAACAACAGTTATTTGACCTTGACCTTCAAAGGTCATTCTAAAAAGTCATTTTTTATACATGTAATTGTAAGCTATACCTTTAAATCAAAAATTGGCTTATCAAGTATATTTCAAATCATTAAGCCACAGGTATAATAATCTTGCCGTTCTAAGTTTGTTCAGTGCTAATTTCATAGTAGACCTTGACCATGACATGCAGAACAATAATGACTACTGAAAAGAAAAGTGTCCATTTGCCCCTTCAAGAATCTATGTTATTATGTGCGTAATTATACCCCCCCAAATTCAATTTGGGGGGTATATAGGAGTTAGGTTGTCGGTCTGTTGGTCTGTCTGTTGGTCCGTCTGTTGGTTTTTTCTTTAAACATCTTCTCCTCCTCAACCATTCAGCCGATTCTTACCAAACTTGGCAGGAATGTTCCTTGGGTGACCTTTCTCAAAACTTATTCGTGAATTTTTGATTCGTCGAAAATTGTGGGCGTGGCAGGGCGGGCTTATCGGACTTAGAGAAATCATATGAAAAAATCTTTAAAAATCAATTATCTGGCCAATTTTAAGTAAATTTGGCAGGAATGTCCCTTGAGTGACTGTATTCAATGCATGTTCATGTCTGTTGAGTTTTTAATGGCTGTATTTCTCAATTGATCATCTCACAGTTCAAATGAAATGCAGTCCTCAAAATGCACAAAAATAGCACTGTTGGGGGGTATGATCACTTTCAGTGATTTTCTAGTTTTAAGTCAGTATCAATCGTGAATTTTCCACTGAACAAAGTAATTACAACTAGGATATTATCAAAATAACTTTATTTATTAAAAGTCACTTCATATACCAATTTTCATGATAACTTTTAGCTCAAAATCTTAAAATTCAGTATTGTAGAATAACCTTTGAATGTCAAGGTCAAATAATGCAATATTCCATGAAATATATCTGGCCCAAAGTTTACATATATTTAGTTACATCATATAGAATCATGTTTACAAAATATCATGTCAATACATGCAAAAATAAGGGTTGTAGAGATAGCTTCGTAAAATCAGTACATCAAAAATAAGCGCAATCTGAGATTGACTGAAGGACGAATATACAAAATGAAAAAAACTGATTTACATAATTAATGATTCCAAAAATCGTCTGTCCTTAGTACATTGAATGTACATGCAAAATTTCAATTCGATCTGAACTATACAAGAAAGTTATTTAACTTCAAAGTAAATATTTGCTTCCAAAGTCAATTTATCCCATCCACTTTATTATCCATTATCTCCAAAAGTAAGGCCTTATCAGGTTTTTTAAACAGACAAATTAAAGATATTATGTTAACCTATCAATTCACAGAATTTAAAGAAAATCTATTCTTTGAGTAATTTTGAGCCCTTGTTGCAACTCAGCCATTTCAATTAGAGATTACAGAAAATGTGCTTAGAATTTATATTACTAAGCGGAATTGTGTTGTCAGAAAACATGATTGAGATGGAAAAAAAATAATTGTACCACTTTACTACGTGTAACACTTTGCTCCGGGTTCCAAAATGGATCTTAATCAGCCCGTATATATACTGAAATGAAAAAGTTTAGTCAGTATAAAGTTTTTGGTCAATAATTTTGTCTAAAACGTTTTACAATGCCAAAATTTTTACTCATAACAATCTTCAACGAATTTAGAACTAGTCGGTGAAATTCAATTGGCATCCATGTTTTGTTTAAACTTCTTTTCGACAATTCAATCCAAAAGGGGTCAAATTGAAAAGTCACAGCTTCAGGAGTGACTTTTTGTAGAGTCTAAATTCCTGGTAATTGATATGAAAAATCGGTCTTTGTATCATTTCTTGGTAGAATAGAAGTCTCTTTATTGACTGTGAGTGCGAAAACTTCTTTTTAATGGAATTTACAGTAGATTATGGTGACTGACGCACCCAACCTGTTGCTCCTAGCATTTTACTGCGTTTTCAAGAAATCGTTCTAGCAGGACCAGTAGCTGGTTTACCACTGATACAAAGTTATTTATTGTAGACACACAATTGGAAAAAAATAACTGACATTCAATATTTGTCAAACAATGCCTGAGATCTGGCTAAGCCAATGCTCGAAAAGCCAACTCTCGGGTAAATGGCCAGGCAAATAAAAGACAGACTTTTTAAACAAAATGTCATTATTGAACAAATTGGTTTCAGTGTTGTCAATTTTCAATGTTTTTTTTGTCACTTTGGACGTGACGTAAGTTGATGACGTCACAATTAACGTTTATTCCAGATACGCTGTTTTCAGAGGTAGCAATGACCAAAATCTCATGCATGTGCCCATTTTTGACAACAACTACACCAATGCTTAAAACTGAAAGAGATTGCCAAGTTCAAACTGTAGGAATCCGCCGGAGTTTGTAGGTTAGGTAGATGGTTTCTAACATTGTCATTTTTGGCCAAATTGATTAAGCCAGGGTGCTAAAATCATGTAAGCTGATGCCAATTATATTGTGGTTTTTTTGTATCTGGGCTATTGCGTTTGGTTTGCATACATTCATACAGGAGAAAGACTTGTGCCTTAACTGCAGCAAGTGCACCTGTCACATTTTGAAATTCTTTTAGCACAAACCTAAAAACTAAAATTTAGCAACATTATTTGAAGATGTTTGTTAAGTGTTAACAAATATTATGTCAAATTTTACACTGATATGTTGTATTTTGGCCGATATACATGTAGTCTAATATGTATCAACATGGTTCAAAATTACCATGTACGTAGGAGAAGTATAATTTATTTCAAATTTGATCAGGATAAGCCAATGTATGCAGCCTAACTTGTATCAAAATAAATCTAGATCAGCCAGTATATACATGTAGTCTAATTTGTATCAAAATGGTTCTAGATCAGTCTGTATATACATGTAGTCTAATTTGTATCAAAATAAATCTAGATCAGCATGTATATACATGTAGTCTAATTTGTTTCAAAATAGATCTAGATCAGTCTGTATATACATGTAGTCTAATTTGTATCAAAATGGATATAGATCAACCTGTATATACATGTAGTCTAATTTGTATCAAAATGGATCTAGATCAGTCTGTATATACATGTAGTCTAATTTGTATCTAAATGGATCTAGATCAGTCTGTATATACATGTAGTCTTATTTGTATCAAAATGGATCTAGATCAGTCTGTATATACATGTAGTCTAATTTGTATCAAAATGGTTCTAGATCAGTCTGTATATACGAGGGGCGTTCATTAAAGATTTCCCCTAACCTACTTCCAATAAATATAGAAAATTGAAACTTGGCACAAATATCAATCTTTCTCTAAATGACCTCTAGCCAGAGATACATACTTCTGCCATCGTCTACTGCAATTTTGGAGACCTGTTCTGTAGAACACAGTAGATTGTGCCCGAAACCTTGATTTGACTTGATGGTGCCATCACCAATGACAGACTGTGGGCGCACAGGAGTCGGGCTGTTTCCACAGACTTGCGTCCACACTTGAACTGAGTATACCAGTGTTTGACAAAGTCATATGATGGGACATCTTCCCCACAAACTTCTTTCATGCCATCAAATTCCTCCTTTAGAGTGCGACCTTTCAAATACAGGAATCTGATGACTGCTTGCTCCATCACGCTTCTTTACTTAACTTCAGCACACGGAAATGAGAAACAAATTACATTTCAGAGCTGCAATTTTTCATGTAACCTATAGAGATATACGGTAATGTATGTGTACAATATCAACTTCCTACCTCAACTGAAAGTAGTTCAGGGGAAATCTTTAATGAACGCCCCTCGTACATGTAGTCTTATTTGTATCAAAATGGATCTAGATCAGTCTGTATATACATGTAGTCTAATTTGTATCAAAATGGATCTAGATCAGTCTGTATATACATGTAGTCTAATTTGTATCAAAATGGATCTAGATCAGTCTGTATACACATGTAGTCTAATTTGTATCAAAATGGATCTAGATCAGTCTGTTTATACATGTAGTCTAATTTGTATCAAAATGGATCTAGATCAGCCTATATATACAGGGTGTTTCATAATATGTGTTACCATTTCTAGTATTAAGTATATTTTAACCGAGAAATGTAAATTTAAATGAAATGTATAATGCGATAGTAGACATAATAAAGTTTTATTTGACATATAACACTATTATATTTGCGTTCAGGATTGATACCGATTCAACCCCATTAAAAAGTACAGTTTTTTGACAAAGCATTCTAGATGACGTCATCCATGTTGCAAAACGACGTCAACCTGTTTCTTAATGTTTGTAATGACCGAATTGCATGTGTCCATTGGAATATTCTGTTTTGACAATGAAATGCTATTTAAATGCATTTTTGGATATTGCAACATGGTTATACGTACATGCTCGTTCAGATATATCATAATCAAAGAAGAAGTTCAAGCGAAGTGAGGTCTTGGGAGTGCGAAAACCACACTTTATCTGACCTGTACGAAATCTATTGTGTCCCAAATGTTTTCTCAATCCACACAATATTTTCTCTTGAAGTGGGGGCGCCGCAACATCCAGCCAGAATCAAAGGGTATTAAAGTCTGTAGCTTTTAGCCTTAATGCAAAATCATATTTCTACTTTATTTCATGCAGATAGTGAACTCTATTTAAAGTTGTCTAAACCTCACAATTTTCGTCCTCACAAAAGAAGGGTCCAGTTATTACAGACGTCCATACTGCTAAATTGTGAGAATGAACTTATCTTTACTGACAAAGTCAGATTTCTCTAAGCATATGTGTTGAATATTCATCATCAGGATATTATTTTTTCATAAATCTGATGACAGTTATTGATAAATAATTGATAAAGCTGTATGACAGGTTTCGTCCATGCGTCAACGGAGAGCACCATTTTTGAAAAACTGCCCAAATTTGATGACGTCAAAAAAGACGTCATGACGTCAATATTTTCCCTTAATTTTTGATTGACACAAAACTTTATTATGTACCCTTTAAAAAGGTGTATAACATAACGATATTGTATGTAAAGTCAATGATCTATATTTATTTGTAATGGTAACAGATATTATGAAACACCCTGTACATGAAGTCTAATTTGTATCAAAATGAATCTAGATCAGTCCCAACATATTTGCAATCTAATTTGAATCTTATATCCTCTGATAACATACAATATTAAATTCTTAATTCTTAAAACCCACGATATAGTATTGTTTGTCCGAAATTATGTCACTGGTTACTATATTAAATGATTCCCTATTATGTTATTTAATTAAGATCCAAACGTTATCGTCGCTTTTCAACGAAAACCGCATAACTGCAGCTTGTTTTAAGCTGCAGTTACGAGGTTTTCGTTGAAAAGCAGCGTTTTGTTATGAGTGTTCATTTGAATCGTCTCAGTGAGTACCTTCATAAACAATCAGTTAAATACAGCATGTGAAAACCCATCTTCGCTAGCCAAGGTTGAACCCACCTACGTTTGTATTCACCCTTGGTGGATTTAGTCCGGTTTTCTTGAAATCGCGAAGCGCCGCCTAGCGGTTGTTCTGCTGGTTGTTTACCTCCATTATTGATGACGTCATTAACGCGCGTTGTCTTTCGCGTCATACGTCATGCGGATTATGAAAAAGTTAGCTGCTTTTTTGGTCGAATTGTCGAAAGTATAATAATTTGTCGATTAAAGATAGGGAATTCCTGTCTTTCGCAGTGAAATTCTTAGGACAAATCGCCCATCTTCGCGTTTTTGAGTTGCAAATGCAATGCTTTTCCCGCCCGTTGTCATGAATTGGTTACTCATAACAAATGTATCAGTCGACAATCTGATTGGTTTCAGCGAGACTTCGCTGGAACCAATGAAAACGTTTTCCAGGACACCAAGAAAATCGGACTAAATACGCCAAGGGTGAATACAGAAACGACGTTACGTCGTAGATGTCACCCTTGGCTTGCGAAGATGGTGAAACCCCATTCCCCCCGCTTATCTGTAGCCTTTGGTTGGTATTCACCAACAAGTCTTATTCTAAATTGACCTTTCAAAATAAACAAGAATCAATCCGATTGGCAGAGACATACGACTCGTCCAATAAGATGTAATTCGGATTTTGACAATCAATTTAGAAATATTCGTCAATACTGCCCTTGATCCCCAATATCTTTTTGATCTTATTAATCGTCTTAATCGTTTAATCCTTTCCCAAACAGGGCTTGGTTTTGACGTCCCTGAAAGAAAATCATTGAGACAAAAGAAGAAACCAGCAGTTTCTCCCTTTGCCTAAATGTTTTCTGTACAATATTTTACACAAATCCCTTCTTTCATAACATCAATTTCGTCCTTAACAGCAGCTTTTAATAATGACCGCCCGATGATATTGTTGTTTGGGAAAGGGTTAAAAACGGTACAAATTAAGACTTAATTAAAATCTAAAATGTTCAGAAGGCAAACCAAGAGATGCTGAAAGAACTTGAACATATCACAAAAATACTCGGGCAAAAGGAGAAAATTTTATGCTGGTCATCAGCATTTTTTTCTTTTAGACTCAATGTTTTCCCAAGCACTTTTGCATTTCGCTGTTTCTCAAAAAATAGAATAGCAACTGCAGCTTAAAACAAGCTGCAGTTGCGAGGTTTTCGTAGTAAAACAAGAAATTGGTTCTTAAGAAAGCAATATTCTTTGGAAAATGTTTAGATAATCCATTACATCACAGTAGAACTTTTTGGCGCCCCTTAAGAGAAAGACTTAATAAAACATTGTAGAAAATGAAGAATTTCTCGTTACAATCTTTTCTACCAAGTATGATAAAAAAATCGAATTTTATTCAAAGAAATAGTTATATGAACATTCTTTGAATTTGGTCAGGTTCAAATTTTGTCGCTTGGTAATGTGTTAAAAAATAAACAATATTACTTACCCGTGCTTTAATATTCGCGCGTCACATCTCTGCTGGCCGTGTCAATGATAGATCAGATATTCCCTTCTTGTAATTCAAATATTAGGGCTAATGGTGCCTTATAAAGACATATAATTACAAGGACATTGTTGCTATAGTGACAAAACGTAGGTAAAAATCACTGCAGAAAGTGAAGTACATGTATAAAAATAGATAAAATGGAAAAAAACTACCTATTGTGGGAAAAGCAGGAGCACGATACATGTATGCTACGTATTTTGCCAATTTCAATTTGAACCCGCCAATGATAATGCAATTATAATTACGTATGGAAATCGAAAATTGTCGCTTTTCAACGAAAACCTCGTAACTGCAGCTTGTTTCAAGCTGCAGTTACGAGGTTTTCGCTGAAAATCGAAATTTAGTAGGGAACGTGGAGATTTCCGGAGTTCGAATCGTTCAAGGTTTTTTTCCGTTTTTTTTTTTTTTTTTTTTTTTTTTTTTTTTTTTTTTTTTATGAAAATGATATTTTAATGTTTATTTTGCTCATGAAATACGTTCAAAATTGAAATAAAGTAGGTAAAGAAAATAATTTCGTTCCTTTTCCTACTACATTTCAATTTTCCACATTTTCCTACTAGAAAAGCACAAAAAATGTATTTTCTAACATAATTTTCTTCTGCATCATATTTGAATTTGGACCGGACTAAAATGTTGCCGTCTGGTGATTTTTATCGCTTCAAAAAGGGTTTAACGCTGAAGGTCTAAGGGAAGTAAATATGTTTGTCGTTACATTGTGAAAAAACTATAGGGAAGGTCCGACGAATTATTACGATCAAGATGACATGTGATTGGACAATATTTTTTACTGGAATTGAACATGATTTATTCATTTGAGACTGACTATATTCTATTTTCAAGTTAAAGCTACTATTTCCCAGATTTGGACCCAAAAATTGTCAAATACAAACGAAATGTACACTTTTTAAGCTTTATATGACCTGATTAAATGATTACGAGAAACTATTGAAGCAACGACTCATTTTTTCGCAATTTGATACCAAATTCTTGAAGCGATGTCGAAAGTAGGTCAAAACAGTAGGACATGCGACTTTCTTAAATGACGTCACAACATACATGATGACGTCATATTGAAATTTAAGTATGAATCTCGTTTGAATCATGGTCCGCGCTGTATGCGCATGCGCAACAATTTGAAAACAATTCTAACCCCATCAGTGATGGGGTTGAATTTAGGCTTGGATTCTCCCTAAATTCAGCTATCTGTCTTGTAATTTTGGCTCATTCTCTGTCTGAATCGCTTATTATTAACCATCCCGAGGTGGTCAACACAAAAGTTTTGCATATTTTTTCAAAAAATTTCATTTTTTGCAATTAGACCATCTGTTACCGTCGCCCTTTAAAAGCAAAAAATCTATGATTTTGAATCATTTTGGCAATTTCTGGGCCATTTTAAAAGTGGGTATCATACTCTGAAATGCTTCTGAGACGAGCTCCGCAGTTAGGGTGATCTCAAAAATTGGGTCAAAGGTCATAGCGAAAAGGATTCATGCCATACTAAAATTCATTTTTTCGGGTGTATGAATGGATGTTCTAGAATTTAAGGTAGGTCAGATCATTGCTGCAAACTCGTGGACTGAGCTATAAACCAAAATGTTATAATGGTCGCCTATGCAAAAATAATTACTTCCCTAAGACCTGAAATGGTATTCAAATGTTGTAACATTCTCTTTCACAGAGGCTGAACATTTCATTTATTTCGCCTCTGTACAGGGCTGCGGAAGAATATGAAAAATAAAGACAGAGTATTAGATCAATTCAATTGATTTGAGAGCACTTCTGATACAAAAAGAATAATATTTTCTTTCTCTAATGCATAATACAAGAATCGAAACAATTAAACTGTAATTAAAGGCGTTATCCTTCGGTAAACCACGACTAGCCGAGTTAGTCCGTTGCCGAGATGATATGTAAAGAGCAACGAACGATCACTTTGCGGGGAGAATGGTGCTGTACAGATGCCCACGCTAATATGATGTTTATAAACAAACCTTTAACCTATAAAAACACGTTATTGTATAGTTGGCGCAAGATCGTATGGCACATGTTTACATTTTGTTAAATGTAAACAAAACAGTGTGGCTTAAAATGTGATGAATTATATCACTCTGCCTAAATGTTTAACATATAAATTTACGCCACTACTTAAAAAGACTTTAGTCATGTTTCATACAGCAATGTCTTATTTACATTTGAACGAAATGTAACATGTGCCATACGATCGTGCGCCAACAATAGAGACGCACGTGCAAATTGTCTCGTCAATATTACATCAAAATACTGATTATCATCAATATGGTTTCATTTTGATCTTTATAACCTATGATTAGTAAGTTGATTCATGTTTCATTGTTTGGCGGGATTCTGAATATCGTTGGATCACTATACATGTAATATAGATGAAACATAGTAAACAAAGTCGAGAAATGTTTTCATGGTCGAAAATCACGTCGCTCTACAATTTCAGAAAATATTAGATAATCATTTTCATATACTACCGATTTGAAAATGGTTTGAATCGCATAAAAGGCTGAAAAACGTTAAAGATTAGATATATGTTGTTGATATTTAAAAAAAAATGATAAAAAAAGTTATTGACGACCAACCAAAATTTTGGTTGGACATCAATAACTTTTTATCAGATGATTTTTAAAATACCCACCACATCCTACAAATCTCTGATTCTGCTTTTTTCGTTCATACCGAAGTCAAAATGATCAAGTGTTAAAAAGATTATTGACTATTTTATGAAATTGTTCAGTCACATATGATTCTCAACAGTAGTTTTGAGCAATTACCCACCTGTTTATACCATCTTCTCTCAAATTTGAAATGATCGACCAATTTCGATAAATTCTATTTTCATTACAAATGTGCTTTATCTAGGCTACATTAAAACCACAAATCAATTAGATCTATATATTTTAGCATTTAACAAATTCCAAAAATATATATATCCCCTTTACTCCAATTATCGATGACACAAGGAGAATTTCACCTCGCGCTGTCAAGGGAGTGTAGTGGACCTTTTATAATCAAATTATCCAAACATAATAAGAGAACAAGGAGTACTTCCTGTGAACTTTTTGTCAAATATATTCTTGTTGGGCGTTTTAATAGAGCTCCAGGAAATGGGCATTAGGGAACAACATGGATCTAGATCGGCTGCACATACATGCATCATGAAATGAGAATGTGATGTCTCTTTCAACACTCAATCGCCAAACAATTTTTCATCTGATGCAGAATCCAATAACTGTAACGTACAGTCGACACTCGTTATCTCGACATCGGATTAGTCGAATTTCCGCTAAAGTCAAAGTGAAAAACTGGACACGTCCTCATCAATGAATATCAAAATATTAAACAAAATTATTTTGATATAGATGTAGCCATTGAAATATAGTAGGAAAATGAAATAAATTGCTCATGTCGAGCAATTTCTTTCCTTTTCCTAATATATTTCAATTATGAACGTACTGGGCGAGCATAAAAAACGGTTAAATATAGTTTTAATAGAAACAACGAAAAAAATCGGATTTGTCGAATTCCGGATATGTCGCTGTATTTTGACGGTCCCTCTGACTTCGACTCAATGAGTGTCGACTGTAACTTCATCCACCAGAAGCTTCGTGCTTTCAGTGTCATCTCCACCATTGACTAGCTTTCTGTACCCAAAACCTAGGTTCGAATCTCCGAAATCCCCTCGCCCCAAAACCCGTCGTACGAATCTTACAATTTTATCCCCGGAAGATACGAGCCCGTAAACCACGAGCATTATAAGAATGTTGAAGATGATATGAAAGCCGTAGAGAGCCGTCACAAAATGGACGTTGTTAATGTCATGTTTGTCCCAAGCGTCGTTACTGCGACTACCACCACCTTAAAGAACAGAAATGACAAAAATTAAGGTAGTATTCCCCTAATTGAACTGGTACCTGTTGTATACGATGTATTACAACTGGTAGGCCCTGGCAAAACCGTGTCCAATGATTGGTTAGTATACACAACCGATGAAACCTCGACCAATCAGAGCCGATCGTTCACGGTCAGGATTTTGACCGTGGGGATTAGCTATTACCAGACTCTTTACAACGTAGTGTATCAGAGACTGGAACCAGACTAACCCCTAATGAGATTCGAGCGACGTCGGAATTATTCGGGCGATGTCGAAAACATTCGGCGATGGAACCTTCCACCGCCGAATGTTTACGACCGCGCCTGAATAGGTTCGGATACGTAACGTCGCAGGTCGAAAAAATCCGATGTTTTCTGTATCTCAAAATGGCTACATTACGGGTAGTCTACCTTAAAGTTGAAATTGGAAGAAGTTGCAGGCGACACAGCAAAGTGTTTATATTATGTAGACATATCCCTGTTATTGCAGAGAAAAGCAATATGCTCATTATTTTGCGCGCGACGTTTGCTAAGCCTGTGCGCATCAAGCGTGGTCTTCGAAATCAAATTTGACTATTTTTCAATGGATTTAACTGTATTTATTTTACATCAATTTGAAAGTTTTTTCGACTCAGATTTGATGGCATTATGGCAGTATTTAGAGATGACAATGTGTCAAACTTGCAAAACGGAGACAGCTCAACTGATGGTAGTGTTCTACTTGAACGGAATTTGCCATTAATGGATGGAGTTCTGAATTGTATTGGATGCATCAACCCTATGTTCTCCTAACATGACCCTTCTGGGCCGAATTCAGTTATTATTCTAAATCGGTCGTACAAATTCAAATCAGACAACTATGACGTGTTGGTGTATTAAGGTAGGGCCTGGGTAATGCACTTCTGGTATAATCGTTATATTTCGGCTTATTCCGTGACGTCCATGTTCTAGGTTATTTATCCTCGGTTGCCGGACATTTCCATATGACTGAGTAGTAGACTGGGCGTGCCCAGGAAGGAACTCCCTTCTGTTGACCTGTTTCCAGCTTTGAATGGTGGAGGAAGACCCCCAAGTGGGCACCTGAGTAGAACCACCGACGTTCCGCAAGCAAGCTGGATAGCTTCCTCACATTTTCGCCCGTTTCCGTAACAACGGAAATAATTGAGCGTGCTCAGATTTCCGGGGAATATTTTAAAATAAAATGTGAAAATGTTTCTAAATTGTATGAAGAGTCGACAAAAAAAAACGAAAGTCAAAAATTCAAAATCTGAGAGGAATGAAAATTACTTCCCTTTAAATCTTAGAATCGTTTAAAATCATCGATTCGCACCATACAGATTTCGTTCCATAACTGATTACCCAGGCCTAACCTTAATACCATTCCTGCCTTTTATCTTTTCCAAATAAATTGATATTCTACATTACGAATTCGTGGTACATAGTTTTTTGGAAGCAGTGAGCGATTACTTGACGGGCAAACAATCTATTCGTAAACGATTTGAAAAAAAACTGCACATAGATCAATTAAGCGCGTCGTGTTGAAGAAATATTATTATCAAAATCATTGACCAAAATTTTAATTTTTGGTAAGAGAAAGATTGGAGAAAAAACGTTTTATCACACGTAGTACAGTATGCCGTATCAATGTACGTACCATGCCAAGCCGGGACAAACAGGATAAAAGCTGTTTGGATTAACCAAGTCCCTAAAATCAACACCCCTAAACATCGAATGAGCTGCGGCGTTATTGCCTCCCTTTGTCTCATTTCCCATATCATCATTGATGTCAAGATAGCTATCGTTGGTATGGGTAACCTAAAAAAGATAGAAAGAAACACAATGAAAACGGTATATAATTCAAACAATTGTATTGCTTAACGTTGAAAAACACTATCATTTTAATATCTGATAACAAATCACAGAAAACATTACTGCAGATGAAATGGGCAATGAAGTTCTGTTTGTTTATACATGTCTTTGAGCCAAATTCACAAATATACAGTTGTATGGTATGCTGAACACCAAATTCATAACTTTATATTTTGCTAGTATGCAGAACAGTATCATTGATTTGATTGATAATAATTTTAAACAAAATGGCTACCTTATACAGCCCAGAGACGTTTTAATTAAGCCTGTTGTTACCTAAAGTATAAGGAAGGGAGACAGCGTTCATCGCGTTCTTTAGAGCGATATTTTTTAAAGATTTCCTAAGATATTTTTAACACAGCGTCTTTGAGACCGAGATTATAAGCGAGGTTCCGAATGTTCCATACTTCATACAAATGACGTCATCATGACGTCATTTGTATGAAGTATGGAACATACACCCAAACACACTTTGAATTTTAAACCGTGACCTGTGTATTCATGAGAGCAAACAAAAGGTCACGTGGTCGTTTTACTATATAATTCATTGAGCGAGTCGTTATTTTCACGCAAGCATTTTTCAATTATTCTGCCTTAGTACGAAGAATATTTTATACAGTCATTTTCGTTAATTATTAGAGTTTTGAGTTACAGAATTTTTTTGCAACTTTGATTGAAAAAAAGAGATTTTTTGGCTTGTAATCATTCGTACCCTGTCTCCATCGCCCGTTACCACCATGCAAGTTCAGGATGAGCTACTGCTTTTGAAAACTAAATAAAATCAATTTTGCAGAAGCATGTGAGATCCTTAGTACTGTCCAAGTGTGAGCGGTAATATTTTGCATGTGTTTGTGCTCTAGATTAGAGCCAATAATGGACAGGTCACAGGATGTATTCCCAGCCTCGGAGCGTGGACAATTATAAATAAACTTATGGCTGAAATATTGTTGAGAGGTGTTAAATTAAAAAAGAAATGACAAGAAAAATGTTTTAAACCTTAACCAAACAAGAAATGTTAATGTTTTGACTGTCAAGGGCGGATCCAGGATTTTTTCAGGGGAGGGGGGGTCTAGCCCATAAGATGGAAGATGGCTTTAAATTTGTGAATTGTGTAACGATACATGTATAGGCTTACTGTACTAACTTTGTATAGTCAAAATTCGATTTTCGGCCAATTCAAGGCGAGGTCCGGACCCCCTTCTAGATCCGCCCTTAACTGTGCTACAGAGATTGTTTCGAAAATCATTTCAAGAGACAAATTAATGAAATACTTTTAATCTTTTTCCTCAACGTTTTCTATACTTCTATGTACACACGCAAGGGTGGATCCAGGATTTTTTCGGGGGGGGGGGGGGGGGGGGAGAGGATCCAATCCCAATTGCCAGGGAGGGGGAGGTCCACGCCCAAATGATGACTTAAATATGTTAAATTATGACGCTTTGATTATAGTCAACATTCAATTTTCGGCTTATTCCAGGGGGCGGGGGCGAACATCCCGACCCCCCCCTCTAGATCCGCCCTTGCACATACAAAAATCCTTCTTTCAAGATGCCCATTCTGTTGTCTGCAAGAGCTTCCAAATTGAATCAGTTGTCGTTTAGAAAAGGTTTTAAAAGCCGCTGTCAAACTTGTAAAGTCTAAATATTTTGCCGTTTGGGAAATGGGCTTTAAGAGCAATGCTTTTATTATCAAATTGATCTACCATAATGAATTATCTATCTACATAAGCCTTTCGGTACTGAGATTGTCATCTTCACTCTGAAAATGGCATGTTTCGTACATTTTTTTGTTGGGGAAAGGGGCTTAAAAACATGAAAATGACAGTTGAAGCTGGCGGCTAGGTCCTCAAAAGATCCGTGGATACTACGTTTTCGGAGGGTCAAAATGACTTAAAAGCCAGTAAAGACCATAATTGGAAGTCAGTCAATGATATCCCGTCGAGAATCACAGAGGAATCATCACAAAACTGAGTGTGATTCCTCTTAAACTTCTTCTTTCCTCCGTTCATTTCCATTGCACGTTTCATTTCCATTGCACGTTGGATGCTTTGCTCTCATTTGGGTCAGAGCCTCGATCTGGCATCAAAAAGTGTTACTATTTTTAGTAACAAATTGGAAGTGTGTTTGGGTGTATTCGGAACTCCGCGGTTTACGAATCATGAAGCATTCGGAAAAACCCGGCCAATTATCTCCCATATAGATTCTACAGAATTTACCGAGGGGTTCCGAAATAAGTATAGAACAATGGCGGCTCGCAGTAATCGTCTTAAATATCTTGCCCAAAAGAGCGCTTTATCCTTAAACATCTTAAGAAATCTCAAGATATCTCAAGAAATCTCGCTCTAAAGAACGCGTTCATCTGTTACATCTAATTGGTGTACACAAAACAAATGCCTACTAAATGATAAAGATATTCCTGTCGGAGAGTATCAAGGAATTACGTAACTGAAAAAAGACCATTTGATTGGCCATTGATATCTCGTCATCATTGACAGCATCAATGACATCATTAAATTGTATTTACCTATGCAGCATGTTTTCTAGTGGCGCTTTGTTCATGGACTCGGAACTGTGGAAGTACAATTGTGTCGCTAACCTAGGAGAAAATTTCAAAATTATCAAATAATAAGCAAAACGTCATGTTTTGCGTCGAATACATGTATGTGCTATAGCTAAAAGTTTATAACTCTAGACTTGTATACAAACACTATTTAAACAAATATACTGAACCGCAAAAATAACGCTCTACTTTTTAAGGTAGTCGATCATATATAAGATTAACGCGACGTCGTTAACATTCGTAGAATTATAAAAAAACGAATGTAGTTCATTGCTCAGTTATACCCTTTACGGGTCAAAGGCAAAAATGAAGAATCCTGCCAAGCAATTAAACATAAATCAATTTACTAATCATAGATTATAAAGATCAAAATGAAACCATGTTGATGATAATCAATATTTTGATGTAATATTGACGAGACGATTTGTCTCTACAATACAATGTTTTTTATAGGATTAAGGTTTATTTATAAACATCAGATTAGCGTGGGACACCTGTACATGAACATGTTTGAAAACGTTTTTTGTTTTCAGACAGGGATTTAACTCCAATTAAGAAACCTGAGTATTTTCTGATGACAATTGCATGTCAAAACGTTTGTTAACAATAATAATGCTACATTTTTCAACGCTTTGTAATTATAAAATGCATGTGTCTATGAATGTTACAATCGCATATGCATCAAAAACTTAATTCAAAACTTAAACTTGTTCAAATGTCTTACTACTTAACCGTTCTAATTACATATTTTATCATTGTTTTATTAGTCAATTGATATTTAGATCATCAGCTATTCAAATCCTACTAACCTGTCTATAGTCTCTAAACATGTTATACATCCACCAGAACCCCAGTATCAAGAAAACCACGCCCTCGTCAGCATGACCAATAAATGAACCCATTTTTGTATCTTTTAAGTCTCAACAATACCTGAAAGCCGAAAATAACACGACTGATAACCACGTGATACAATATTTTCAGAAAATCTTCAATAATTTTGTGAATACTGGACCGATTTGAATTCGGTTTAAAGCAGAGAATAAGGACAGACGTCACGCATTAGATGGATGTTGTTGATTTTTGTAAAATCAACTGATAAAAAAGTTATTGAAGATAAACCAAAATTTTGGTTTATCTTTAATAACTTTTTATTAGTCGACTTTTCAAAAATCAAACACATTCAGCTTATTCCTGGCATTTTCCCATCTTCTCTGCTTCAAACCGAATTCAACTTGGTCAAGTATTAAAAAAGATATTGAAGATTATCGGAAATTCTGAGTCACGTGATTATACACCGTGAATAAGTGCGTTAATACTTGGCCAATTTGAATACTGTTTGAGGAAGATTGGGTAGAAAAACGTTTGACTTAGCTTGATGTGATAGATCTGTTAATAATCAGTTGATAGAAAATATTACTTTTTTCTCGACTGATTTTTAAAAGATCCTTTGCAATTAGCAAATCCCAGGCTTTATGCACTTTAAAAACTGATTCCAATCTATCACATAGTAAAAGAATCGTTGAAAGTTATCAAAAATATTCTGTCATATGATTACCAGACGTGTTATACGTCTGTCTTTAAAGTGACATTTCACAGATATTTTTTTAGATAAATTTTACTTTTATTTTCAGCTGAAAGAGCATATCACCCAGAATTTCCGATAATCTTCAATATCTTTTTTAATACTTGACCAATTTGAATTCGGTTTGAAGCAGAGAAGGTGGGAAAATGTCAGGAAACAGCTGGAAGTGAAAATTTTGGTTTATCTTCAATAACTTTTTTATCAATTGATTTTTCAAAAATCAACCACGTTCATCTTGTGCGTGATGTCTGTCCACATTCTCTGCTTCAAACCGAATTCAAATCAGTCCAGTATTTACAAAATTATTGAAGATTTTCTGAAAATATTGTAGCACGTGATTATCTACCGTGTTTAAACACGTTCACTGGTATCGATGATAGCAAACATAATAATGATTAATCCGTATCTGCAACAATGCAATACACGCGATTCTAAGATCAAATTGCTCAGAATTTGCCTAACACATTTGTACATGTACGTAGTAGTGTGTGCCGTCGATTTTTAATTTAGATAGCCATGCCGTTTTATGCAATAAAAGAAAAAAAAATATTTTGTACACGTCTCTCTAGAGGGAGAGATACAAATGTATCCAAAGTAATAATATGCTCGTTTATAAAGTAAATTGTGCAGAGCAGCTTTGATATTTGAACGTTAACGACATTTTTGTTACAAACTATTCACACACACACACACAATCATGCTCACTGGCGCGAGAGAAACAAATGTTATACATGTATGATGATGTTTTTATTGATGTGAGACTAACTTCACATCATAATCGATTATCGGTGAATTAACGGATGGAGAATCTGGAACCGGTCGATCTTCGACTATGTGATTGGTTTTATTGCATTTGATGTATGAAGGCCTGAATACTTGTAGATTTGTTTTGTCATTCGATAAGGATTCTGTTTCAAAATATATCATACTTAAAAAGAGTTAGGAGTACTAATCTTAAATGAAATGTTCATGTAACAAAATACTTAATTAAATGATTCTTTTCTTCCCCCCTCTCATCTGCAAACGAGTGCTTTAAAGCCAAACGGGTTTTTTCGTAGGCCTTTACAATGTTAACCACGTACCGTATTTCCGATAACAGGTGCAGTAAGGTTAAGCCTCTCTTACAACCCGTCGTGCGTCCTTATAAAGAGATGTTTGTAAAACATATATGCCCCCTCAAGGACCTACATTTCATGAAGGTCAAAAGCTAAGGTCAAGATCACAAAGTCCAAGGTCATGGTCAAATATGAAAGGTCTTGGTAGGAGGTGTCCATGTGTGAAATATGAAGGCTGTATATGTAAAAGGACATGAAATATAGGCCAGGTTAAATTTTTAGAAGTAGACCAAAAGCCAAGGTCAAGGTCCAAGGTCATGGTCAAATGCGAAAGGTCTTTGTTGGAGGTGTCCATGTGTGAATTTTCAAGGCTGTATGTGAAAAAGGACATGAGATATATGCCTTGTTTAAGTTTTTTTAAAGTATGTCAAACTCCAAGGTCAAGGTTGCAATATTCAAGGTTATGGTCAAATGTAAAATGTTTTGGTAGGAGGTGTCTATGTGTGAAATATCAAGGCTGTAGGTGTATAGGACATAATATAAAGGCCAGGTTTAAGATGTTTAAAAGTATGTCAAACTCAAAGGTCAAGGTCACACAGGCCAAGGTCATGGTCAAATGTGAAAGGTCTTGGTAGGAGGTGTTCATGTGTAAAGTATCGAGACTGTATGGGTAACAGGACATGAGATATAGGCCTAGTTTAAGTTTTTCTTAAAAGTAGGTCGAACTCCAAGGTCAAGGTCTAAGGTAATGGTCAAAAGTGAAATGTCTTGGTTTGAATTGACCATGAGTGAAATATCAAGGCTGTATGCGTAAAATGACATAGAATATAGGCCATTTTAATGTTTTATTAAAGTAGGTCAAACACCAAGGTCAATGTCACAAGGTCCAAGGTCATGGTCAAATGTGAAAGATCTTGGTCGTAGGTGTCCATGTGTCAAAAATCAAGGTTGTAGGTGTATAGGAGATAAGATAAAGGCCAGGTTAAAGATGTTTAAAAGTATGTCAAACTCAAAAATCAAGGTCGCATTGGCCAATGTCAGGAATAGGCCAGGTTAATGTTTTATAAAAGTAGGTCAATGTCACAAGGTCCAAGTTCATGGTCAAATATGAAAGGTCTTGGTCGTAGGTGTCCATGTGTCAAATATCAAGGCTGTAGGTGTAAAGAACATAAGATAAAGGTCAGGATAAAAAGATGTTTAAAAGTATGTCAAACTCAAAGGTCAATGTCACACAGGCCAAGGTCATGGTCAAATGTGAAATGTCTTGGTTGGAAGTGACCATGTGTGAAATATCAAGGCTGTATTTGTAAAAGGACATGAAATATAGGCTAGGTTAATGTTTTATAAAAGTAGGTCAAACACCAAGTTCAAGGTCACAAGGTCCAAGGCCATGGTCAATTGTGAAAGGTCTCGGGAGGAGGTGTCCATGTGTCAAATATCAAAGCTGTATGTGTAAAAGGACATGATATATCGACCAGATTAATGTTTTTGTAAAAGAGGGTCAAACTCCAAGGTCAATGTCACAAGGTCCAAGGTCATGGTCAAATTTAAAAGGCCTTGGTAGGATGTGTCCATGTGTGAAATATCAAGGCTGTATGTGTAATAGCACATGAAATATAGGCCCAGTTTAATTTTTTTTAAAGTAGATCAAACTCCAAGGTCAAGGCCACAAGGTCCAAGGTCATAATCATATGTGATAGGTCTTGGTTGGAGGTTTCCAAGTGTCAAATATCAAGGCTGTATGTGTAAAAGGACATGATATATCGGCCAGGTCAAAGTTTTTTATAAAGTAAATCAAACTCAAAGGTCAAGGTCACAAGGTTCAAGGCCATGGTCAAATGTTTAAGGTTTTGGTAGGAGTTGTCCATGCGTGAAATATCAAGGCTGTATGTGTAATAGGTCATGAGATATATGCCCGGTATATTCTTTTTAAAGTAGGTCAAACTCCAAGGTCAATGTCACAAGGTCCAAGGTCATGGTCAAATGTGAACGATGTTAATAGGAGGTATCCATGTTTGAGGTATCAATGCTGTATTTGTAAAAGGGCATGAGATATAGGCAAGGTTAAGAATTAAGTGTAAAAATCAACAAAGGGCAATAACTCTAAACATTTGATCGGCCGAGTTATGGTTCTTGTGCACTGCACCTCTCCATAATGAGATCTATCCACCTATGAAGTTTCATGACTCTACCTTTAATACTTTTCGAGTTATGCTCCGGAAACGGTTTGGTCTACTGACCGACCGACCAACCTACCGACCGACCGAGCAACCGACAGACCGACACTTGCTAAACAATATACCCCCATTTTCTTCGAGAGGGGGTATAATAATTATGTTATAAATCGTAGGTTTTAAAAATCTCCCACTATATGTCGTAGCGTAGCTATGACCGCTGGGTTTCCGAGTTGTAGCGTAGCTATGACCGCTTGGTTTCCGAGTTAAAGCGTAGCTATGGCGGCTAGGTTTCCGAGTTGTAGCGTAGCTATGACCGCTGGGTTTCCGAGTTAAAGCGTAGCTATAGCGGCTGGGTTTCCGAGTTGTAGCGTAGCTATGACCGCTGGGATTCCGAGGATGAAAATCCGAAGACGCACAATTTATAAAGACGAACGACGGGTTGTAAGAGAGGCATAAAAATGTACATTCAAAACAGGTTAATAGTATGAATCTCTTTCGAGGAAAGTACGCCTTCTTTGTGAATTAATTGTAATTTCTGCAAAATATTCCCTGCGTCACACGCACGTCTGTCGTACGTGCTTAGTACTAAGTACTGTCTTGCGTGCTACTGACGTTCTAAAAGACGCAGAATGGTCGTAGCAAAGAATTGTTCGGCCAATTTTTTGCTAGGTGCAGTCTGCTTCGTTGTTGCGTCCACCAAAATTGTACGTTGCGTCATGCGTGCGTCGCATGACTATGCCTAAGTTTTAGACGCAGACCGCACGCAAGAGCACGTACGCCTGATTAAGATACAGGCTTTACATCCAAATGGTGTTTTTAAGTTTCCCAAGACCAAACTCGATGGCTCAGTGCGAAACGGCTGTAACTGTCTATATGTTAATAGGCTGTTACAACCGTTTCGCACTGAGCCGTAGAACTGTTGTGTCTTTAAAGGGACATTTCATTCCAACTTCAATTTTTTAAAGTATGTCTTGATGCCAAGATTGGTTATTCTAATGAGAATAAATACTATTAGTTTTTTTAAGTTGTTGTCAATAAGCGAGAAACACGCATTCAAAGTTGAGACATAATCGATAAATTGCATATTAATCCGAACTGTTGTCCACAACAATTTGTTCAATTTTAACACAAAAATATAAATTTCTCGTAAACGGCGCAATATTTTGGCTTGAAATTTTCAGAATTTTCATAAGGAAATATGCTCTTTCAGATGAAAATAAAAGTAAAATTTAAGACAAAAAATTCTGAAATGTCACTTTAATGCTAACACTGAAAAAAAGGAAAATTTGAAGATCACTATTTTCGTAAACTTTTCCGTGGAACATTTTCGGTACTTTTGTAAGGCAAAAAAAAATACCAAATCATTTTTCCTTGTATTTGGATATTTTTTTAAGATAATAACACAACAATTAGTAAAAAATTTACATAAAATTTAACATACCTTTCCAAATTAAAAAGGGGGAGCTACTCAGTGATTATCAATTTTATTAACACTTTTAAATACACTGTTTTGGAGTTTGATGAGTGTAATTTGTTGTATTTCTCAGAATGTTTGAACCACATGCCGTTTTAACTCTTTCTCAAAGGTTACTATAGTATGGTGGCCCAATAGGGAACGATTTTATCAAGTAAACAGTGACGTAATTTCGGACAAACAAATAGTATTTTGTCGGAGTTTTTTTTAAAACCTCGTAACTACGGCTTGATACAAGCCGTAGTTACGAGATTTTATAACAACACCGACGGGTTATCAAAACATAAACGTTAACCCATCTTATTTTAGGCACAAAATTCATTGTCATTTGAAAGCTGCAGTGCACAACACAATTGGTGCGAATTGATGTGGAATTTAGGTACTAACTTAAAATCACAGAAAACATTGAGGCGAAATGAGAACTGACGATAATCAGTATAATCTTCTTTTGTCCGATTTTTTCTAGAGCAATTTTTAGGGGCGTCAAAATCAGGTCTTGTGTGTGAATGGGTTGACCGTTTTGCACTCCTTTATCCACGGGGAATGTACTTGTCGCATCGCCGAGCTCAAATACATCATATAGATTTGTTCTTTTATCCGGAATTCTTTATTATGTCCGTGATAAATAATTCTACCTGATGAAAATCGGCTCATCGCTAATTATTAGCAAATTATCCCTGAACATGACCCAACTAAGGAGGAACGATTTTTAGTAATTTCGCAAGAAAAAATAATCGTAAGATAATACTGACCCAGTGCGTTCTCATGCTCAAATCTGAGCACCGTGCTCAAATCGCATGGAATGCACGTGAACACCAATCGAATACCCTTTAACGTTGGAGAGTATCCCTTTGAGGTTGAACATGTTCTCGTGAGAATATTCTTAAGTTTTTTCGAGAAACCGGGTCCAGGTCTTATTTAAGAAAGCGTTAACCGTTTTGCACGCTTTTATCCGCGAGGAATGTACTTATCGCATGACCGAGCTCAAACAAAACAAAATAGATTTTTTTATCCGGAATTCTTTACAGTAAGTCCGTGGTAATTAATTCATTTGATTCCATGGACTAGCCGTCAGTCTATCTTTTTCCAGTCTAACATTTTTTTTATTTTCGGACTGACTGATTTGACGCATCGCGTTATCCTTATTTGGTTTATCACTACGCAGAACACATAACTCTGAAATCCTGTCGCTAAAAAGTAGCAAGCAGGAAATTGCAATAAAAACATTTACTACAAGATAAAGTTTACTTTTCGTCTCAATTTCATCAAATAAAATAATTAATTCAAATCAGATAATTTATTTTACTTGGTGAAAGCGTGTGAAGCAAATGTGCCGCATGACAGTGCATCATGCAATACGTGTAGGCTATACATTTTACAATGTAAGGGCGCTGGCATCTTGAAAGTAATTAGCCTAGAATGCATAAATTAGATAATGGTATTAGATTTTAGCGACCTCAATCGGTAGATATTGCATTTGATTCAAGCTGTATAAACGATTCAAAAGCTTTTACAAATGAGGGAATAGACCGATAGCGGAAAAGAGGGGAGGTAGTATGTATATTTGACTATTTAAAGTAACAACTTATACACACTGATATCTTTTCAACCCTAAAATAAACTAAAATATTTGTATCGATTCTCGTTTAACTTTGAATGTATACTGACGGCCAAAAGAAACGCCTCAGTCCTATTGAATTTCCGATTGTTCAGTATATTTGATTTGAAATTACAAAAACTCATTTCCATCTGTAAATTTGATTATCTGGTGTTGAAAAATGATTGTAAAGAAATTATCAAATTGTTACAATTTAGAAATATAGCACATTTAAACAGAGCGGAATCAGAATTTCCATTTAAAAAGCAGTTGCACGTGGTTAAAACTTTACTTTCGACAATAACAGGTGTCGTGAAACGTGTTATTTGGCGTTCAAAGTTAGTGAGCCGTCGAGCCCAACGTCATAAACATGAAACGCATATGACGTTGACGTGAGAAATCTTCTTATATAACAGGCGTTATCCGAGGTCTATCTGACTTTTGCCGATTGGCAAATGTTTCTGCCATTCTAACTCGTCGTCTAAGAAGCATAATTGTGCAATGCAACACGTCAAAACGTCCGACGGCTTGTTTTTTAGTTTCCAGTATTCAAAAATGGCTCATATACGAGCTCTATTTTCCGAACAATGTATCTGTTTCAAACATTACTTGAAACAACGTAAAATGCAATGAGACACTTATTTGGCCACCACAGTTATCGACTACTCAACACAACGTCGATCCAAACGTCACAGACCTGAAACGTACATGACGTTGACGTTAGGAATTTTCTCGTTTTAAAGGCGTTACACGAGATCAAGTTGAGCGTGGCCAATCGATAACCGTTCGCGAAACTCAAACGCGTCGATCAAGACTCCGAATCGAGACACACAATGTGTTAAACTGTCTGGCGACTTGTTTGCGTATTTCTCGCACTCGAAAATGGCCATACCGTGAGCTCCCTTTTCAGAATTTAGCCTTTGCATCCTTTAATACGGATGTTTGATAAGAAAATCTTTGAATTCCTGATTGCCTATCCACTAACACATGTTACTGTGTAAAATGAGACCAATTTCATCACATGACAAATAAACACAAAGCTAACACGTAGAAAACGTGACCAGTCACCGGAAATGAGCATCATGATGAATAGAAACGCATATTTGTTCATTTGACGTAACTGTTGGTCAAAAATATTATATAATATACAGCATATATTTCACTAATATTGTAATAGGCTTAAGGAAAATAATGACAAATTTCACTGAGGCGTTTCTAATGGCAGTCAGTAAATGGACATCGAGTCGTGAGCCGAAGTGCCTATTTTCCACAGAATAAAAGCGAACAATGACAGGTATTGCGGGCTGTCCGTGATTCGATGTGAGTTCAATAGCTGTGTCCAGATAGTACTTCGTCGATTTATTACAGGGAGACGGGTTCGAGTCACATAATTTTTATAATTCGAAATCCCTCTTCCCCCGTCAATTTAGACTCGCTGATCTTTGATGATTCACAGATCGTTGTATATCTATAGTATATTGTCCAGCAAGATTAACCCGGGACATCTGCTTATGTAATGACCCAACCTCGGCAATGTTTTATTTAGACGCTCAACTAACTTACGGACCTTGCGCACGAAAATTAAGTTGTCCCTGGTTAACTTGGGTCGACAGTAAACCACTGGTGGTGAACTCGGCCAAAGCGAGGGACGATTTTCACTACAACAAGGTACATATATTTTGCGTTTAAATGTGAGTTTAAAGATCTGATCGAATAGTTTTTCTAATAACGATGAATTTGTTCTAAAAATAGACCGGGTTTACCGAAATGTATTGACAAACCGTCGGTGTTTTTATAAAATATCGTAACTACTTCTTTATCGACGCCGTAGTTACGATATTTTATAACAACACCGACGGAATGCAATGATCGCGAAAAAACGTCCCACGCTTTGGCCGAGTTCACCACCAGTGATAAACGATTCAAGGTCTTTGACTAATGAGGGGCCATATCGATAATCAAATATAGGGGAATCGGGTAAGTAAATGTGACTATCTAAGTGTGTAAGTTGTTTCTATAAATATATTTTTATACAGCTATAGACGGCGAGATTTGGCCCGGCATACCAAGCGGAAAGGTCAACAGACTTATCGTCCAGGGGTGATAGGTATGCCGGAACCCCTCGTGATTTGCCGAACACTTCGCATGCTTCGCTATTTACAGCTAATAATCATATTATTCAACGACTTAACAGTATTTGCACGTGCATACATTTGTTGCGTCATCTTAAAATGGTAATTGGTAAACTGAATATGCAAAAATACCGATCTTGGTCAGCCTGTGCCATCTACAGTTGTCGCCACATCGTATGGCACAATGTTTATCTTTTGTTCAAATGTAATTGAACGTTAAAGAGTTTGAGTTTGAGTTTATTGGGGTTTTACGCCGTTTTCAACTACCAGGGTCATATCGCGGCGGCTGGAGCACCTAACCGTGGGTTCCTGGTATTTCTCGCACCAGTACAACCACAATATCCAAACCGAGCCTCCAGCTGCTCTCTCACATAGATGATTCACACCCATTGGTGAGAGACAAATGACTTTTGTCAAATGTCAGAATGGATACTGGCCGAGCCGGGGTTGAACGTTAAAGAAAACATAAACACGTGCCATACGATGTGGCGACAACTGTATACGGTATGACAAGGATGTGAACTATATTTAAATATTTTCATTTTTTTTTTTGAGAGAGAGATCACGCCTATTTTAATGATTGGGTTTATTGAAAATTTCGATCCAAACGGACCACGGTAGCTAAACATTTTTACTTTACTAGATAAGATAAAATCTTATTTTCACATGGCGGCACAATGTTGTATAACGGATATAGTGCACGCTTTTACGTAAATTAACGACGGACAATTCCCATCTAAACTGGAAAATAAACTTTTCCACTTTTGTGTACAGTTAAGGTCACTCTGTCGAGTCAATTATTTTCCTCTATATCATACCCAAAATAAACCACAATACAATAGTCCCAGCCGAAATTGACAGTGACGTAGGCTGGTGTTTACTGCTGCAAAACCAATCAATTCGTCTGATTTGATCCGTTACAAATACGAAGAGAGTTGATTGGTTGTCAAGTAGTAAACATTAGCCAACGTCACTGTCAATTTCGGCTGGGACTATTGTATTTGTATTGATTCTCGTTTATTGTTGAACCGAAGTGACCGTGCGCTCATTATTGTCAATATTGCAAACGATTACGTTTGTTTATAAATATTCATTTGTGCGCACGGTTACTTCGGTTAAACAATAGCTTTGAACGTATAATAACGGGATTTTATAACAACACTGACAGTTTATCAATACAATGAGCTTATTTCCACTAACACCCCCAACACACACAACAGCCACCGGAAGTCACCCTTAGAAGCAAAAGGCGAAGTTCATCCCTGTTCACTGCCTTTATCCATACTCTGCGCTTGCGCTGATGTTGTTGAAATCGGAAAAAAAGTGAAGATTCTCTTTACTTCCGTCATTTATCTCCCGATTTTTGCATTGATAAACGATGCAATTTAAAACCATTTCGATTACCTATAGATCTAATACAATGTTAATTTCCCATCAGCCCATTGTTTGTTACCGGAAGTAAATCAGGGTCTTTTCTGATGAAATTTCGCTCTTTGATATTTGGATGTCGCTATTGACATCAGAGCGCTGTCTCATTCAAAAACAAAAGAAAATTCCGACACAAGTTATATCGCTTGTTCAATCGACATAACTTGTGTCGGATTTTTCTTTTGTTTTTGAATTGGATAATAGCAACGAGCGAGTTTTCATTAGAGAAGGCTCGGATTATCAGAAGTAATCTGCGGGTACGGACGAAAACGATAACTGAAAGGGGGTCAATAGCGGCAAACACAGCCTATTTTTAGCACAAAATTAATTGCTATTACACCCTTAAATGTTATTTTATAAAATATCTTCCAGAATGTTCGTCGTATATTTTCACGATGGGCACGTCCAGAATACAAAGCCATAATGTTGACAGAAACTATTGACTCTACTGGAGAGCGTGCGATAACGATTCTTCATTACGTTTGATATATTCATCGTTCAAATTAACCCGAGATATTAGCATATTCGGGTCATATTGGGTCATGATTGTATTGAAATGAATATTTATTTAGCGTTAAATATTAGTCTTTCTTCAAGCAAAGTCTGTGGTGTAATGGTAAGTATCTCTGACTCCAGACCTGACGGTCAAGGATTGAATCTCAGAAGGTGACTATTTTTTATTATTAACAAAAAAGATTTCTGCAATGATCATCCTCGTGACTTTCGATGCTGTTTATGAATTTCACTCACAGAAAAACCGCCAACTACACTTAGACTACTATATAAGGCACTGTTCATGTTGAAAGTAGCCATTTCATGTAATAATGCCGTCGAAATACCTTAGCTCGGGAGAAAAGGAAAGGATACTGAGAGTTTTTGAGTATTTCAGGGACAGTGGAGAGCCGATTTGAATGGCTATGCAGCAGACTATTGAGGCAACTGGAGTGAGCAGGGCAACAGTCAACAGAATAAAGCAGGAAGCGCTAAGAAATGGGAAGGTACCCAGTCCGACAAGGAAGAAAATGGGTCCGTACAAGTCTGTCGACGATTTTGATATTGACGTCATTCGCTACAAGATCGCCGAGTTCTACAATGCGTTTTGTTTTCATATTCTTCACCTCATTAACCCATTACCAAACGCAATCAATTTTAGCTGCGACGGTATGGGAGAGGGTGTAATCGGTTCAAGTAAAAACAATACGTAATTGACTGATTGGTGTACGTAGATATGAGTAAACTTATGGGCGTCTTACATTCTTAATTTACGATGTGATTCTCTTTTTTAAAAACTTTTTTTGAAGAAAAGTTTACAAAATCAACCAGTGCATACAAAATTAACATTTGTAAGTTCAATTATCATTTTACCTGACACCATGGAGATTGCCATATTATTTACATCTGAGCGGCCTATATTAGATTTAGGTAAACTTGGAAAAGGGGGATACCTTTGTAGTAACCATGGGATTTGAGTGCGCATATCTATGTAATGATATGAATTCAGACTATTTCATTGGTGTGAGATTATAGATAAATTCCTTATGTTTCAATTAAACATTTTTTTTCACATTTATATTCCACTACAAAGCAAAATTGCTGTTTAAGATGGCATACTTTGCATAGGACATATAGGGAAAATATGTTGTTGTTTTTTTTCTGAAAATTTCAAATTTTCAGATTTTTTAAAAAAAAAGCGAAAAAATGACCAAAAATGTGTAAACATCAATTTCTGATAAAAAATGATAACATTTCTTAATACCATGTACTGCCAAAATGCAGGAAATGGATTATTTTTATGTTGAGTGGTACTTAAGTGTTCTTTAGCATTGGCTATTCTCTGGTTGTTCCTGTAACAAAGAGTTTGTGAGATAGAACACCTATCACATATCAGTGAACAAAATATTATATACATACACAAATATCACTGGCAATAAACTGACTACGTTATTGGCGAATGAATGTATAATATGGTTCATAAATAATTATCCAGGATCTGGAAAAACGTCCTTTAAAGCTTTTGAGCCCAATATAGATCCAGATCAGCCTGTGCATACGCACAGTCTGATCAGGGTCCATATTTTTCTCCAATAGCTTCTTCTTGACCTGTACTTACTTAAAGAGAGCAGCATGGATGTACATGTATATTTGACTGTATTTGACAACAGGCTTATCTTGAAACCAATTTTTCAAAAATGCTATAAGGGACCTTTTTCCAGATCCCGGCTCAATTATTATATAAATTATTTATATAGACTTTGCAAGTAGAGAGACAGCAGCATGAAAAGTCCGGATACTTTCTGACCGTCCCTCGTACGCTTATAATGCCCTCTAATCTTTTCTTGTACGAGCATCAATTGAAATTCATTTAGTGGATTGGAAGTCAGAATCTCAAAACCTCAGCTTTTAAACCGTAGTTACGAGGTTTTGACATAACTTCAACAAAATATATATAATGCAGTAGCACATTAGCATAATCTTTCAAAAGTACAGACGCCCTTAAACATGGGCTTGCATATTAATTGCATAACATAAATCCAAAGCAACAGATAAAAGGCGGTGAAACCATTCTAAATTCGTTATTTCAAATCCAAACCCTATATTGTGGGTACTTATTTGAATAGTCTCAACGAGACGATTCAAATGAGTACCCACAATATAGGGTTTGATGAACAATTTAAAATGAAATATTGGATTTTGAAAGGCCACCCCTTCTTATCTGAAACTCTCGACGCTTTTTTTATTACGGTACATGCAGTGCAGTGAATTATAATATCTGTCACAGATTAATGTAATGCACTGCTCATAGATACCCTTAGTTACTAATCCCATTAGCATAAGTTTACTAAAGTGTCTACTCCTTTAATGATATACTTGAATATCGCTGCTTTTCAACGAAAACCTCGTAACTGCAGCTTAAAACAAGCTGCAGTTACGAAGTTTTCGTTGAAAAGCGACGATAAAAACATTAGCATCTCATGCTGCAATTGTGACCCGTCAAAAAAAAGAGACGTTATCGAAATTTTGAACGATATCTACCCTCGTCAGTATGCGTGAACTTGCGGAGTGCGCAGACTGACTATGGTCGATATTTTCAACTCTACAGTATTTTTCTTATTATAGAATGCCTTTTCTACCCTAAGATATTTTCATTTTCCAAAGGCGACGTTTGGTTGACATCTGCTGGGTCTCTCCCGTTTCTGGTTTTATTGACTTCACATAAGATCCCTTTTAGCGGGACAGTTCACACATTTATCGTCATGCTGCATGTAAATTCTCACACACACATGTTTTTTTTTTTTCTAACTTATCTACTTGTGGCTTTTTGCTTTTTGGAGTTACTATAATAATTTCTGAGGAACTGGATATTCAAACATGCGCAGGCTATAATTTTGCAAAATTGTGGTATTCTTATAAAACAAATTTTTTTGGGGGGAGGGGGGGGGGGGGGGTTTAGTAAGATATAAATCTAATGAGTTATGATCTCGTCGTGCCAAAGTAACTGGGAACTTCATTTTAATCCTAACCGAAAAAACTGATATATCGAACTCTGGAGTTCGACATAATAATAAATTATTATTATCATGAGAGTTTTATTTTCGGTTATAAAAATATGTAAACGATTCTGTTGCGTACCAAATATTGCTCATAATTAAAAGAGATAGGCCAAAGAATATAAATCTTTCACCATATTAATTTTTTTACTTTATATTATTTCAATGGCTATATCCGTTTTTTTTTTTTACCGAAACAGAGCTTCGACCTATCTAATATCTAAATAATGAGCTAATTTTAATGATCGATGCTAATTATAGAAAACTACAGATATGAGAGAGGGTAGCGGCTTTCAGAAATGCACCATTTCATGTATTGTTCATTAAACCCTGCAAGACGATTCCAATGAGAACCAACAATATAGGATTTTGAATTAAACAAATATTGAATGTTTCTATTTTCTCTTATCATTTTCAGCAATCTGTTTACAATCCGGTGTTAGCTTACAGTAACATATGACAGGCACAATTTAGGGGTTCATATTAAAACCAAATCCGTTATATTTACTCTAAACAATAAAATCCCTTGCCACATTATATGAATTATATGTGATGGCTTTGTGACCTGATTGTCAGTTTCTATTGCTCAACAGAATCTTGAAAGCGTCAATTTGATTGATTTGAAAAAACAGTCATTGAAGATGGCCCCTTACTGGTGCCTGTCAGATGTTAAAGTAAGTTGACTCCGAATGTTAATCAGATATCATTTGCAGGTGATTTTTCTCTGCGGACAAATGTATAGACACTAAAGATGGGTACATTTCTAGGCCACGTGCTTGACGGTTCTGCTTTCCTGGTTTTGGGATTTTGGTGGATGTATAATAGTTTCCGAGATTATAGATATGTAAGTATAGTCTGGCCATGATATTATGGGCATGTTTACAAAATTTACATATGTAAACAATACAATTTTAACTCAAAACTACTGTAATTATGTATGTGATGGCTCAGATCACGCACGTGTCTAACGTTAGCTAGAAATGATCTGCTGCAATGTCATTTATCAGGACCTAAACCGCAACATAACGTCTTTCTTTATCTTAATTGATGAGTTATCATATTGACCAAATTGCATAAGTTGACAACGGGGGCCAGGCTAGTTACAAAGTTTTTTTGTTTAAGAAAATCAACGACATTTTCTTCTTTCCTTTTTCTAGGCTATCCAATCCGGTGTAGCTTACCGATCGAGGATCTCATATGTGACGACGATTGGAAAACGCCATGTTCCGGCAGAGAGTTACCTGAAAATAGTATTTACTTTCATTTGTATGTGTACCATCAGTTTTCTATCTTTTTAAAAACTGTGAACGTTGATTTTCTTCGGAAATCTCGTAACTTCGGCTTGTTCTAAAAAACAATCGGAACATCGCGGCTACTGCTGTAGCTCTTAATATATCATAACGTTGTCATGTTGAATGTAAAAGTAAATTTTGTTTGTTTCAAATATTCTTTGGTGTGTAGTTATAATAAGTTGTGTGGTCTGCTTTCGGTGTGGTGCTTGCGGAGCCATGCGCACACTATACACGTTGGCTACCTCATCCGAGGAATGTTGAGAACCCAATGACACCCGAGATGTTCCAATTGGGTGGGACAAGTCAGTTCCACTTCGCCAAAAGCATTAATTGATGTAGACATAAGTTATGTCAAACTTAAACTTATATTACGAAATATGATAAAAGTGCCTTATGGCATTTGAGAGCACAATGGATCCAGACCAGCTTGTGCATACTCGGAAGTCTGTTCAGATACGATGCTGTTCTAAAAAGCTAAAACTATACATAACCAGTAGTATATCTTGGAGAGCAATCAAGATCATGGTCGATTTATTTAATGAACTTACGAACAATTTTCAAAAGTTTGAATGCAATTACACTTGTAACAACCAGTCTGATTTGCTTTGACCTCCACTCTCACACACACAGACGCACATCGACAACCGATATAAACATATATCTCGTTTATTCAGTTGTTTTAATTTATGTATTTATCTTTGCAGTATTTTTCACAGACATGTGTTCGCACGGCCTGCCTGTACGTTTTATAGATGAGAACAACAAGTTTACAAGGATTCGTAATTTACAGCACATGTCAATAATAGGGGTATTCTTTCTTCACGGTCTAACTGATCTATTGAGCTATCACAGGATCCTGATTATGCGTGAGATGAAGTACATTACTGGAATGGTAGTATTTTTATGGTTAGTGTTTACGTCTAGCACGGTGAATAATCATGTGATGCAACAATTTCAGAAAATCTTCAATAATTTTGTTAATACTTGACCGATTTGAATTCGGTTCGAAGTAGAGAATGTGGACAGACGTCACACATTAGATGAACGTGTTTTTTTTTAATCTACCGATAAAAAAGTTATTGAAGATTGAACATTTTGGTTTATCTTCAATTACATTTTATCAGTTGATTTTTCATATATCTAAAACGTCCAGGTTATTCCTGACATTGTCCCGCCTTCTCTGCTCCAAACCGAATTCAAATTGGTCAAATATTGACAAAGTTATTGAATATTATCGGAAATTCTAAGTCACGTGATTATACACCATGTCTAGGGTTGAGTGATTTACAGCAAATGACCATATTTGGTATGTTCTTCCTTCATGGCGCGACTGCGTGAAATTAGCAAAGTCAAACTCATTGAACATTAGGGAAACGTACATAGACATGACATTTAGTAGTGAATCAACAATAGAGATGGAAAAGTAACACACAGACCAACGGTCCTACCGATAATCTGAAATCTGTATCTTGTTTGAATGATATCGCCACAGGGAGTTCGTCCTATTTTTCATACAATACGCTATATGATTATTCATTACAAGGTTGATGCCCGTTTTAGGGGCGTTCACATTCTCAGACGGAGGGAAAAACGTTTACCACGCCAGAGTGCGAAGCACGAGGGCTGTTTTAGTATTGTTGGTGCTCTATGAATTTTAATGGCCGCAAATATGCGAATTCAAGCTGTTAATGCACAGAAACGTCTAATTCCAATGATAACTTACCTTAGAAATATTATTATATTGATACGAGCAAAGATAAGAACCGAATTGAAAACAAAATTGTCCACCATTGTTGTTTTATTCTGAAAAAATCAGATATTTCTTTATTACGCGTTACATCAGCAAAATGACGTCACGTCATAATTTGGCTTCCAAAAACGAACGTTTAGGCGATGAGACATTTTTGTTGGAAAAGGAACAAATGTTCATTTTGAAACATCAAGTCGAGGATATTTGGGTACAAAGACGGATGTGAACTGCACGTGAATTTACTGAATAACACACATTTTCGTTGATAACTGCACGGTTCCTTCCGGTTAATGCATGCCTATAGCAGCCAGGAAATATACATTAATGTGACCCGTCGCGCTTAAAGGGACCTTATAGGAAGTGTGAAAAATATCGACCTTAGTCAGTCTGCGCAGTCCGCGCAGCCAGACTAGGGCCGACACTTTTCACTTGTATGTAATTTTCTAAATCCGGAATGTTTTCCCTATCTTCCTATATGTTCATTTGTCGCATACGTGATCTGTTTGACCTGTGCTGAACCTGACAAGTTTGTCAAAACTTGGATTTTTGAAGTTCGGATAAGGTCCCTTTTAGCGTGACGGGTCACAATTTATGCTTTAATACATAAATAACCATATAAGGCCAAGTATTGTTTGACCAAATTTACCTGAGACTCATCGTTTTCCGTAAGCGTATTCCGGCATTCATCGGCGTATTCGATAGTTTCCGCGTGTTTATATCCTGCGCTGTGATAAATGTTAACTTTATTTCTGCATGATCTTATTGAACAAAGAACTAGCGTAGTGGAAAGACGCTGGACTTTCATTTACAGAGACCCAAGATCGAACCCAGCATTTCACTGATGAAACTTTTGTTAAGCTTTTCTTTCTTTCTTTTTTCTTATGAAATGGAATACTTATAAAGGCCACACGATAATTTGATCATTTGTTTATTTACATTGACCTGTCCATTGTTATTGAAAACAGTTCACAGATTTCGATTTTAGAAATTATTTGTTTATACAAACGTCACTTTGCAAGTCTGTGATGGCGCAGTGGAAAGACGCGGGACTTCCACTCGAACGGACCAAGTTCGATTCTAAGTTACAAGACAGACACGTATTTTATTTTTTAATGATTTCTATTTTTTTTCTTTTATTATTCCTTTGTTTAATGTTTGCAATTTAATCCGTTTACAGACATTAATTACCGGTAAGTAGATATTCCCAATTAAAAGGCGATACAAGAAACGCGCTTTTGAAATTTAAAAAGAAAAAGAGAACTCTTTGAGTGCTCACTTTTTCATGCTTTTCTCTTGATGTTTTCTGCGTTAAATGCCAACGTCAAATATTTCTTGCACATTTTCATAATTCAGATCTTTTTTGTTTGCATATTATTCATTTTTCTCTAAACGAGTGTTGATATGTTAAAATGATTTGTGATTTTTGCTGGAAGACCGTTTACAATAATAAATAAAAAAAAAGCCTATATTCGCATATTATGTCCGTCGAGCATAATGAAAAATTGAAAAAAAAAACTTGGTGCAGTAAAAAACGAAATAGAAATGAAAAACAAAAAAAATTAGAGCCGATTGCGTGTTTCGAACCAATACCAAAAGAAAGCCTAGGGTGTGAGACTTCGACCATTACCATTAGACCACTTTGACTGTACAAACATGCGACAAATAGTATTTTTATACCCAATCAACAATAAATCAATCAACCATATCGGATAATTTACCTGGATTCCCGTACTTGACATCGACTCACCCGGGTCAGTGTAAAAATTATCGTTTTCAGTTTATAATTAATGTATTATTTTATTGATGAAATACTCATTTTTTAATTTCACAATAATTATAGTTCACTAAATATCTTATCCCTTTTTATCATAATCTTTATTCGTTCATTTATCATTTATAATCTTCCCTTGAACGTTGCTGATGTGTTGATCTCTCGCAGCTTCTCTGGAATCAAAAAGACATTGACCCTGCTTACTCCAATTGTATTGATGGTTAAGCGAGGAAAAAGGTTCTGGGTCCCCCAGTTGTCTAAAAAAGTTGCAACATCAGCAAACACGTTTTTATATTACCTGTATCTAAACGGTTTCGACATTTCTTGAATGACTACTAAAAGTGAACGGATTCAAGAGACCTGATTGAGGTTTACAAAATTTATGCATGCATTTGAAAAAAAAAAGAAATAAATGTTGAAAGTAAAAATGTTTAATCAAAAGCGCTACTGGGATTCGAACCACAGACATATGGTTTACAGAGGAGTCGCCTTACATACTAGGCCATTATTATATGGTGTATGTTGCGAAGTGTATAACAGTACTTATACAGATTATAGTCCCGATGTAGAAAATACGGAAAGACACGAATAATAACGGAATATGCAAGGAGTCTCAGTTCAATCTGGTCAAACAATACCTAGATAGCGACATCTCACTTTGTATACGGATGGGATCACATCACTTGAACTTTGTCTTAGTTGAGACAAAACGATGTCGAAGATCGGTTATCATTTATTTAACACTATCTCAATGACTGCTCCAATTTCAAAGGCACGCAATGTTATTGGTGTCAAGAATAGAAAACGTGTAGATCTATGTTATATCAAAGAAAATATACTCGACAAACGAAAAAAATGCGGATCAACAGACATTTTTTCTTTCCCCTTTATGTTTTCACAAATCTCAATTTCTACTTTGTACGTTAAAATATGTCTTATATGAGAAAGTATTAATATTATGTTTGAAGGTATGGAATACAGACGTACTATCACAGTGTCGAGTCGATGCACAAGTCACCCCTAGAAAACATGCTACATAGGTAAATAGTTTTCAAGTCTAAACATCCATTAACCTATCACCAGACGACAAAATTTTGGAATGTCTCAATTTAAAAGATGTTGCAGACGACAACTTCAAGTTGATGAATTTGAATACTATTCCTATTTTGGGTTGGAAAACATTGTTGAAAATGAAGAAATTGCTTGTCACAAACAATTTCATCATTCGTACAACCTTTTCCCAAGCCTTTTCTTGTGAGGGAGTCAAAAGGCGTCGATGTGTAGAAAAGGGTTAACCAAATCATTCACAAAAGTTTTCACAACATTAAAGAAATATTGACATGTAAACAATTCTTTTTTGTTTACCAAAACCTCTTTTATTAGACTCTGTTTAAAAAATCCACCACACTAGAAAATCCTTGATGTAAAATCAAACAAAATTCAAATCGGTCACGTATTAATCGATTCATTGTAGATTTTCTGCAATTGTTTTTGTGTCACATAGTTTTTTTTTTCGAGAAGAAGCAGTGTGTTTCACATTATAGCTACCCGCTCCACACAGCAGCAGGGTAGACTGGGGCTTACAATTAAGTGTGTTGCCCAAAGACACGCCTTAACCGTGTGGGCCTCTAACTGGTAACCACCGGGCTACAAGTCGAGTGCGTTAACCACTGCGCCACTATGATGTGTGTACTTATTAGAATCGTCTTACTTAATCTTAGATTTCAAATACCAACCACAGCCGTCGTATCGTTGATGTTTCTATGGGAGATGAGACAAAGGGATGTAATCACGCCACAACTTATTCGATGTTTATGGATCCTGATTTCGGCGACTTGGTTTAACCAAACAGCGTACATCCTGTATGTTCCGGCTTGGAGTGGTACGTAAAGCTGACGATAATTGGCCTGGCAGAGCAGCCCTAGCCAATAGGCTGGAATGCTCTGACAGGTCATTTATCGTGAGGTATACTCTTCCTAGTCAAAAACCCAATAAAAAAGGTGCTATAAATAGACTTGGTTTACTGTTGTGTTTAGATAAACCGTCGGTGTTGATATATAATCTCGTAACCACGGCTTGAATCAAGCCGTAGTTACGAGATATAATATCAACACTACGAAATGCATTTTGTATGTTCTGGCTTTGAATGGTTCGTACACTGACTAGTAAATTTGGCACTTGTCAAATTGTATAAATTATGATATCGTCTGTTGTGTTAAAAAAATCTTGTAATTACAGCTTGAATAGTCTGTACTTACGGTGTTTTGAACGTATCCGAGTATATTCTCCAATCGCCGGCCATCGTTTAAGATTTCAACAGCATAATGAGATTCACGCGACATCGGAATTATATTCGGGTGTCGTCGTAATCTTTTCGATGTCGCCCGAATAGGTTTGGATGCGTTATGAATCTTTCATGACGTCACATGAAAAATTCTGATGTTGCGCGAATATCATTACGTGTCGACTACCTTAATAAGGTAACAATAGACTGACTGATGATGTGCTTTTTCAGCCTTTGATGTTTCTTTTTTCACATGACAGATCTTTAAGTCCTTAACAAAATATAAAAAAAGATATCAGGACATCTTTCCATGCTTATTTGCGCATCAAAGCTTTCTGTTATTGACAGGTAATGAGCATCTTTCTACCACAAATTAAAATCGCTCATGAATTGACGTAAATATTGAAGTTTTTTTTATCTGAAGCGGGTGAATTTCTAGATAGGACCTCTGTTGTTGTTGTTGTTGTTGTTGTTGTCGTTGTTGTTGTTGTTGTTGTTGTTGTTGTTGTTGTTGTGTCACGTGGTTTCATTTTTCTATTTTGCAGGTGGTCGCGGTAACCCCGCGTGGGATGGACATGATATGCACAACGTTCATGTTGTAACGGCTCTGTACGGATTTCATATCATCTTCAACATTATAGTAATGCTTGTGTTTTACGGGCTCATGTCCACCAAGGACCAACTGTTAAGGTTCATCCGGCGATTGCTGGGACGAGAAGATTCGAACCTAGGTTGCGCGTACAGAAAGCTACAAAATGGCGGAAATGAGGACAAGGGCAGCACGAAGCTTCTGATGAATAAAGTAACATTACAGTACCAGGATTCTACTTCTGATGAAAACTTATTTGACGCGTAAATGTTAACTGGTGAAATCAGATGAAAAACAAAGAGCGAAATATGTTATTGTCAATCAAACCGTTTTTTGATGGTTCTCATTTTAATCGTCTCTTCGAGAGTATTCCAATGAGTACCCACAACGTAAAGTGTGGATTTTGACATTTAGAATATGTTAACCCCAATTCTTATCTGTTACTCTGTCTGACTAAGTGTTTCCTTTAATAGTTGTATAGTTTATTGTGCAGTCTATTCCTATATGTACGTGGATCAAACAAAGAGATAAGACGTTATTACGCTCTATATGACATCATTAAAGAATGGTTCCGCCTTCAACTTGTTTACATTTCTGAGAAAAGGTAAAAAAGTGCCATGTATGATTTCAGAGGTTCCAAAAACAGAAGAAATGTTACAATTTTGGGATATTCATCAACGCACTGATGTATACTATAGTTTTATGATGCATTTGCCTTAGTTTTATGACATGAAATATATAAGACGATGCAAGTCCATTATACTCAGAGTGATCGCATCTCATTATTGTACATATCGGATTTGGATTGTTTTTATCTATCTTGAATGAAATAAATGCATCGATATGTTTGTTTTTATGTATAAGAATCGAAACAAACCGTGGTTTTACCATGGTGTTTTGCTAACTACGGTTTCGATTCAAGCTTCTCAATGAATAATATACTTATGTTGTCGCCATCGTAGATTATTTATAATGCTGCCTAACCCAGAGCCGTAGTTTATGATGATGAAACACGGTAGAATCATGGATTATTTCTTAATGCTAACATGATTTATCGTTCAGTTTGATGAAGGAAGAATTGAATCAAAACAGGTATCGAATCTTTTCGATTAATGCTAACCAGCGCTAAATCGCCCTCGGGTCCAGGCACGTATTAGATAGAGGCTGTAAAATAGATTCTACGCGAAATAAACATTCAAATGCGCGCAGCGCATTTAATGTTTATACCGCATAGAAGCTACTATACAGACTCTATCTGACTTAGTGTCCGTCCTAGTTTTTGGACCAATGAGATTGCAGTATATTTGAAAATTTCGGCGCTTTATTTCAAATAAACGCATTTCCGGTCAGTTTATGTCACGGATATATATAGCCACGCGCCCGTTTTCTGTGCAGTTATGAAAAATGATGTAATTTTTGGGAAAATGATGTAATTTTGGGGAAAATGATGTAATTTCAGTAAGATCCGCTCGATAGTTAGCGCCGGTCGGAGGCGTGGTTTGAAGAATGACAGTAGAAACGTATGTTTCATTGGTTGACGAACACTAAGTCAGATAGAGTCTGTATAGTAGATTCTACGCAACATAAATGTTCAAAGGCTGCGCCTTTTGAACGTTAATATCGCGCAGAATCTACTATACAGCCTCTATCTAATACTTAGTTTTTTTGCTAGCGGCTCATTGGAGACTGGGCGTGGTTATGTATAAACGTCACATAAACTAGCCGGCAGTCCGTTTATGCGAAATAGAGCGCCGAAATTTTAAAATATACTGCAATTTCATGGGTCCAAAAAGTAGGTCGAACACTAAGTGTACGTACAAAGTAACTTTGCACCATGGCAAGATTGTATAAACGCTGGTTAGTGATAACCAAATTTTGCATGGCCAATTTGGCTAAATTTTCTAATACCTCGCATTAGCAAATCAGCTTCAAATATGAAGCTTGAAAAGGTCTGTAACTCTTAAATGTGTTCTGTTTACGTTAAATTGTCTCTCTCTGTTAACCAATTTAATGTATTCATTTATCTCATAATTAGAGTTGAAATATTGTATCAACAGATGATCTATATTTTATACTGTTATTATGTATCATCTTCATTAAGCAATTAAGGGACAAAGGCAATGTGAGACGGGTCCTCGACGTCATCTTGTTTCTAACGAATCACTCAATGGTGCTATAGTGGCTTAACTTGGTTTTAAAATACATTGTGTCTCCTCTAACAGAAAAAATGCATTTTCTATAGACGTTATTAGACAAACATACTCATCTTGGTTTCCTGCCTTAATACAGCAACGGTGGCATTGAAAGTAATCGTTGTTTTAATGATTACAACCCATCATCAATCATAAAACATTTCATGCATCTTCAGGCGTCATTCATAGCAACATAAATTGAAAAAGAGGTATTCCTCATCCATTTCTGTTGCCAAGGATGATGCCTGGAACTTGGGGAGGGTATATCTCGTTAATTTCCCTAGTCATAGGTGACGATCTAAAGGCCCAGTCACACTACAGCGTATGGAGCCAGCGTATGAGTAACGTATGGATTTTGGGGCATACGCTGGTATACGCTGAAATACGCAAGAGATACGCTAGAGGTACGTTGTTATACGTTTCTCATACGCTGGGGTACATCGGTATACGCTGATGTACGCTGAGGGCCAAAATAAATTTTGAACATGCACAAAAAATTTCAGCGTATGCCAGCGTATAAATTTTACGCTTGTCATTCGTTTCTCATACGCTGGATACGCTAGAGGTACGCTAAATATACGTTACTCATACGTCGAGTACGCTGAATGTACGTTACTCATACGCAGAGTACGCTTCTTACACGTTGAGTACCAACACCACAATAATTCATTGAAATTAGCAGTTTGAATGTTGTAGCAGCAGGAGATGATGTTCATGACGACGAAGATGACACAGGACGAAGAAGAAGAAGAAAAAGAAGAAAAAGAAGAAAAAGGGGAGGAAAGAGAAAAATGAAAAAGAAGAAATAGAAGAAGTAGAAGAAGAAGAAGGCTTTATCCTCCTCCTCCTCCTCCTCCTCCTCCTCCTCCTCCTCCTCCTCTTCCTCCTCCTCCTCCTCCTCCTCCTCCTTCTTCTTCTTCTTCTTCTTCTTCTTCTTCTTCTTTCTTTTTCTCTTTCTTCTCCTTTTTCTTCCTCTTCTTCTTCCTCCTCTTCTTCTTCTTCCTCTTCCTCTTCTCCTAACCATTGAGTGTTCATTTATTTTCTATGATAATGGCCAGTTTAATGGTGTATTGAAAAATGAAGATCGGGTACTTCAGGAACTGTCTGCAAATGCCCTCCAGAAACATTTTTTATACTTCCTTTGGTTAAAACGCTCATCATACGTTAGGTTGACGTTCCGCACTCGTCTCTCATACGTGAAACGTACGATGATGTACGCTACTCATAAGTCGGAATACGCAGTGAGTTCGCTACTCATACGTTGACGGTACGCTAAGAATTTTGTTATGATAACCGTTCTTTGATCTTAAAATAACATCATACGCTGAAAAGTTGTGCGTATAGATAATTTACCGAAATATACGATACGTTACTCATACGCTGGCTCTATACGCTGTAGTGTGACTGGGCCTTAAGATGCACAAAGTGTTTGATATAATAATGATGGGTTATAACCCTTAATTGGTATGTGACCATTTGAGGTGAAAATATAGTATATATTGTTGTTTATTTCATACTATGAAACTATATTATTTGATCGGAAATATCTGCTTCACGAACTACCTATATCTCGAAGTTTACCGAAGGTCCCACCAACTTCGAGATATAGGTTTTTGACGGTATATTAAATAAAGGCTGTACTAGTAGATTCTTAGCGAAATAAACATTCAAATGGGCACAGCGCATTGAATGTTTATATTACGTAGAATCTACTATACAGACTCTATCTGACTTAGTGTTCGCTAGCGGTTCATTGGAGACATGGGCGTGGCTATGTATCTATACGTCACATAAACAATTTCGTTTATGCAAAATATAGCGGCGAATTTTGATATATACTGCAATTTCATTTGTCCAAAAAGTAGGTCAAACACTGGAATAGAAATACATGGCAGTGAAGAAAGACAGTTTGGTCCTTCATAAAAAAAAGACATTGAAATGAAACGTTTGAGAAAACATTACAACAAAAGAAGATAATGCGGTCATGACCAGTATATTTTTACCATTGCCTCAATATTTTCTGTAGATTAACTTCATTATACAACTGGTTCTAATAGTAAGCTAGTAGACATGTCTTAGAAATAGATGATATGAATCTATGTTAACTGATACCCTATTAAGCAAATTCTCAACTTCAAGATAGTTTCTACAGATGTTTACTCAGAAGGCAACCTACAATCGTTAGGCGAGTGGATCTAAATAAAAAGATCGCTGCTTTCAACAAAAAACTCGTATCTGCGGCTTGTATTAAGCTGCAGATACGAGGTCTTCTTTGAAAAGCGACGATATCTGAAAACTTGTGAAAAGCCATGAAAGGGTTTCCTCCCTTCTACCGGTTATTATGCATGTGTACATGTCACAGAAAATCTATGCAATCTCAGCCATTTTAAAGGGGCTCATGCTAAGTTTTTATGCTTCCGAACCATTCGGGAACTTATATTTCTACACGGAAAAACAATTTGCTATGCATACAAACCTCAATCACGGCGAATAACTATCTTTCCATTGCTATAGATCAATCCTTCACAAGCGTGGTTACATATGATATACTGTGCACAAAAAGTTAAGCACACTTGGAAAATGTCATTTCCTAGTCGAAAACTATTTCAAAATCCATTACAATAAAACTCTAATGTGTTTGAAAATTCAATTTTCTGGCGCTTCCTGAAAATTTTGTTTCAAAATTCTTAAGCGTTAGTTAGGTATCTTACGTTAAAGTGCACAGGAGTCAGATATCGAAAGTCAAGCAATTTTCAATGACGCGAATGTCCAGCATAAGCAGCTAGGACCGCCTTTCAATGTCTTCCCATGTTGCAGAGAAGCTTCCTGGCCACACAGAAAGGAATTTTGCCCATTTATACTGCAGATGACGCTCATTGCCTTTGACGTTGCAGACGTCATTACTTTCTCTAGCTTGACGTCCAACAATGTTCTTTGTGTGTTCTTTTGCGGGTGATTAAGCAGTTCAGGCGTAGATCATTGTGTATTGTCCTTGGAGTAAGTGGGTGGTGATTATCTTATTGAAATATCACAACGTTGTGTCGTTGTAAGACGGTCCTCTGACAAGTTGGATAATTTTATTGCAGTGTCCTTGCACCGTTTGGTTGCCATTAACTGAAATGAGGTCTGTTTAACTGTTTTCATCTATTCCTGCCTAAAAATGACGCTGCACTCGACGTAACAGTCTCAATGATGACGTTATTGGTATCAAGCCTTACGCATCTTCTCCAACCACAAATCCTGCCGTCAGTTAATGACACGTAAAATGAGATTTGTCCGGACATCAGTCCAATGTGTCCTGAATCAATGTCGATGTGTCAATACCCACTGACGCCTTGCCTGTCGATGCTTAACGTCATTGGCGTAAGATCGGAGGACCCTGATGCAAGTTGTGTGGAGCATGTTCCGGACAGTCTGGTCACTAACGGTATACCTTGTGACGCCCTTGAGGAGTAGCACTAAATTCTTACTAGACAGGAACTCGAAACTTCGTCAAGACGTCGCTGTGGAACGATCCTCCCTGAACGTCGTTTTACACGGTCTACAAGATTTAGGTCGGTCGTTGGTGGGTAAAGTTGCATAAACCAAGTGCCGTAGGCGCGTAATTGTCAATTGGAGACAATGGACCTTTCCGACTTGTCAATCGAACCGTAAATATTGACCAATCAAATTTAATCGATAAGAGATAACCACGCCCACCGGATATCGCCGATGACGTTGTCCCACATTCAAAACAGAACGTGTGAAACGAAGGACAACTGTTGTTACGCTTTTTTCTTATTTTTACATTCGTTCTTTTCAATACTGATGAAATATTCGAACAGAATCAATCATGCAATGTTTGTTTTAACTATACCGAGCCGAATGCTAACCGGCGATATTGTGTAATTGTTGGATTAAACTGATGAAACCTGCATCGCGACTGACAATGACAGTCGAATGTTGACAAATAAACAAACAAAAATATGGTTGTTCTTACGGTAAGAAACTTGTCTTACGTGTTATTTTGAGTTATGCAAGTGTTTAATACTTTCCCAAACAATACCCTGTTTTGACTTTGTAATGGTAAAGCTTGAGAAAACACAAACGAAGATCGCCTGACATACATGTGTTTACACATTTGGACTTGAGTCTTGACCCGATCGGGTCTCATGCACCCGGTCTGTCTCGATATTTTCAACTCGCTTGGGAATGTATTTCATCAAGACTGGTTTTAAACGCCCTTTAAGAAACGAGGATCGGAAAACATTGAAGGAAAAACAGAAAGAGAAAAATTCTGATATGACCCCACCCTTTTCCTTCAATGTTTTATGGGCTAAATACAGTACCCAAATTGAATATTTGTCAACATCACTGTCTTGTCCTCGGTTTCAAATTGTCCCCACTAACTAATGCATTTTATCAAATTTGAAATAGATGATTGTGTACAAAATCATTTTGGGAAAAGAAGAAAAAGTTCAAAAGCATTGTCTTCTTTTCCCATAATGTATTCATACACATCTATCATTTAAAATATCTGCTTCTTTGATATAAAAATTGCCTCTACAGCTTCAGATTATTCTATGGAAAACACTGATTTGGAATCTAAATTTCTGCTGATTGGGAAAGAATTAACCCTTTTCATGAAAGGATCCAGACATTGTTCCCAGAAGATCCCAAATTTCCAGGGGGTCTGATTATTGGCGCATTAAAATTTTCCATTCTAGGCATGGTGACCACCAGCTGCTCAATTTGGGCAAACAAAATGGGCATTGATAAAAATATGATTTGTGTACTATATAGCACAGAAAATATTGCGGTAAAAGGAGACAAGAGCCGTCAGAGACGGACAATGCTCCCCGAATAAGGCATTGTCACAATAAATATATGCCTTGCAGAGCTAATATAAAGCTAACAAATGTTAAGCCCCCTTTTTGCATGACATATTTTGTATACGCAAATTTTAAATAGTTTATTGTCAAGGGCATCTGATTTGCTACTCAAATATGAAATTTCATTAAATTCTGACCATTAGACTAGGAGAAATTAGAGAAAAACTATATTTAACCTTAAGTCCCCTTTTCCCATGACGAGGCCTCAAATTCCAAAACCGGGAAAAGTACATCGGCATTTTGTCATAGGGAGGTCACATGGTAAGTTTCATTTGATGTGGCCCAAGGGTTATGGAGAAATCGCTTCAGACGGACGGACAGACGGACGGACAGACAGAAGGACGGACGGACAGGACGGACGGACGGACGGACAGACAAAGCGGCGACTATATGCTCTCCCTTCGGGGAGCATAAAAATGCTGATAATCAGCATTTTATTCTTTTACAGTAATGTTTTCCGAAGCCTTTTCTAATTAGGGACATCACAACCAGGTCTTGTTTGGGAAAGGGTTAAACTTTTACAATTAAGGTAGAATACCCATAGATTTGTGCGACATCGTGGTTATTCGGCTGGGGTCGTAAACATTTGGCGGTGGAACTTTCCACTGCCGAATGTTTACGACCGCGCCGGAATAGGCTTGGATAGGTTCGGACACGTAACGACACCGTCCGAAAAAGTCTGATGTTTTATTAATCTAAAAATGACCACATTAAGGTATTCTGTCTGATGTTTTATTAATCTAAAATGACCACATTAAGGTATTCTATCATAATTTTGTTGAGGGCTGCTGGTAGGAATGAATTCACACAAACAAGATATGATTTTAAACATTTCTTCATTTTTCCCCTTGTTGTGGTGAAACAATCTTTAATTTATTACACATTACATGTACTAAATATATACACATCAAACTTTGTAAGCAAAATAATAAACAACTGTTTTCAACCCTTTCCTAAACAAGGCTTGCTTTGAAGTTCCTAACAGCAAGATTCTGTTTTCTTTTTTTTTTCTAGTGAAAATAAGAAATTGCTGATAATAAATTGAAATTCTTCCCTTTTACTTAATATTTTCTGTGCAATTTACAGGTTGAACTGGGAACCAGTGAATGACATGAATGGTACATGCTACAAGAGTAGAAGAGTAAGTATTCAATATGCAATGTCAGAATTTTCTCATTTTGTCTCAAAATTGTCTATGCTATATTTTACAGAAATCAAGAAATTTCTGATTTCCAGATATTGTACAATTTTCACTGAATTTCTGCATAATAATGAAATAATCAGGCTACAGAGGGGGTTGGTTTGAACCCCCAAACCTCCTCTGGATCAGCCATCGCCTGTAAACTTTAATTGTCCATAAATTTTGGTGTAACACTGGTGTTTCTATTCATACTCATTACATGTATTTCTTCTGATGTAATATAAATTTGAGTATGTACAATCTGAATTTTTATTGCTATTTCACTGACCAGTCCTCTTCTTGTTCCACATCCATTAGATGTAAACTGTATTGGTGTCTTTTTTGGGCCTTTGTCTGTAAATACATGTGTATAATAAACTAATATTTCAAAATATCATTACTTTGTTTATCATTTCCTAATCAAGACCTGGGCCCGGTTTCTCGAAAAAACTTAAGTATTTACTCAAATATCATGCTCAACTTTGAGTTGAGCAAGAAAATTTGCTCAACTGAGCATGTCGCCATAAGTGTGTTTCACGAAAAAACTTAAGTATATGCTCAACTGAGCACGGTGCTCAACGGGTTTTTTCTAATTTTCATTAACACAAGCGGCCTCAATCTCAATACTCTCTGGTAAATGAGAGTAAAAAAGAACGTTTTGACATTTTGCGGGAAAATGTGTCAATACGTTTATAGCCAAACATACAACGGTATTACTCTTGTAATCGCGATAATCAGCTTATTGTCGTGCAGAATTTTTTAAATTGCCAGATTGACGTCAAAAGAACACGAAAGAGCCCTTATGACGGCTAAATGACACTCGTCGACCAGACGAATTAAGCGATTACTGGACGGGTCCCTATCCGAAGTTCAGTCCCAATAGGCCTAGGGGAGTCAGAAAGGTCCAAGTGACCTAGAACCTATTCTCAAACAGCAGAATTGTTCCAATTTGAAAGCTGATGCAGAAGACAGAATTGAATTTGATACAGGAATTGTGTATAGGCCTAATATAGTACAGAAAATTTTAATGGTGTTTAACCCTCCCCTTTTAAACAGTAGTCGGGCCCGTAGGAACAGGAGGTGGAGTCTTAGCACCCCCCCCCCCCCCCTCAAAATTTTCCGTAATTTACACTGGCAATTTAGGAAAATTCCAATTTAGCCCCCTCCCCCAATATTCAGACAAAGGGGCTTGAGCCCACCCAATATGAAATTTCCTACGGGCTTGCTAGTTACATCTAAAGATTACTATGCCTTGAGCACCTAGCCATGTATTCCTTTGACTAATTCCTCCCACCAATTTTGCATCCGTTGAGAGCCGCAAGCTGTTATCCCTTGTTTAACACGATCCTATCATTGTTGGGTGACAATGTCTGGCAGGATATGGCCATAATTGAGGATTGAACTTGGGACCTCAAGACCTTTAGACAGACATGCTATAGTTGCAGTCTTCTTGCATTTGCCATGTATTTCAGACGACAAAATAGAGCTCACAGAAAAATTTCAAAACCCCAGACTGGTTAGGAAATCCTAGTGTTAAGGTATTCCACACATAATGAGATTCGCGTGAAGTTTGAATTATTCGGACGTCGTGGAAAACATTCGACAGTGGAATTTTCCACCTCCGAATGTTTACGACCGCGCCCGAATAGCTTCGGACATCTAATGACAACGCTCGGAAAAAGCTGATGTTTTATGAATCGCAAAATGGCCACATTATGGGTATTCTACCTAAATATAAGTAGTATCTCTGCACATGTTGGAATCCTAAACAGGCCAAAGTCATTTCTGACATTTTATTGATTGATTGATCGATTGATTGAATGGGATTCAACGCCTCTTTCAACTGCTAGTCTCTATAATCATATTTCAGCAGCTGGAGCACTCAACCATGGATTCCTGTTATTTCTCTCACCAGTACAACCACAACATCCTTCCCGACCCCAGCTGCTTTCCCACTTGGGTATACTATCATTCAAACATTTGCGTGATCCAAATTCAATTACATGTACACGACAGGATATTACCAGGGACTGGGTATTGAACCTGGGACGGTCACAGTAGGATCTCATGAGTGAGACTCAGAGTTGATGCGTTACCAATAAATTATTGTTCTATGGCCGCTGTCAAAACTTTTTGAAATAGGATTTTGTGTGTATTTACCCGGTAGACCATTTTTATGATCATTCTGCAAGATAGTCGTATGATCCTATCATCTCAGAAATGTAAAGGAAACAGGATCTGGAAAAAGGGTATTTATAGCATTTAGGATATAATGTTTCAAGACAAGCCTATGCCCAAGTACTACCTGATCTCCATGATACATATTATTGCTCTCTGATAGTTGTTACAAGGCATGGCGAACCCACCAGAGAATGACATGGATGACATGGATCTTAATCAGACTGTTTGTATAATATGCAGGCTGATCTGGATCCATGTTGTTCTCAAATGCTATAAAGGCCCTTTTTCCAGATCCCGGCTCAATTACATGTTGCTACATCCAATCTGAGCCACACAGACATGATTAAGAACTAGAAAACCTCGGTTAAAAATGGTCAAAACTGTGACTGTTGTAATTTGAAACCAACTACAAACACAATGGATTTTGTTAAGAAGTTGTTTACAATGTAGCACAGAAAATATTTAGGAAAAAGAAGAAAATGCTGGTTATCAGCACTTTCTTTTGTGTTGATGTTTCCCAGGCTTCTTATAACTGAGAATGAAAACCAGTTTTTGTAAAGTGAACAATCATCAAATCATTTTTACCGTGTTTTGCAGTATTTGCTCATGAGTTGGTTTCATACAACAAAATAACACCAGTTTTATTCATCATAGCATTTTGCAACAGGTTCTAGGATTATAAAGAAAACAAAAGAGGAAGTAGTTTAACTAGTCTTTTAGACAAATTTCATTATTATTTCCCGTACAAATTGGTCGCAAGATTGTTAATAATCATGACGTTCTGAATACCAAGATTTTGGGAAAAAACTGAAACAAATGGAGATCGGCATTTTCTCCCTTTGCCTTAATTTTTATAGTAGACAAATCTAACCTTTATCAACAATATTTTTTACGTCTGCAACACCTTTCAAAGTAGTCAACACAGAAACTTTTTATTTGGAAAGGGGCTAATAAGTTCACATGTCACACAGTGTTATGATATCTTGTATAGTGCAGATTATTTGCAAAATAAATAGATAGATAAATCAGTAAAAAAAAATGTAGTGTTCATTCCTCCTCACTAAATATACCTTACAGTGGCACTTTCTCGAATGTAAAAGTTTTAGGCCAGTCCAATTTCAAAGAAAATGCAGATCTATAACAAAACAATTGGTACCAAAAGTAGAAAGCATGTTAGAGTAGTACATGGAAAATATTGAGGGAAAGGGAGAAATTGCTCATTTTCAGCATTTTCTTATTTCATCCCAATATTTTGCCAGTCAGGTATTTCCCAGATTTGGTCACATTTATTTGGTCGTTTTCCAAACAACAAATTTTCTTCAATGCTTTAAAAAGCTTTCTCTGTCTGAAATTAGGTCTAAAATAGTTCATTTTAAGTGACATTTCACATTTATTTAATTTTTTAAAAGTATGTCTTGATGCAAAGATTGTTTATTCTAATGCGTATAAATACTTTTCAGTTTTTTGAAGTTGTTATTTATAAGTGAAAAATATGTCTTTAAAGTTGAGACAAAAATGACAAAATCTATAACTGAACTGTTGTCCACAACAATTTGTTTAATTTTAGACCAAAAATATATTTTACATAAACGGTTCAATATTTAGGCTTGAAATTTTCAGAATTTTCATAAGAAAATATGCTCTTTCAGATAAATTAAAAGTAAAATTTATCTAAAAATTATTGTGAAATGTCACTTTAAACTATTGAAAGATTTTTAGATGACAGCAATTATTATAATACATTTGACATTATATTGTCACTGCAAATCTTCATATGTTAGTGGCCGAGCCCCGATAGCTCAGTCAGCAACATGAGAGTCTGTCAATCCTGGGGTTGGGAGTTCAACACCCGGCTCGGCCATTATCCATTCTAACATTTGACAAAAGTCATTTGTCTCTCACCAATTGGTGTGAATCATCTATGTGATAGAGCAGCTGGAGGCTCGGTTTAGATATTGTGGTGATACTGGTGATAGGTGTTCCAGCCACTGCGATATGACCATAGCAGTTAAAAACAGCGTAAAACCCCACTAAACCAAATCATTTTAGTGATCCAACTTTGGAATGAGGTGATGGACTGTATCCAGGAATATACATTGTACTCTAGTCTCTCGCACAGCATATCTGAAGAAGTTGAACTTTGTAGAGCAAGATCAGCTTCATTGGACATTCCATTATCTTCTGATGCTATCTTGAGCCTCTTGTATATAATCTGTTTGTCTACAGGATATTCTCCCAGGATTCTGTGAAGAAAGAAAGACAGAATACTTTTAAACCTTTCCAAAACGACAAAACTTTAGGGTGGTCCTATTCAAAAGCTGTTGCAGACGACAAATGTCATAGAGATAAAGACAAGAGTTATGTATGTTTAGCAGAGAAAATATTGAATAAAAGGAGAAAATGCTGGTTATCAGCATTTCCTTCTTTTGGCTCAATTTTTTCTCAAGCCATTTCGATCGGGGACCTCAAAACCAGTTCTTGTTTGAGAAAGGGTTGAAAATTAAACAAATACATGTACTAAACATATATCACTAAACCAGCTACAGTTTAGGAAAGGGTCAAATGAAAGCATAATCATGAATGTAGAAAACAATTCGAGAAAAGAAGGGGAAAGGAAATCAGCATTTCATGAGCAACTGGGCCCTTGCTAGTCTTAATCCCTGCACAATTGTGACTGAATTTCTGCATGAAAATGAAATAATCTGGCTACAGAGGGGGGTTCGTTTAACAGGATCTTTGTAAAGGCCTCTATGGCATTTCTTTTTAGAACAACATGAATCCCGATCAGTCACCATAAAAAAGAAAAGGAAAACTTGTGCAGTAAAAGTGTTTCTAATAAAATCAGCATTTTGAAATTCTTTAAACAAGCATGTCCTTTTTCAATGAGTCTGTAAGTCTAAAAAACTAGGCATCAACAGGGATAAAGACTAGCAGGGGGCAGGGGCCAAGTCGCCCATGGCCCCTAGATTTTGGGCTGGGCCCCTGAATTCTTAGAGAAAGTGCTCATACCCACAATGTTAAATATTGAATTTTGCTATTCTGGGCCCCTAAGTTTAAATTGTCAGTCTTTTTCTCTGATCAACAATATCAATTATAGAGGCCCTTCATAGAAATCAGATAATCATTTTGATTATTTCTAAATGAAAAGCTTTGATGATCTGTGGCAAACCTGTGATGCCCCTGACGGCTGACGGCCGAAACAAAATCCGTGAAAACCTGTGATATAACGGTCAGGGACGTCATGGCCGTCATGGGTTTTAGTGCATCTGAGATTCAGAAATCAGACCTAACTTAATTTTGCAAACCATTGTTTAGTTGTGAATAAAATAGGTCAAACCTTTTATTTCAAATCTGTATTGGTAATCTCATGTTCTAGCATCTGTTTTTCTATCAAGCTACATTCCATGATTTTTATTCTCTAATCTGAAAAGATAAATTAACATAATGAACAATATCTTTCCCCTATTTTTAAAGTAACTTAATAAATGGTGTAGTGGAAAAATGAACATGAAGCTTGGTTTATTCTTATCTCATAATTATCTGCCACTGAAATATGTTTTGTCATACATGCAGACATCTATGTATTAATTGATAGTTACACAGTCATTTGGAAAAAAGCGCAATACAATACATTTTATCATTATGAAATATCAATAATAATTCAACCACCATTTCAAACTCCCTTCTTACCCCACCCATCAGCTTGATGATTGAATGTTGAATGAATCTGGAATTTTTCTTTTGGTTAACTGTAAACTCAAAGTCATTCAGGTTTGCGAAGCATATACCTTTGCCATGATCTAATACGGTTACAACTAATGAGTCTATAGTATAATGCAATGTTTGCATTTAAGGACAAAGTATTTTCAAACTAGGAAATATTCAACCTTGCGTCCTTGACACTGTCAACATCCCAAAGAGTCGTTTCCCTTGAGTTATAATTCGTCATAATGACGTTATTCATAATAAATTTCGCACCACAAGTTTTTTGTACCATAATTATTCTTCTTGCCATTGTTGACAGTAAATTTTGCAGCAGAAATTGCTAATTTGTTTGAATCTCGAACGATTATTTACCTCTTTTTCAACGAAACTTTGCTTCCTTTCTGTTCTCTCTGCTTCCGAAAACAGCCTCCATTGTACGTGTAAGATCGTTCATTCCGGTCTGGGACACACGATTTCAATGTTGACATTCCTCTAAACAACTTATTTTAGCAGTTTTGGCCTTTCAAAGTTTCAATTTTTGTCGCTTCAAACATATCCGCCATATTTGAGCAATGTAAATACGATTTGAGAAAACCCCTGAGCATGCTCAACTATCCATGCTCAAATCCGGTATTTTGAGCACGATGTTGAATCTGAGAATTTTCGAGAAACCGTTCTCATCTTCCATACTCAAAATCATGGCCGATTTGAGCACGGTGCTCAGATTTGAGCATGAGAATATACTTAAGTTTTTTCGAGAAACCGGGCCCTGGTTTTTACATGTCCCTTATATTATAATTTCGGGAAAACACTGATACAAAAGCAGAAAATGCTGATTAATCAGCAACTCCTTCTTTTGAATCAATATTTCCTGTGCTATATTGTATACAAGTCCTATCTTCTGTTCATAACAAGTAATTTCGATGTCTTTTGCTCCTTTCAATTTGTAACAGGCTTAATTTCTTTCTTTGTTTAGGAAGGGTTAAATACTGGTAGATTTGTAATGAAAAATATGTTTATTGCAGGGGCCTCAACTTTAGATTTCCTGTCACCATAGAATATTGCACCAGATAAAGAAGGTGGTCAAAGATCAAGAACAGAAAATTAAAGAACTTCAAAAAATTAGAGAAAAGCAAGATGTTGGAATCAAAGATTTTTTCCCCTTGTGTTACTTAGATATGTATGATTTCTCAGTCTGTGTATTTTTTAATTTGATGCAATGCAATAAAACATAGAGCTTTGCAAACAATACATATTTTTGAAAATTTGTAGTTTCTCTTTGTGTTGATTTTTTGCCATTTCACCAAAATAGATCTGGTTTTAACATCTTACATGTTGCATGCTTGGGAATAGGCCTACATTGACTTAACAGAAGAAAATGATGATTATCATTCTCATTATTCTTCTTTTGTTTCAATGTTATCTGGACTACATCATTCACAATTCTTTTCAAAATTCATTTTGCCATAGATCTGCAGTAAGCCTAGTACAATATTGGCCACCCTAAAATATTAACCTTTGGAAAAGGGAAAAACCTCCCCACACATGTATAATATTCAGAGCAACAGAAGAGTGGATAAAGGTATTTTAAATGTGATGGTATTTCAATTCTGAAACCTGTGCTTTAGGTACTCATTTGAATCATCTCTATAAGATTCTAATGATGACCTACAGCAGAGGGTTTGATTGATAATGTATGAAATATTGCATTTTGAACACCATTGTTTAACACTCTAATTTTGGTGAGCTGAGCCCGTATAGCTCACTGCCTCAGTCGGTAACTTCATAAACTTTCAATCCAGTGGCAGTGGTTCAAACCCCTGCTTTGGCTAAAATCCTATCTGATATTTGTCTACCACAAATGCATATCAATTACCTATATGAGTGGTTAACTGGAGGCTTGGATTAAATGTGGTAGTACTGGTAAAAGAAACAACAGGAATTATGGTTAGATTCCCAGTTATAATAGTGTTAAACCCCATTTAAGGTAGTCCACACCTAATGAGTTTCACGCGACACAGCGGCGGATCCAGGATTTTTGTTAAGGGGGTTCGTTTATACACAAAGGGGGGTTCGTTTTACTAGTATCACACAATTTTGACTAAATTTCTGCATGAACATGAAATAATGAGGCTTCAGAGGGGGGTTCGTTTGAACCCCCGAACCCCCTCTGGATCCGCCACTGTGACATAAGAATTTTTCGTGTGATGCTGATTTACAATTGTTACGTATCCGAACTTATTCGAGCAATGTCGTAAACATTTCATGGTGGAACGTTCCACCGCCGAATGTTTAAGACATCGCCCTAATAATTCAGACCTCGCCTGAATCTCATTAGGGGTGGACTACCTTAATCAAACAATGTTCAAAATGATGATTACCTGCATCCGGCACATCAGGCCCCAACTGCTTTTACTGTTAGTTTTCAAAAGAAGCGATGAATGTGTCCAGACATAATGAGGTGTCCAAACCTAAAATGAAAAAGTCCAAGATATAAATGTACAAGAGCTCATCAAATTAACCCTTTCTTAAATCACAAAATATTTGGGAAACTCGGATTCAAAAGACAATTTGGATCATGGATGTTTACGATTTGTGTACAATATATATAGTAGCACAGAAATCATTGAGACAAGAGAATAAATTGTTGGTTATGAGCCTTTCCTTAATTTACCTCCATGTTTGCTCAAGCTAAAACATGCCTTGTTTGTGGAAGGGTTAAACTGAACTGACAGCTATCTAATTCTAAAATTAGACTAATCTATAGGCCACATATTGAAGCAGAAATCGTGTAGATGGTAGAATACTGAAGTTAAAAGCCACACTTCAGTCTTCTTGTCGAGGAAAGGACTAGAATGTTGTTATTCCCGTTTCTAAAAATAGAAAGGAATTTGTGGAATCTTATCGGATCAAAAAATTAAACCATAGATCTAGTGTTGACCGATTCGACATAAATTTACAAAATATGTGTGAATATGTATGTGTCCTTACTCAACATGTGCAATAAATCTCCGTAAGCGACTCGGTTGTAGATATTTCCAATTGAACACGTTGCGGCCCCTCTGACTTTCGCATCGATGTCAGCCTCTCGCAACCACTTTGAGTCGCCGTCATTCGCCTTTATTCGATTGTTGTGGCAATATCCATGGTTATAGTAATCCAAAGTCTTCTATGCAACACTTTCACAGACAAAGATTTGCTTGTCAATTAAAACTAACGGCGAAATGTCTGCTTGATTGTTCAACTAGGAATCAAGCGTAACTTCACCGGCCGCCATCAAATGGGGGCTATGTTAGCAACAGTATCTAAGGGGCGGGGCTTATCTACAAATCTCGGAAAGGTGCATTGAAATGCAAAGCGACATCTCTAACAGACATACCTGCTTAGAGCATGAAAAGAGCTCTCTGACGTCGAACTTACGTCATCATTTCTCGCCTTCCCATGATCAATTTCAAAATTCACCTTCGGTCTCAGGCGATAACGCATTTTTGAGCCTATGAGAATGTTAACGACCTCAAAAACGTGAATTAACCCTATAATACTAACATGGTTTATCGTTCAGTTTGATGAAGGAAAATTGAATCAAAACATGTATTGAATTGAATCTTTTCGATTAATGCTAACCAGTGCTAAATCGCCCTCGGGTCCAGGTACGTATTAGATAGAGGCTGTAAAGTAGATTCTACGCGAAATAAACATTCAAATGCGCACAGACGTCATCTTGTTTATAGCGAATCACTCAGTGGTGCTATAGCGGCTTCCCTTGGTTTTAAAATGTCTTAAGCCCCCTATAACTGAAAAAAATTCATAGAATATGACCCTATAGACCCTTTAAGACTAATGTAGTCATCTTGGCTTCCTGTCTTAATACAGCAACGGTGGCATTGAAAGTTATCGTTGTTTTAATGATTACAACCCGTCATCAACCATAAAAAATTTCATGCATCCTCAGGCGTCATCTGTAGCAACATAAATTGAAAAAGCGGTATCCCTCATCAATTTCTGTTGTCACGGATGATGCACGGAACTCGAGGGTATATCTCGTTAATTTCCCTAGTCATAGGTGACGATCTAAGATGCACAAAGTTTTTGATATAATAATGATGGGTTATAACCCTTAATTGGTCTGTGACCATTTGAGGTGCAAATATAGTATATATTGTTGTTTTTTGCATACTATGAAACTATATTATCTGATCGGAAATATCTGCTTCTCGAACTACCTATATCTCGAAGTTTACCGAAGGTCCCACCAACTTCGAGATAGAGGTTTTTGACGGTATATTAAATAGAGGTTGTACTAGTAGATTCTTAGCGAAATAAACATTCAAATGGGCACATCGCATTGAATGTTTATATTACGTAGAATCTACTATACTGACAATATCTACCAATAGATGTCGCCACCTGTCGATTACCATCTATCTCTGGTGGGCATTCTGGGTTAACTACTTTCAAGATGTCAGCGCCCATAAAATGCATACACGTGGTACTTCCTCATGACTTCCTGTCACGCGGCATATTTGCTTCATATGCTTGCATAGAGTAAAATGAATAATCTAATTTGAATTAATTATTTTATTAGATGAAATTGAGACGAAAATCAAACTTTATTTTGTTGCAAATGTATTTGTAGTTGCAATTTTCTGCTTGCTACTTTTTGGCGACAGGATTTTGGAGTTATGCGCACCGCGTAGTGATTTTTATCCAAAAATGGATAAAGTGATGCGTCAAATGAGTCAGTCCAAAAATAAAAAAATAGACTGGAAATATTGTAGACTGGCTGCTTAGTCAATGACTATACTGACTCTATCTGACTTAGTGTTCGCTAGCGGTTCATTGGAGACATGGGCGTGGCTATGTATCTATACGTCACATAAACAATTTTGTTTATGCAAAATATAGCGGCGAATTTTGATATATACTGCAATTTCATTTGTCCAAAAAGTAGGTCAAACACTGGAATAGAAATACATGGCAGTGAAGAAAGACAGTTTGGTCCGTCATAAAAAGACGACATTGAAATGAAACGTTTGAGAAAACATTACAACAAAAGAAGATAATGCGGTCATGACCAGTATATTTTTACCATTGCCTCAATATTTTCTGTTGATTTACTTTATTGTACAACTGGTTCTAATAGTAAGCTAGCAGGCATGTCTTAGAAATAGATGATATGAATCTATGTTAACTGATACCCTATTAAGCAAATTCTCAACTTCAAGATAGTTTCTACATATGTTTACTCAGAAGGCAACCTACAATCGTTAGGCGAGTGGATCTAAATAAAAAGATCGCTGCTTTTCAACAAAAAACTCGTATCTGCGGCTTGTATTAAGCTGCAGATACGAGATTTTCTTTGAAAAGCGACGATATCTGAAAACTTGTGAAAAGCCATGATAGGGTTTCCTCCCTTCTACCGGTTATTATGTATGTGTACATGTCACAGCAAATCTATGCAATCTCAGCCATTTTAAAATTTTTCATGCTAAGATTTTAACCTCCGAACCATTCGGGAACTTATATTTCTACACGGAAAAACAATTTGCTATGCATAAAAACCTCAATCACGGCGAATAACCATCTTTCATTTGGTATAGATCAATCCTTCACAAGCGTGTTTATAGATTCTATTTTTACTTCAAAACGAGACAAGGTCAAGGTCAACGAGCCACACCCCCGCGGTATTTCCATTGAACACTCTGTACAACCGGCTGCGTCGAAGTCAGACGAGAGTCAGCGATTGTTTGAAAATACGGCTTCGAATTTGGATACATCGTTGAATGATTACACTTTATTCGTGTACTAGTTCAACTGGCACATATTCACGGTGGGTAACCCACGTGACTTTTGGAAAGCGTCCACACGGAAAAATCGTCCGCTTCAGGGTATGTTTTGTTTAATTTCTCAGCTTATACTCTATTGTTTTTGATGAGATAAAGTGCACGGAACGCCCCTTTGAGAGGGCTATTCCCGGCTCTAACTCACCTTGCCTTAAATCTAGTGGTTTCTTCAAACATCGAGCCAAAGTATCTGTAAGTGCAAAACGAAAGTGGGAAGCGTTCACGTTCACCGACACAAAACTTTCGCTTGAATATTTGAGGAAACCACGGGATTCGGAGCAGAGTGAGTTACAAACGGGGATAGCTCTCTCAATTGCGCGTTCCGTGCACTTTATCTCGTCAAAATCAATAGAGTATAAGCTGAGAAATTATACAAAACATAATTTGAAGCGGACGATTTTTTCGGTGTTAACGCTTCCCAAAAGTTACGTGGGTTATTCACCGTGATATTGAGAGATAGATATGCGAAATATTCGAGCACGAATTCAAATTTCGTAACATTTTGTAGGAAACCGAAATGATTAATGACTGTGACCTCATTTGCGAGGGATACGTGGAAAGGTTAAATTTGTAGAAGAACTGAACACTTACCCGCGTATTTATCAACTATAGAATACCTTAGATCTTTTAGTTTGTTTATAGAAGTACATTAATTTGACCTACCGTGCACCTAACATCAGATGCCGAATCTGTCTTCGCTGCCTCTCGTCTGTTTTCGACGCAACCGGTTGCACGGTGTGTTGAATCTCGCTGAGCAAAGATGACGGTACCTCTGACGTAATTGCCGTTTGAAGGTTGGGCAAGGGCGGACCTAGAGATGGGGTCAGGGGGTCATGACCCCCCTGGAATTGGCCGAAAATTGAATTTTGACTGTATAACTTCTTATTAAATGCCATTATTTGGGCTGTGAATCCTCCCCTCTGGAAAAAAGCCTGGATCCGCCGTTGTAGGGCACATGTAACCGTTCAAATACAAAAACAAGGACAATAAAAATTTGACGTCCCTGAACATAAATAATCTACCACTTCAGGTTGGTAAATTCATACGCTTTTTCTGGATTGTAATTTTTGTGTCATTTGCAATTTCGGCAGCCTAGCATGTTCTCCTTTAAGAATTAAAATTTACCCCAGTCATTCCATGAAACGGTTGAAATAGGGGGAAAAAGAATGAAGTAACAGGCACTGGTATCAACCATTTTTTCGTATTCATTCACATGTTCAAATCTAAAGCTGTGTGCAGGATTTTCTTGCCAAGCGGTTAAACAAGCGTAATGTTGTATTAAAAGAGAACATGATACCGAAGCACCAAAAATGTAAAAAGTAATAATATCTCAAGCGTACGGAATGTAAAAAGAAATAGTATTTTAAGCTTACGAGATGTTGTAAAACGTCTTCAGTTATCTTGAAAAAATTCAGTCTTTAAAATGACACTTTTATTTCTTTATCAGATTTTTGTTGATTAAATAAAATGTCAACATTTATAGTTTAAGTGCTTAGCATACTTTGAGCAGCACGGTTTCCTTTGTCAACAGATGAACAGATAAGAGGAAGTTAAGACATCCTAAATTAGTTATTCCTTATCCAAACCCTACGTTGTAGGTACTTATTTGAATCGTCTCGACGAGACGATTCCAATGAGTACCAACTACATATGGTTTGGTTAATAAACCATTATTTGTTTATTCTATAAATCTTTATCACCTCTTATCTCTATAGCGCTGTATCGTGAATACACATTCATGCGTCAAATAAGTGTTCATCAGAAGTAGAATCCTGGTATTGTAATGTCACTTTATTCATCAGAAGTTTCGTTGTTCCCTCGTCTACATCTCCGCCATTTTGCAGCTTTCTGTACTCGCAACCTAGGTTCGAATCCTCTCGTCCCAGCAATCGCCGGATGAGCCTTACCAGTTGATCCTTGGTGGACATGAGCCCGTAAAACACGAGCGTTACAACAATGTTAAACATGATATGAAATCCGTAAAAAGCCGCGACAATATGGACGTTATGCATGTCATATCCATCCCAATCGGGGTTACTCCGACCTCCTGCAATAGAGAGATTGATTCATTTGACACTACAACAATATTGATAACTATGGCGATTGTAAGTCTATTGAAAAAAACGAGCACGGGAATGTGCCCTTATTGCTTTATCTATACAACATCGTGCAAAAAGAAATTTATTTTTTTATATCATATGGTGGGAAAATTTGCGCTTTAAGTCTATATCAATCTCAATAAACAATAGTGCGGTGGATATTGTGCATCATGGAATGGATAACTACAAGGGACAAATTTGCCTCGCTTCTGGTAAAGACATTGTGCAATAACTTGCCTATTTCTGCGTCAATTTGTAAGAGGTTTGTAGCATGAGCCTTTACTGAGCTCTTTCCTCAGATACATGACTTGATTTTGGAGTCCTTGTACTTTTTCCAAAACAAATATTCCTACCGACCAGAAAAACGACAAAAAATCAGATCGTTTTTTTTTCTGGTTAGTTTGGATATTTTTTGGGAAATGTACATGGAGTATCCAAATAAGTAATACAACTGAGGAAAGAGCTTAGTATAAGGCGGGGTAAATATATTCGGGCTTCTGTATTTTGGACACTTTGTAGTTTGTTCAAGACTGGCAGATCATGAAGCAATGAATTACAATAGTCAATACTTGATGTTACCAGGGAGTTCAAGAGAGACTGTTGCATTTGAAGTCAGATATTTTCTACATATGACCGATTTCTCCATATTCATGTCTAGCCAAGCACCAAGGTTTTTTACACAATAAGCTCGTTTGATTTTAGACTAAATTCTTGAGATGGTTCTGAAAAAGATTTACCTACAGGAAGGACAGCTTCGCATGGACCTACTAACAGATGATATGTAATTTCGTGCATGCATTTCTGATCTTGTTCACATGGTGCAATTTTATCTGAATAATAAGTTTATTTACTTTGGCACACTGAGTTCTGTAAATGATATGGTCAATCGTTAGCTTAGTTCGGCGCCATTTTCTTTCAAGCTTGTGTCTTAAATAATAAGCATAATGGAGTTAATCTGTATACCATGGACAAGACGGCCTTAGTTCTTACTTGAAGTCAGTCTTTCGGATAAGACTTTAAACCGAGGTCCCGCCTCCATATGACCTTAGCTGTTGAGTGGTACGTACAACTCCAAACAATCCAATCTCACTTCAAGTAGGGCTTACTTGTCCGTAGTTGTTAACATTCGACTTTCTGATCGGTTTAGACAATGTTTTAGGAAAAGTACCGAGACTTTTCTCATATACCGTACATCCGATGAAAGAGCCGAGTAAGGCTGAGTACTTGAAACATAAGTTATTCTAAAACATTTTGTAAATCAGATTTGAGGCTATTATGTCCGTAGTCGTTATCCATCACATGATGCACACTCTCCACCGTAAATAGCCAGTGATGGGTAAATGTCAATGGACATGTATATCCGTATGTACATGTGTACATCAAAACTTTCATTACAAAAATTTCACGCTAATCAACGATTTCATTTCGTCCCTTTTCATAGAAACCTCGTAACTGCAGCTTGTTTTTAAGCTGCAAGTACGATGTTTCCGTTGAAAAGCAGCGAATAACAAAATTCCTACTGTCAATTTGACTAGTCAATGTACACTACCACTCCAAGCCGGAGCATACAGGCAATAAGCTGTTTGGTTAAACCAAGTCGCCGAAATCAGGATCCATAAACACCGAATAAGCTGTGGTGTTATTACCTCCCTTTGTCTCATCTCCCATAGGAACATCAACGATACGACGGCTGTGGTTGGTATCTGAAACCTTTAAAGATACAGTCCACATATATTTCAGGCCCGTAGGAATCAATTTCTATTTGGGTGGGCTGACAAGCCTCTTTGTCTGAATATTGGGGGTGGGGGCTAAATTGGATTTTCCCCAAATTTTCAGTGTAGAATAAGGACAATTTGGCATTTTGGCCAACTTTTGAGAGCTAAGCCCCCCCCCCCCCTTGTACCCTGTTCCTACGGGCCTGTATTTTCTTTTAATAACACAGACGGAATGAAGAACTTATATCCCTCGCTGAATACCTACGTAAACCCTATCAGAATTCCCCATAGGGTTCTGCCCACGTTCGGAATTTAATGAAATGGTGTGATTTAGAATACTGTATTACTGGTGACTCTACTCCTGAAATATCTAGAAAATAGTTTTCTTTGAATTTTAAGATTTTTTTGTTAATAAATGGGGTATCCTCAGTAAATGAGGGCATATACACTTTGTTTATTATTTGTTTTGTTTGCTAGCTAAATTTTGTCCGAAAATAATAGTTTCTGATCATATAAAATACCAAAAGCATATACGTATGTGTTCAAACCGATTAAAATCATTTGAAATGTACAGTTCTGTGCAGTTATTCTAAACAAAAATGAGCAAGGTTCGCAGTCAAATAAAATCTATAATACCTATGTAGCATTCTTTCTAGAGGAGGCTTGTGCGTAGACTCCGAACTGTGGTAATACATCTGGATCCCATACCTTCAAATATTGAAATAATAATTGGTGTTCGACCTACTTTTTTGACCAATGAAATTGCAGTATATTTTAAAATTTCGCATAAGCGAGAGTGTCGGCTAGATTATTATCGTGCCGTCCATACATAGCCACACCCCCGTCTCCAATAAATCGCTAAACTGTAGCAAATTTAAATCGATGACTTTGGACACTGAACAGATTATATAACCGTCCCAAATATGGGGAAATTGGCAGCGCTTACCATAGAAATGCTACCATTCGCATTCCAATTATATATTTCATCTCACGCATAATCAAGGTCTGCAGATCAGTTACACCGTGAAGAAAGAACATAATTATCACATATGGTCATGCGCTGTAAAATGCTCAACCATTGAAGTTAACACTTACCATAAAAATGCAACCATTCCGGTAATGTACTTCATCTCTTGCATTATGTGGATCTTGTAATAGCTCAATAGATCAGTTAGACCGTGTAGGAAGAATATTCCATATATGGACATGTGTTGTAAATTACGCATCCGTATAAACCTATTGTTCTCGTCAATAAAACGTACAGGTAGGCCTGTCGAACACATGTCAGTAATGAATACTGAAAAATATATAAAAAATAAAATACGATATATGATTGATCGAGTGAGTTCATTAGTAAAACCGGACCATGGCCTTTACTGCCCTCCTATAGTTGCTACATGTATCCATAATGTTCTCAAATACCAATGGTGACGTTTTTGCAGACCGTCGCTCACATATGTTTTTACATTACTTATCGCGACCTAGGTTAATTTGAATAAGTGATTTTGGCGAAGTGAAACTGATCTTGGCGGTGAATCACGTGACGCAACAGCCATGACAATAAGAGAACGTGTTGAATGAATTTCTTAAAATACCTCGCCGATTTGGACTTGTCTTTAAAAATTGCCCTTTCTCAATATTTCGGCATAAAAGCCTTTTTCAAGAGAAAAAAAATAATTATGTAAAAACTTTAACGCTACACTATAAAATCACATGGATTTATCTCAATTTATTCAAGCGAAAGTGTTTTTTCTGTGCATGTGAACGCTTCCCGCTTTCGTTTTGCACTTTAAAATATATTTGCTCGAATGTTTGAAGAAACCACTGGATTTGGAGCAGAGTGAGTTAGAGCCGGGAATAGCCCTCTCAAAGGCGCGTTCCGTGCACTTAATCTCGTCAAAATCCGTAGCGTATAAGCTGAGAAATTAAACAAAACATACCTTGAAGCGGACGATTTTTTTGGTGTGAACGCTTCCCAAAAGTCACGTTGGTTACCCACCGTGATAGTGTAGCGTTAAATTTATTTACATTGTTTCTCCTAAAAAAGGCTTTTGTGCCGAAATATTGAGAAAGAGCAATTTTTTAACATTTGTTATATTTATTCCCTTAGAAATACCATTTAAAGATTTGAATTTTGTCTTACGGGGACAAGACGAAAATTGCTTAAGATTTTCTGGGTGCGGTGGATCTTAAGAACATCAACAAAAATGTTATTGGCGAATTAAAGGAAACTTTTCTACAATAGGGTTATTTCATCTAAGACACCCCCCACACTTGGTAACAATACTCTCGAACCCAACACGTTTTAGTAACGATACTCTCGAACCCAAAAAATGACCGTGCATACGTAATCAAAACGTTTCAATAGTATTTCCCATAAATCCATTGTTTGCCGCCGGAAGTGTTCTGCGGGTACGGACTAAAACGATAATTGAAAGGGCTTAATTGTTATTGTTGTTGTGTCTTATGATTGCTCACTGTGATAGAGAACTCGTTCAATAGTAGACGTTAACCGATTGTGGAGGATTTAGAAGTATATACAACTGGTTCTTTTCTATTGATAATTTATGTAAACTTATGTAAAAAAAAAGACTATTGATGATTAACATACTTATAATCCGAGTTTTCTCTAATGAAATTCGCACTTTGATATGTTGGTGTCGCTCATTTATGAGAATGAGCGACATCAACATATCAAAGAGCGAATTGCGTCAGAGAAAACTCGGATTAACATACTTATAGCAGGAAATAAGATTTTCAGATAGCTCTCGACCGGAACCCGACGTTTTCCAACCTTCACCACATATGAGACCCTCGATCGATAAGCTTCACCGGAATGGATGGACTAGAAAGAAAATGAAATGTTTCTTTTAACTTTTGATATCATGGGTCTCGATGAATGACGTGGCAGAGCATCTCTAGCTTATTAGCTAGAGATTCTGTACCAGGTCATTTTTCGGGACCTATCATCTTGGTGAAATTGCGAGTCTGTTTTTGCTAGTAAGATTTTTGTTTTGCGCGCACAGTAAGTGCATACACTGGAAATATGCCCATGATAGTCATTGTTTAATGTAGAAGATAGAACTATTACTCGTTTTTCTTTAGGTATTGAACCTTTGCAGAGTTCAAAGAAATATGTAAACGCTCGAATGCGAAATACGAGGGGCTTCAGTGTTTTGCGAATTTTTACGACCAAAGAATACGTCAATTGACGCTAAATTGTTGCATAGATTATGACGAATCATGATGTTAAGGCCAACTTCAAATATTCTAGTACTCATGAGGTAGGACATGGCTCTTTCAAAAAAATTACATCGAAGAGAATTTAATCTTTATTTACATTTTCAGAATCACTCGACACAACTCCTGATCAAATATTTATTAGCATAAAGCCGGACATTAACCGCGCGTAAAAATTAACTGAATGCATGACATTTTCTAATGTAAACTGTCTGATTTTATTTTTAATAAATGCCTTTTTTGACACGGGAGCACACGTTTTATAGAATGATACCCGTAAGCATTTTTCGGGTGACGTAATAAACATAAACGTTTGGAAGTTTCCAACCACACGGGATAAGCTGTGAAGAGTAAAGTATATCCATACTTTCTGCCCCCCAAAAAATATATATATATATCGAGGTCGTGTAGATCTTTAGTCACGGCACTGGATCGTGTGACACGATATTTTCAGGAAATCTTAGATATATTTTTGATACTTGACGAATTTCAACTTGGTTTGGAGTAGAGAAGATTGAAAAACGCCAGAAATTAGCTAGATATATGGTAAATCTTTCTAAATGATAAAATACGTCATTGATGACCAATTGGTTGATTTTCTAAGGATCCTTCGCATCCAGCATTTAGATAAACATTTACAAAATTTCCCAATGTAAAGAAAACAGTATTGACCTCAAAACTAGTGTATAGTCTATCAGTTATAACTGTAGACTTGTATACAAACACTAAAAAACAAATACATAGTTTTAACATTTACCAAACCCACTGGTGGTGAACTCGGACAAAGCGAGGAACATTTTTCATGAACACAAGGTACAGATACTTCATGTTTAAATGCGCGTTTAAAAACCAGTTTTACTAGTTTGAGCATGTACACAACGATTTGCACGTGTTTATCCGCCCAAAACAATATGGACGAATCGGAGAGACACTTAGAGGCTATTGTCAGTTTTGTTATTTTATTTCTCTGACTGATTCTGAAGTTGGTATTACAATTCTTGGAGTAGAAGTTTTTTTCCGATGTGAAAATCGTAGTTAACGTTTTTTGAAGGGGACTTGTACGGTTTATTCATGATACCGTGAACATTTTCAATGGCTGTTCGAATTGCAATGACTTTTGTCCTAACAATAGAATGGGTTTTCGGTTAACAATGGATAAATCGTAGGTGTTGTTATAAAATCCCGTAACTGCAGCTTCAATAAAGTTGAGTTTGTGACGTTTTAGATTTACGCCGACGAAGCACTAGTGTTTGTCCGAAAAAAACGTCACTAGGTCTATATATACCGTAGTAGATAAAATTTATTCTTTTTCAAAGACGAATTAATGGTATACAATAATCATTTCCAAAACAATAGGCCTATCTGGTATTGCAGCCCCCAATTAGAAGGCTTTCAGTAATGACCACCATATAGATAGTGCTTCTCATTTCGTTTCGGTTAAGTTTTCCTACGAATGGGGATAATTGCATCTCTCTCTCCTCCCCTCTCTCCATCCTTCAATCCAATTCATTCATTTCTTTACTGTGGTTTGTTTGTAAATATTGCTGTTCATTATATATGTGTATTATGTATTATGTCAAACTATGTAAATCTTCAAATTGGAGGAAATAAAGAATAATAAAATGTACTAATTAAGAAAATATGAAAGAAAAATATTAAGAAAAAAGGAGCCAAATTATTTTCAGTATAGATCTATTCTTCTTTTGATTCAATGATTGCTATACGCACTTCAACGTCAACAAAACGTGGGAACGACGTCGTATTGTTTGGCGGCGATGTTATAAAGTCATGAAAACAGATCATGAGCGTAAACTTTTGTTTCAGGAGAAATGTAGTGAGACGTCTTTTTTTAACATTTTATCTTTAAGAAATCTAAAATATTGAAACAAATGGATCTAATTATAGTAGCACAAATATACTCCCCGTCATAAGAAAGTAGCCACTTGTCTAATGCAAATGGTCGCCAATTTTAGGATTATTCATAAATGTACCGAAATAAATACAAGATTTTGAAGCATGGCAAGTAAATCGAAAACAGTCGAATTACCCCATTAATTAGACTGTTTTCGATTTACTTGCCATGCTACAATTTTGAGACGATTCAAACACATCCAACGTCTACACGTGACGTCATTCCGACAAGACAACCATTATCGGAACGACTGCCTGTGAAATCGACAGAAAAAGGCAAACGTTACAGATAGGCTAGATTGCTTCCTGAGTTGAGTTCTATCAGCAGTAGAGGCTGATTAACGGATTAGACCATCCTTTTCAGACGTCTTGCGATACCCATAGTCTTGCTACGATGTTATTGACAACATTACCTTCAGTGGGTTAGACAGCATCTATTGTTTTCTAAGGACAATTGCATAGCATGTATTAATACCAACGGTGTTCACACTCGAAAATGTCTTGTAAAAGAGAATCTTATCCTTATCCAATTTCAGGAATTGTTACGGTAATAACAAGTATAGTAATACATTGACAATTATTGAAAGTAAAAGATTAAATGTGCATTTGTAAAATTTTATTCATGTACCGTATGCAGTCAAGGTGTTAATTGAAAAGGAAATGCACACAGTTAACTTTTCCCGTTAGTATACTTTAGAATGCATGCCCGTAGAAAGCAATTCCATATGGGCCCTGTCTGGGCCAGTGTCTAATATTGGGGGGGGGGGGGGCTAAATTAGATTTGCCATAAGTTTTAAATGTGAAATGATGAAAATTCGGCATTTTTGCCAACTATGGGGGGGGGGCGGCTCCATGTCCCCCTGTTCGTACGGGTCTGGGATGTGTGAAACAGTGGATCCTCCTTAGAATAAATGGTGATAATGGTAATGACAAACATTACAGTATAGATCTGGAAACGTTCATTTAGGCTTTTGCGACCAACATGGATCCAGATCAGACTTTGCATGTGCACTGTCTGATCAAGATCCATCTTGTTCTCATTCAATAGCTTATTCTCCACCTGTACCAAATTTAAGAAGGCATAAAGAAAATCTTACCGGTGAAACTCCAAGGTAACGATAAAAATGATGATTATTATTATGATGATGATGGTGATGATGATGATGATGATGATGATGATGATGATGATGATGATGATGATGATGATGATGATGATGATGATGATGATGATGATGATGATGATGATGATGATGATGTCATCTAATTGTCATCACCTGTCAGTAATTTATCTGAAAGGGGAGTTAGGCAGTACAAATTGATATATATTGAAACAAGTACCTGGTGCTCGAATTTGATGCCGGAAATCTATGGTTAGATGCTCAAATCAGTGCGATATTACCGAATAAATGTTTAAATGTGCCGTTAAGTCCAGTGCAATCGATTAATTTATCAAACATGTGGTCATAAAACACCGTAGCTGGAAAAGATAACATCGCAAACATGCTGTAACGTTGTCACGAAGAAACCGCACAATGATTTTCAATGACATGACACCAAAAACTGCCATTTACAGCCTTTATTTGTACATTTATATGTCTTTTTTGTTTACTTGCAATGCAAGTTGATAAACATAAACAGTGATATCGTACCATTTCGTTCGGGCGATTAAGATCAACCCACATGATCTCAATATGCGCTTTGTGCACTTGCAATTCGTTTATAACATTTGAAAATAATGATCGATAAAACTGATATTTTCGTGCGTATTATAAATCATATCTACATACCTTAGTAACTTCCATTTGAGTGCATCCTTTAAAAAAAGACGGAAAGAGAAGTAAAACAAAATACCACGTGTATTGTTTACAAAAATCCGGATGTGACATGAAGTATCTGTACCTTGTGTTCATGAAAAATGTTCCTCGCTTTGTCCGAGTTCACCACCAGTGAAACCATTTATCGTGGGGTATACGAAAGAATTAATGTCCTACTCGTTTATTCTCAAATGAGAAAGTGTTTGTGTTGAACCATTTATCAACAACAAGCAGTAAAGTGTTTGTATACAAGTCTACAGTTATATTGTCCAGCAAGATTAACCCGGGACATCTGCATATGTAATGACCCCACTTCGGCTTTGTTTTGTTAAGACGCTCAACTAACGGACTAAGCGCACGAAAATTAAGTTGTCCCGGGTTAACCTTACTGGACAATAGCCGACGAGTTATAATTCTGCTTGTGATGGTTCGAATATTTCGGGTGTCTCACAACACTACATTGAAATTATGGGCACTTTTCCCCTTGTTTACATCGATAGAACTTATAAACGTGCGCCATAGTATCATAACCAAACTTTAATCATACTTCGTCGTTTTTCAACGAAAACCTCGTAACTGCAGCTTGCTTAAAGCTGCAGTTACGAAGTTTTCGTTGAAAAGCAGCGACTTGCTGATTCCTACTTACACGTCTATAATCTCTAAACATATTATACATCCACCAATATCCCAATATTAGGAAGGCCACGCCCTCTTGCACATGTCCCAGAAATGTCCCCATGTTTAAAGTCTTCAAGCAAAGTCACCTGAAACTAAACATAGCTAACACTGATCTCGACCACAGGCCCCCGGTCTCACTGAGCCCGATTTCGAAAATATTCGTAGAGCCTCGGGAGAGCCTATTGTCACCGATTTACTACGAATTTGAGTCGACTTTTCCGTTCATCAATGGATGGGGTGCATTTTCTTATAAAACCACTTTGTTTCGCCACCATATTTTATTGGCGAGAATCGGGAGTATTCGTAGTACATCGCCGTTATTGGTTGTTCATCGCCGAAGTTACTATGGCCAAAAAGGCACAAATTGTCGCCGAATAGCCCCGATTTACTAACCCGAACAACTACGGCTTAGTACGAGGTGTACCGATTTTACCACGATTTTCAAGATCGGGAGAACAATTTGCGCATGTTGAAATGTTTGTCCCGATTAATTTTTGATCCCGATTTTGTGCCGATTTAAATCAGGGTGAACTACGATTCTCCCGAAGTAACCCTATTTCGAAATTTTCGAAATCATGATCAAATCGGGCTCAGTGGCACGGGGGGGGGGGGGGGGTAAATTTAGGATATGTAAGATTTTCAAAACCTTTAAAATGAATATACTCAACGTCGGTCAGAGGCCATGTTATGAAGTAGCGGATGTTGTTATAAGGACCTCTGATTTCCGTCATTGGACGTTATCCACCCGTAAGAATAAGGAACCAGGGGAACCTATAATACACGTACTTTCGTTACTTAAGGGGGAATACTCCAGTTTCCTTATTTTTTTCCAATAACATAATTTATTTATATTTTGTTTGTTGAAAATAACATCTAATTACCGATTGAAAATTGAAATAAAAATGGATGGTCAGCGATCTTATTTGAATTTTATACGCATTCGTATCAAATACCCCTACAGCGAAAAATACACAATTTCTTGCACCTGTCCAAGGTCACTAAAATGCTAAAAAAATTGCTGTATAATCATCGTTTAGTCCCGAAAACGGATTTAAAGTAACGTCCTACATTTAATAAGAACACAAAACCCAAAATATGTGCTATTATAAACGCTTAAATGTATAAAACAGCATGTTCATGTGTTCAGTTAGATCAACGAAACTGGAGTGTTTTATGTCAAATTTTGCATACTTTTGGAAATATTTCAAGTTCTACATAATAGAATTTGATAAAACTAGATCCTTCATTGTATTAAGCAACATGTCCTGGTAATAATTCAAAAAGAAAATGTATAGGTCATCGCACTGTTTAGTGAATTATAGCATTGTTATCAGCTACACATACAATAAAATGGCACAAAACAGTGGTAACTGCATACTCACTTACAACTGTCTTGCTCTAGATAACCGATTTCCATCTTGAGGAAATCAGTTTCGCATAATAAATACGATTTTACCGTCGAAAATGGTAAATTGTAATGACGTGTTATACATGTATAATTGAAAATATGGTAGCGAAACATATATGGTACGAAACATTTAATTTTCTACAGTAATGTCCGAGTGTTCCGAAAAACTGGAGCATTCCCCCTTAAAAAATTACCGCTGTCCGACCTTGTGTATACTTGTTATAATTCTGAATTTTAGATATTCCTGAATCCAAATGCCTGTGATCTCAGCATCGGATAAACCGATTTCTGCTTAAATCAGAGAGAAACACATATAGTTGTTAGGATGAAGAACCACAGGACTCCATGCTTACACGTAATTATGATTCATCCGTGCTACATGTAGGCCTAAATAATCAAAGTTGTTGAAAGACGCGTTGAACCCTAATCTTTCGATTCCGTCGATATGGCCTTTGTGTCTATAGATTGTCAACCTTTCTATTTAGTATTTTAGAAAGTCACACACACTCTTTTGAGAACAAAGTATTCCGCTTTTATATGTTTTTTGTGCCAGGATATGAATAAGAAATGGTGCCAAAATGTAAGGACACTCTTTTGTGATGATTACAATAAACTAAATAATGATAATATACTCATGCATAACTGTTACAAAAGTTATTGTGCAACTTTAGTTTTCGAATGTTTCAAATATTATAGCAAATACGTTTGTGAAATTCTATAGTCCGGTAAAAATATTATGGTAGCCTAAATGTTTTAAACACTTCCCTACGAAAACGACACAAATTCTAACTCTACGCTTCTGTGCAGGCGCGATGGTTGTAATATTGCAATTGTGGTTCCAATCGAAAGGCTTTCACTTCATTACATGTTACAAGGATGGCAATATTATGTTGTTGAACGTCATTGCACCGCTCGACAAGTTACACAATCTAATATTGTGGCGATTATTGACGATAACGCGCATGTAACGTCTGCGTGAAAACTAAAACCTTTACTTGGATATGCCTGTGGATGTGTAATTATTCCCTTGAATGTAAGCATGTAACTCCTTCTTAGACTAGAGAGAATGTTGTAAGGGGTGCAAATCTGGACGCTCTCCGGAAGTGCGCATGTGCAGTATGCACAGCTTTATCAAAATCAAACTTGATGCCTGATTTCTTTACGGTTCTTTATAATAATGGCAGCTTTACTCCCTTGACTTCCTACCAACCTTGTTAAAAATGGGTAAATGTAAGAAGTAATAGTGTACATTTTTTGAATTCATTTTGATAAATATAAAATTATGGAATATTTTTCCAATTAATCTAAAATCATGTGAAACGATTGAAAGTTTTTAAGCAGTTTAAAACTCACATTTTTACGATATTAAATTGTCTTTTTAACCCTTTCCAGAATGACACAATAATTGTTATGCTCGATTTTGAAACAAGTTGCAAACGACAAAGATTTTCATTGCAAAAGGTGCATATTATACGACTCGTAACATAGGATATCATTAGAAAAGAGAGAATTGTTAAATATCGACAATTTCCTCTTTTCCCTCAATGCTCTCCCTTACTGTTGGGAGACCAAACTTGGGACGACAAAACCTTAACTTGCTCTAGAAACGGTAAACAGAACATTGGACTGTTTTAACGTTATACACAACGTTTAATCATTGTTGTAAAACGCCATTGAATATGTTTTGCCATAAAGTAACGGTTTATTTGAAATTTAACAAATTGAAGTTAAGTTTTACAATAATAATAATAATAATAATAATAATAATAATAATAATAATAATAATAATAATAATAATAATAATAATAATAATAATAATAATAATAATAATAATAATAATAATAATAATAATAATAATAATGATAATAATAATAATAATAATAATAATAATAATAATAATAATAATAATAATAATAATAATAATAATAATAATAATAATAATAATAATAATAATAATAATAATAATAATAATAATAATAATAATAATAATAATAATAATAACAATAATGATTATAATAATAATAATAATAATAATAATAATAATAATAATAATAATAATAATAATAATAATAATAATAATAATAATAATAATAATAATAATAATAATAATAATAATAATAATAATAATAATAATAATAATAATAATAATAATAATAATAATAATAATAATAATAATAATAATAATAATAATAATAATAATAATAATAATAATAATAATAATAATAATAATAATAATAAATAATAATAAATAATAATAATAATAATAATAATAATAATAATAATAATAATAATAATAATAATAATAATAATAATAATAATAATAATAATAATAATAATAATAACAAAAATAAATATAAATAATAATAATTTCGACATAATATGTAGTCCACCAAATAAACCTTTGAAAAATCCACTTCGACGTTGCTTTCTCAAAATGCTCAAACTACGTTGACATCGAAATGTAAGTTACCAGGTTAAAACTGGTGTATATTATGAAATTGTGACCTGTCACGCGCAAACGGACCTTAAAGTTAAGTCCATAAAAGTCAATTACTTAATTGAATTTTAGTACAGCCCAGACATGGCAGAGGTCAACCAGATGATGTGTTTGGAAAATGAAAATAATATAAAATAGACAAAGAATCTAAATTCAGAAAATTACGTAAGAGTGAAAAGTTTCGGTCCTATTTGACTAGGATCGATATTTTTCGTGCTTCCAATAAGGTCCCTTTTAGCCTGATGGGTCACATTTATTGATGTTCGATCGATGTTTAGTAACTATGTACGGGCATAAAGTTCAAAGATGGATAATGTTATGCAATTAATATTCAGGTACATTCTAAAGGATGTCTGATGGGTTTTCTTTTTTGTAAAATTATGCTAATAAATTGAGAAATCTGATTTTGGTATGAAAAGAAGTCTCAATAAATCGATTTTCAACTGGTTCATTGATGCGTGAACAAAAAGAGATGGTAAATACTCAGTGGCTAAGAAAAGGGGTTCTTACAACATTTTAGACTACCATATTGTCGGTCACGTTCCAAAATGTAGTAACTACAGCTTATTCAAGCTGTAGTTACGACACTTTCGACGCTTCCGACGATATTTTCATATCAGTCTCTATCTGGCTATGTACATTCTGATGAGGGTCTTTCTGATGTTACGTCATTATTTTTTCCGATAATGAAATGGGTCTTGTTCAGACTCTGTGTAATGTTTACGTTGTATGCTCACGTTCGATAATCGTGCGACTCAGAATTTCCGAAAATCATCAATAGTTTTGTTTATGCCTGACCAATTTGTAGCAGGAAAGGTGGAAAATTGCCAGGAATAAGCTGGGTAAAATGCATATTTGAAAAATCTACTGATCAAAAAGTTATTGAAGATCAATCAAAATGTTTCGAAAATTTACCACCTCTATCTAATGCTTGACGTCTTTCCACCTTCTCTTCTTTAAGCCGAATTCAAATTGGACAAGTATTAACAAAATTATAGATGAATTTCTGCAATTGTTGTATCACATGATTATCCGCCGTGATGTTGGTCTTAAATGCCGTATAATGCACTTTCTTCATTTTCAACAATAATTACCAAAGCCTATTTCTTTTGGTGCACCAAAAGCGTCAAGGTGTAAAAAAAGGCAAGGATCATCAGTATATATTGATATTAAAAGTAAGGCGTTTTTTTTTTTTTTTTTTCAAATGCCAACCGACGATATCGATTTTGCTACCTTTCTGCACTATCGATGAGACTTGACGGGACCCATGCTAGATATTTCAGACATCAGACTCGAAGGTCTTGCGTTGTTATATTGTGCATTGTGGTATCTTTTGCCGAAAAAGAATAGAATTTCAGTCCTGGTAGAATGTTTTTTCACTTTCTCTCGAAGAGCAGCTTCTTACGAAACCTATTTATTTAGTTTTTTTTTTATATATTTCTTTTTTATGGTCGCTAAAACCGAATATTGTTTAATACTTGCCAAAACGCCGAATTTCGGGGATGGTCGAATTTGAAAACTGCTACAGACAACAAAATGTAGTCATTGAGTAACGAACACGGTGGGGATTGTCCATCAAAGGATGAATAACAATTACGGAAAAAAGTCCTGCTTCAGGTAAGAAAGTGTGCAATAACTTTCTTATTTCTACCCCGCCTATACTTAGGTGTATGGCTTACTTGAACAGTTTTCCCAGACATTGATCCCAACTGACCAGAAAAACGATCAGAACTGTTTACCGTTTGTCTGGTCGGTCGGAATCAATTATTTGAAGGATTCTTCAAATCAGTCATACATCCTAGAAGGAACTCAGTGAGGCGGGTACATGCAACAAACCGCTTGTAAATTGACGCAGAAATAAAGTATAACGTTATTGTACAATTTCTTACCTGATGTGGAGCTTATTTGACCGTAGTTGTTATCCATAACTTGGTACACAATCCCTAGGTGCAGTCATTGTGCATTTGGTAACGCATCTGCCTCTCACTCGAGACGTGCAGGATTCGATACCCGGCCGTGGCAAATACCCTTACTGACAAAAATGTCACCCATCAATGATTTGATATCTTGAACCTATGTGGGGGAGCAGCTGGAGGTTCGGTAAGAGTGTTGTGGTAGAACTGGTATGAGAAACGACAGGAATCCATGGTGAGGTGCTCCAGTTGCTGCGATATGACCTTAGTAGTGTAAAACAGCGTAAAATCCCAATAAACCAAACATAATCCCCAGCATGATGAAGTTGAGCATAAGATAGCGCAGAAAACGCTGGTTATCTGCATCTTCTTCTTTTGCCTCAATGTTTTCCTGAGACTTTTAGTTGGGGCGAAAAAACAAGACCTTGTCTGGGAAAAGATTGATAAATGTTTTAACAGCCCCCATCATGTTCGACCTTTATATATTTTTGAAATAATTTGCACAATGATTGATTAAAACTTTTGGTTGAATTGGATTTGTTTAGACATGTAAGTGTGAGTTCATCAGAGTTTCTGTTAAGGTAGAATTCCCGTAATGTGGCCATTTTCAGATTCATAAAACGTCGACTTTTTCGAGCGGCCTCGTTTCGTATTCGAACCTATTCGGGCGCAGTCGTAATCATTCGGCGGTGGAAGGTTCCACCGCCGAATGTATTCGACGTCTCTCGAATAATTCAGACGCTGCGCGAATCTCATTAGGGGTGAACTACCTTAAAATTGCAATTGATGCACATAACTATTTCTCGCACCAGAACTAACATGTCGCATCCAGTTTTAAAGGGACCCATGCTCGATATTTCAGGCATTAGAACAACATGGGGACGGTCTGATTTTGTGCAGTTGTGTAGTGTATCGCATTATCCACGGTGTAAAATCACGTAATACAATAATTTCAGAAAATCATTAATATTTTTGTTAATACTTGGCCGATTTTAATTCGGCTTGAAGCAGAGAATGTGCAAAAACGTCACGTATATTTTGTGAAAAAAGAGCTGATAAAAAGTTAGTGAAGATCACCCAAATTTTTGCTTGTTCTTCAATAACTTTTTACTAGTTGATTTTGTAAAAAAAACACTATGTCCAGCTTATTCCTTACATTTTCCAACCTTCTTATTATCGTATCACGTGATTGATGATTATCTGTGTTCTAAGTCACGTGATTAACCACCATGTTATCCATAGAGCAAATACTATCATTAGGAAAGAGAACTTTTTACTTTCCATCGATGATCAGTTTCCTATGCGGGTAGGTGCATGTATAAGGTTAGATACATACTTGATTGAGAAGAAATGAGTGAATTAAATTAGAATTACCATGGATTTGATCTACCCGTACAGGTTGACCGAGCCAGGCGAACATATATTCTCCCTGTTAGTATGTTCGACAACCCAGACTGCCCGCTTTAATCCTTAGCTTGTCATTTCAATGTATCAAAGTGCACGAAAAGTCGGCGTACATGGTCTATTAAATGAAGGCCAAGGTCGTCGTTCAGTGAACGTTTTTGTTTGCTCGTGTCTCCCTTTGGCAATGACCTTTTTCTCCTTCAAAGGCACTTGATATGCACTGCTTGATATAAACTTGGCATAAAAGGATTAAAATGTCATCATTACCGAAATCAAAATCGATATTGATAATCAATAATCGATAAATTGTAAAAGATGCTCTTTTCAAATTATAATTTAACATAAAAGGAGCAGTATTTTCGGGATTCGTATTATACAGGTACAGACATTCCCTAAATCATTACCAGGCGACAAGATTCAAAAAAGACTTATTCAAATTCACAGAATGATGTTTCTGACAAAAATCAGTAGAAATTGATTTTTAAAGTTATTTTAGTCTTCTTGGTAGCATATATTGTACTCTCCATTGCCGAGATCTATTGATTAAACCATCAAATAATTTATTATGACCTCTGCAGTTTTCGGTACGCCAACAGCCTATTTGGTCGTCATAATCTAATTATAGCACACCATATTTGAATTATCGAATCAAAATCATTCAGTTTTATCTTGCATGATCATTACGTATACATTACGTCGCTTCTATTTTGGCTGAAGCCGGTAACATTTGAATTATCGAATCAAAATCGTTCAGTTTGATCTGGTTTGATTACGTATACATTACGTCGTTTCTATTTTTGGCGGAAGCTGGTAATTTGAAGCGTCAGCCAATCATTTCTTGTATCAGAATTTTCGATTGTTTGTGAGTATATTGGCGACGATTGGATACCGAAATCCCGCCAAGGCCCCGAGATTAGACGTGAAACGACCCCGCGAGAACAGAGCTCATTCTATCGAAATGGAATGTAGGGAGAATGCGCTCTGTTCGTAAGAGAGTACATATATTGTTGCAAATGAAGACATAGCTCGCCAGAGGCAAGATCTTCAAAATTTCAAACGGGTCCATATGAATAACTTGAAGACAAGGAGACTAGTATGTAAACTTTGTAGATACATGTATATATAATGGCGAGTAACGAATTGAGTGTAAAGGAGTAGGTCTTCGATTTAAGCCTTTTTCTTCTCTTCTGTCATTACTTCCAATAGCCCATTTTTATAGATGTTAAAATTCAAGGTTTGTTTGGTACGGAATTTTGTACATCAATCGATTCTTCAATTTTTATCACCATCTCCTTTAGTTAGGCCTTTAACCCTTTCCCAAACGGCATTTTTTTCAAAATTTCCATTTTTAAATCTGCTGCAGACGACAAGTGGACCTTGATTAAGATAGATTTTGTGTACAATATAGCATGGAAAATATTGAGACAAAGGAGAAACTGCTGGTTACCAGCAGTTTCTTCTTTTGTCTCTATGTTTTTCCAAGCAATTTTATACGGGACGCCAAAACTAGGTCTGGTTTTGGAAAAGGTTAACACACTTCAGAATTTCATGCGTTTTTTGTTGTTGTTTTTCTCTTTTTTTTTCGAATTTGCAAGGTGCTGCAGACGACAGATTGAGCATTGACAAAAATAGGATTTGTGTACAAAGATGGCACAGAAAAAAAGTAAAGTAAAATCACTTTCTTCTTTTGTTTAAATGTTTCCTAAATTATTTCCACAAGCGACATCAAAGCGACATTGCGGCCTTTAGACATATTATAATGGGCCAGTACAAACTCATTTGATTTATAACAATGATATAACATTTCTTTCCTCTGCATTAATTGGTTGAATTGGTGGGTAGTTCAACAAAATCTTCATATGAAAGGTCACATCGTCGTTGGGGAGTCAAAACCTCGTAGCTCCAGCTTATTCAAGCTGTAGTTACGAGGTTTTGACTCCCCACCATCGACATAATATTTAATATACTGTCTTACAAATGAGCCAGAATCTGGGCAAAGGTCTGTTGCAATTACATTTTGTAACAACATGCACAATGTTCCCCGATCAGTCTGTGCCTAATTACAGTCTGATCAAGACCCATTCTGTTGTCTTATATTGCTGACACACAAAGGAAAGTGTGCATTCGGTTACAGATTTTTTTTACTTCTTCAAGTATAATGATATCATTTGTGGTATCAGAATTTACAAAACACGTATTACCCAAAGAATGATTTACATTTGAATGTTACCATGCGTTTGTAAATACGTGTAAACAACCGAGGGCGAAAAGTAAAAGTTTCAGGTAATTTGCTTATTTCTTTTACTTTTTATAAATGTCCAGTAATCTACTAAAGCATTTTGAAATTAGATCCATGCTGTCTAGAACACTGCCCTTTTCATTCATAGACGTGGACAGCAAAACATGTATTGGGTTTATTTGAAATTAACGGACAAAAAAACGAAATGCTACGAATCTGCAACTTTCATCAGCAAACGTATCTTAGTGGCCGAAATTTGGTTCAATATAAACCATTCTATAGCTAAGTTAATATAATTATTCATTTTTGTAATTTCTTTTACCAGTTAAATACGAGGAGCTCGTATGTTGTCATTTTACTTCAATAAATGTGTGCACACTTTCTCTTCCCTGTCAGCATAGTTATTACAGATCAGGAATAAGTTGTGAGAAAACGACACGGATATCAAAAGCCATTTTCCAGATAGGAGCTCAAACATTGAACATATGGTGAATTTACAATGAAAATAAATAAACATATGATGAGATAATAAATAAAAAAAATGTTACACCTTTTTCTGTTCGACTTGCGTATACTATAAAATACTTAACGAACTATCGTGTGGTCCCTTTCCCATGCGACAAAATGGGTACTCACGTCTACAATATAACACTGACAATTTTGAGTCAAAAGTAGAAAATACCGGTTTACAGCTTTTTCTCCTTTTAATTCAATGTTTAACTTTTACTAAATTTTTCCCAATCAGGGACGTCAAAAAGGGCTTGCTTTGGAATTGTTTACAACCCACCATTCACTACAAAAGACTTCTAGCAATTTTGGGCGCCATCCGTAGCTCAACGAAAATTGTTACGGATGGCACCCCGAAATTACCCAGGCCATCTCTCGTTAATTTCCGTTCTCATGAACGACGCCAGAAGTTGCACAAAGTGTTTGGTATCTAATGTCGGGTTGTAATCCTTAACCCTTTCCCAAACAAGACCTGGTTTTGACGTCCCTGTTAGAAAAGGCTTGGGAAAACATTGAAACAAAAGAAGAAACTGCTGATAACCAGCAGTTTCTCCTTTTGTCTCAATATTTTCTATCCCATATCTTACACAAATTATATCTTTAATAACTTCAATTTTGTCATTTTTGGCACTTTTTGAAGTGGATCACACAAAAATTTTGTCGTTTGGGAAAGGGTTAAATAAGACAATGTTCGTCTTCAGTAGAATCCTGGAGCTGTAGTTCATCCATTAGACATTTCGTACTTTGTGTTTGGTAGTGTTCATAGCTGTCCAATTTTCTGTACTCACAACCTAGGTTCGAATCTTTCCGCCCCAACACTCGGCGGACGAGTCTAACAAGTTTATCACTGGTCGACACTAGCCCGTACACCACGAGCATTACCCAGATGTTAAACATAATATGAAATCCGTACAGAGCCGTCACAAAATGAACGTTACGCATATCGTGCCCGTCCCACGCCGGGTTGTTGTGAGATTCTGAAATATATACAGTGATAAATTTTAAAAATTCATCTTCTTCAAAATATTCCAAAAAGGGGAATTTAAGTCCCTGTTTGCTTAAAAGTCACTCTTTTTCAGTATTTAAACCCTTGAAATTACAACAATATTAATTATTTATTATTAATTTGGATTCAATAAGGTAGTTCTATAAATAGTGATGCCATTCCTTGAAAAAAAAAGACCCCAATATGGGTTAAAAAACACACAGTGACATTTATTACTTTAGCTAATCCTTTCCAAAGTACTTGGACTATTTTGAGGATGAGAAAATGTTTAAATCAAATGTTTGTTATGAAAATTCCCCCCTTTTATTGCAATGTCTTCTACACCAGTGTGTTCTTCAAAAGGAGTTCTTAACCCTTTCTCAAACAAGACCTGGTTTTGATGTGTCTTATTAACAGGGAAAACACTGAGGCAAATTATGAAATTTCCAATTTGGTCACCCTAAATTTCATTCCTTGGTAAAGGGATGACAGATTCAATAAACCGATGTCCGACATGACTACATAGTGTCCCAAAAAAAAACGGAACCCTAATTCAAAGTCAAATATTTTAAAACGTAAGCAAAGAATCTAATTTTCGAATCTGCAGTACTGAAGATACATTATTTTTGCATTCGTGTTCCAAATTTCACTTCAAAATATGCATCGGTTCAAAAGTTATAAGCAAATTAATAATGGCACTAAAAACCGATCTGACATGATATTGATTTTTGCGTCTTGTTTGTTTGTGAAAGCGCGCTGATGGTCATTTGTTGAATTCTGTAACGTTGTACATGTATGTACCGATTTTCTCAAAATTTAATATGTAGACGTGCTGTACCTTCAAATTGAGTCCATATGGTGGTTGTTTGAATTAATTTCAAATTATAATTTGATTCATTTCACATGGCGAAGTTTTAACTTTTATTTTCATAAATTACAAGCTTGATATGTTTCCGAAAATTAGCCCAGTCTTAATTTTCTTGCATAGTATACATTCCAGTGGACTATGATTTAATTCTTTTTGGTGAATTTTATGTTATTTGTCATACATGAACATGTTTTGCATAAAGTTTGACAGTGTCAGGTCAATGAAACCCGTAATACTTTTCAACTGAGCGGTGACCGGCATGTTGGTCAGAAATAAAATAAGTGCCTACGATTATTATTCATGAGTCTGTGATGCACTTGGATATTTTGTTTGTATTCATTTTAGTTACATCGCAGCTCTTCTTTAACAGTTTATTTATTAGCAAAAAGATGGAATGAAAATGCACTATTGTGAATACAATGTTTCTAAATCACTTTTGTATTGTGTTGAATACTATATTAACCAATTGTGAAGCATCAATTTATTAAATGAGTTTAGGCACGCGCTGCGAAACGAAAAGATCGATATCGTGTTAAAATGGTTTAACGGGTATATTCATTTGAATGCCAATATTTTCAGAATTCACTGCTAATAAAGAACTGTCGTTGCTATTGCATATGTAAATTTGGTGGAGAAATATTACTTGATGTATGAGAAATGTACTTTCAAAAATGGGTTCCGTTTTTTTTGGGGGGGACACTCTGTAGAATATTCAAGCTCAAAATGAAAACATAATGACACGACGTTACATGGTGTCGATGTTATTGCAAAACCTCGTAACTCCAGCCTGTTTAACACAGGCAATGTATCACTTACTAAATAATGACACAGGAACATACAGGATAAATGATATGTGAAAGAACCAAGTTCCTAGAATCATGATTCCTAAACATCGGACAATCTGTGGAGTGATTGCCTCCCTTTGTTTCATCTCCCATATAAACATTGACGTCATGATTACAATCGTCGGAATCGGTAATCTGAAATATAAGAATAGGATTACAGATTTCGTTTAACATGACACAGCTTTACCTTTTATTATTCAACTAACACCGTGTTAGCCTAAGTTTTTTCCCTAAAAATAAATTAGTAGTATCAGTAATATTTTCTTGTACACGTTTGATATCTGTGTATTATGATCAAGTATTTTTGAAGTATGTTATGCTAACAGAGTGGGTCTCAGATGTTACTGAAATGAAGCATCGGACTTAAATCAGACTGGCCTTACCTATGAATCATATTCTCAAGCGGTGGTTTGTGTAATGATTCACTGCTGTGGTAGAAAAACTGCGTTCCATACCTGGGAAGGAAATCATATTTGCAAATCAATATAACAATCTGGCCCTGGCCCCGGTTTCATGAAAAACTTAAGTACGTTCTCATGCTCAAAACGAAATCCACGTGAACTTCAATCGAATACCCTTCAACGTTGGAGAGTATCCCTTTGAAGTTGAGCATGTTCTCATGGGAATATACTTAAGTTTTTTCCGAGAAATCGGGGCCTGGTCTCTCGAAAAAACTGAAGTACATACTCATGAGTACATGCTCCAGTTCAATGCAATACTCTCCAATGTTGAAGTGTATTCGATTTAAATTCGCGTGGATTTCGTGTGATTTGGGTACGGTGCTGAGATTTGAGTCTGAGAACGTACTTAAGGTCTTTCGTGAAATCGGGGCCTGGTATACTTTTGAATGACACGATGTGATAATATCTTTCTCAGAAACAACATTTTTGAGTATCAAACTATGGTGGACACGGTAAAGTGCAGGCCTGTAGGAACAGGGGGAGGGGCTAGGGGGCTTGCCCCCCCCCCCCCAAGTTTGCAAAAATGCTGATTTTTCCTTATTTTTCACTGAAAATTTAGTGAAAATCCAATTTAGCCCCCCTCCAAATATTCAGACACTTGAGCCCATCCAATATGAATTTGCTTCATACGGGCCTGAAGTGTATAGGAAATTTATGTTGAAAACAATTAAGCGTACATGGAAAATGCTGATAACCAACATTTTCTATTTTTGCCTTACTTTTTTCTTTGCTTTATTCTACAGAATCCTTCGTTATGGACACCATTTTTTTGCCTTATTGGATATCAAACCTTGGAAGACTAGTCAATACCTAATCCGAATCTTCTCTGTTGAAAATTCGCTCTTTGATATGTTGATGTCAATTATTTACAAATAAGCGACATCAACATATCAAAGAGCGAATTTTCATCAGAGAAGACTCGGATTAGTCAATACACTCACCAGAAGAACGCCACAACAGCGGTAATATATTTCATCTCTCTCATCAGTGGCGACACTTTGTGGTAGCTCAATAGATCAGTTATACCGTGAATGAAGAACAATCCATATATGGTCATATGCTGTAAATTCTGCAAACGTTTGTAACGGTTGTTCTCGTCTACGAATGCAACGGGAAGGCCGTTGGCAAATATTTCTAACACAAATGCTGTAAAATGAATTTATACTACAGTCTCTCCACAGAAATCTCGCAAATACAGTTTAAAACAAAGTGCAGTTACGAAATTTTTGTTAAGAAACGACTTTCTATAAATATTAACAAGAGTGCCATGGTCACAATATACGCCGCTCCAGAGACTAAGTTTTAAGGGGGCATAACTCAGGCAAAAATCAATGAACCATAAAATCCTTCCTTCATGCACATCTACCAATTGAGGTGATAACATTGACCAAGTTTCAAGAAGATCCAGCCAGAAACTTATGAGGAGTTGCGTTGACAAGAAAAGTGGACGGACGTACGGACGGACGGACGGATGGACGGACGGACGGACGGACGGACGGACAGACGGAGAAGATGACGCCAATATACGTCCGCCTCCGGCGGCGTATAAAAACCACGAAGACTTATCGAAAAAGTAGTTTATAATAACTTAAAGATTAATACAAGTTGAATTAGCTAAGTTTAACAAATTCTTTTGGAGAGTTACAACCCAAAGGACGCAGATCAACGCATTTTTTAAGTTTTTATTGTACTGTAACTTATTTTAAGCTCAGGCTTCGAGGGAGGAAAAGCAGATAAATGAAGTACAACGCTAATACTAACTTTGCTTGTTTATATATATCAACAGTTATTTGCGAATGGATATTTTAGAAAGTACAAAAGGAAAGGAAAGGGACGAAATGAGATACAAACCTAGTGCAGTGAATGCTGTCTTTAAATATATCTCACATGGCACATGGCGTTTTCCAATCTTTGTGGCATAAGATACTCTGGAACGGTATGGTTGACCGGAGAGAATAGCCTGCAAAATAAATAAGGGCCCTCTCAGCTTCAAAAACTTTCTACACCGTACTTTCAGGATCACAAAGTAGCTCAGTGCTCTCCGATCAGGAGATCACGAAACATCTATTAAAGCACAACATGGATCTAAATAAGACTGCATGTATACACAACCTGGCCTGGACCCATCTTGGTATCAAAATCCTTACAGATGTGCGTATTAGACATTGGAGATCAGAATAACGTAGTTCACTATAGTGAGCATTTCTTTTTTAGACAAAGTTAAAATACATTAATTTTGTAATAATAAAAATAGCTTCAAAAAGTCCCCTTCCACCTTAAATCGTCTTTAGATCTTGAAATGATATCACTCCCACACTGTGAAACTGTGTGCTCCAAAGATATACGTAATACATTTAACACAATCTCAGATTTAATTTTTTTCATATTTCTTTCATCTTTGCAACTGTGTGTGGTCTATGTCCGTCCGTCTGTCTGTATATGATTATGCTACTACTTTTACATTGTTACATATTATACATCCACCAGAGCCCGAGCAACAATATTCCTTCATCATTATGTCCCCCTACCTCTAAAGTGCCTATCTTTATAAGTGTGAGTGGTCAAAAATGACAATGCTTGTCTGTTTTAGAAATGAATATTTGTCTGTATAGTACTATTTCTACTTTTTATTTACCTGTCCATAATCTCGAAACATATTATACATCCACCAGAATCCAAGCATCAAGAAAAGAATTCCTTCATCTATATGGCCCCCAAACGTGCCCATCTTTGTAACTGTGTGTATTTAACAGGGATTTGGCCGTAAATGTTCTGAAAAGCAAAAGTAATTTCACACATGGCTTTCGTTTGAATTTGGGTAAACAATATTTTAACAACCCCAACACAAAATACAGTTGGGATTTTTAATTCTTCATCCAACGTTTCGACGCATTTGCTTCTTCAATGATAATTTTCAGGATATTTTCTATTGTTTGAATTTAGCTAAGCTTAATCCCTTGTTTTGAAGTTCATTGTATACATATTGGCCATTTGTAATGAGAAATGTGTGATAGAAGAGAGGGTTCACACTTTTTTGCCGTTACTGTTAACAAGAAATTCATACAGGGATCGAATAGAAAATGCAGGGTAGCCTATAGATTTATCACCCTAATTGTAATAAAACTGATCAGATTAGCGTTAACTGAAACAGGTTTTAATCATTTGGTTATCGCTTACAATCGAACACAAGTGCTGAACGACATTGGAGAAATTCTCAGTAATAATTGAAAAAAAGGCAATTTCTACAAAATATACTAACGGAAAAAAGTAGCTGTGCACATTTCCTTTCTATATAACATTTTAAATACATACATGTAAGTTAAATGAAACATTTTTTTCAATTTTGGGAAAAGAAAGTTTCACCTTCAGTTTGCAATGAGTGTCAGTTTGCAACCCTACTCGTTATCACCGTAACAAGCATGGAAAAGGGGTAGGGGTAAATTAAAGTTCACGGGTAATTTTCGAGTGAGAACACTATTGACACCGATAATGCTCTGCAGCAACGAGACAGCTAAACTGTCAAAAACGGCTTTTTAAAGATTCTTCTTGAGATGTGAACAATAACGGAGCCAACTAGTCAGGCGCTTACGTTGAATAAAGCATGAATCCATATGACATTCCCCATCGCGCTTATAAATGCGAGCTCGAACATCGGACTGTACAGATAAAATCGAGGCGCGCCAATAAGCAATATCTTGTTCAAATCGACCTTACGAAAGGGTAGATGTTGTCTAAGCCATTGTAAACGATGTCATCGACGACGTCGTAGCAAGACTAGACGTATCGGAGTACGTCTAAGACGGATGTAGCGCTCCATTAACCGATCTCTAACAGGCCATCTGCTGATAGAATTCAATTCTGGAATCAACCTAGCTGTATTTTTTGCCGACAAAAATCGATTTCACTGGTGGTTGTTCCGATTATGATTGACTTGTCGGAATGACGTCACGCGTCGACGTATCGAATGTGGCAAGTTGCATGTGTTTCTAAATTGTTGAGATTGTCTCAAAAGTACCTATATGATGTTTCTATTCAAACCAAAACGCTTGGCGACCTATTGCTTTGGCGTTAAGGGGCTACTGTCTAAAGCATGTGTTAACGTGCATCTTTAGATAAACGTATCGAGTTGTTTTCTGTTCAATTAAACAAATTTACATGTTTTTCTGAATAACTAGCAAGTTAAAGACAGTTTCGCCTTAAAAACAAATTTCAACCTCACTTAGGAATAACGCAGTGCAACAAAACACTCAAACGAAAAGGACGTTAACGTCGGACGTCCGTGCATGTGCAGTTGGAGGCATTCGGCATTTCGTTAACAAGCGTCTCTTATGGACAATTGCGAGAGATGTTTCCTGTCAGTAGGTCGTATATTTACACAGTGAATAAGAAAATAAGCATACACGGTTACTTTTTTCCATTAGTATATATGCCATAGAGCCAAATACGTTACGGAAAAACTGTAATGAAAACATAACCCGCCTGACGCATCTTATGAACACATCTTATGAAGTGCTTTTAGATTCCATAATTTGTTCGGTTGTTGATATTTTTTTCCTTGGAGTGGAGGGAGCGGGGAGTAGCGGTGCAATTTGTACGAAAAAAAGCGCAAAAATACCTCTATGTATACTATCTATACTCAGTTCCAAAAGAAAGTGTGCACTTTCGCTTTTTGCTTTTACATTAATTTTCACAAAGTTTATTGCAATTAAGGGAGTAAAAGTGATATCATACTTTTGATTAGACCCTAAAGAAAATTTACACCAGAACAGATGTCGGTAGAATTGCTCATATTGCATACACACAGTCTGTTCATTATGGTATTGATGATGTTTGCAGCTTCTTCTGTGGAAAGAGTTCATCGCTTATATGCCGTTGTAAAGTTTGAACTTTTCTGTAGACTTTACGTGTGCGTCAACGTAAGAAATCGATACGTTAGCAGTCTAGTAAATTGTCGTCGAACGGTGCAACAACGTTGTACAACAATTGTATATGCCTTTAAGATGCCATACAAATGGAAACTTGGTATTAGAACATAAATACCATACAAATTAAATTTGTTGAGGGCTTTTGTTTCCACCAGGCTCCGTCTTGTTCACCGACGTTAATTGTAATTCGATTCACGCTAATGCACTATGTAAAAATGTATTGAAAATGTGATTTTATGCTAAGGTATGCCAAAAGGACTGCAGCGAGTGTAATTTCAGATCGATAGCTAGAACGTAAGGCATACGTAAAATACTAAAACAGCAAAGTCACAACCAAGCGGAAACTCCGTGTGTGCTATGTGATTTCTTCATCAATATATCGTTTGTCAAAAGTCTTGAGGTGTGTCGTTCAAAATTTTCTGTCTGTAGATGGCATACATTTCGAGATATTCAAAATTTGATAGTGCACACTTTCTTTTGGAACTGAGTATATTTCCCTTTTTGACCAGACATAAGTTTTTGAAAACCGCCGAAAACAGATAAGATACTGGAATGAGTAAAAGCTATATCTTTTGACATGAGAAGTTTTATTACAAAGATGAAAATTCTAGTCTTTGGCATTTTCTTCTAATTTTCTACGATTTCCATAGACCCAGTCTATTAATTAAGCACGTTAACTAGAACGTTAAAGCTTATTTTCAATTACGAATTGGTTTAACCCATTACCACACAATGAATCTTATTTTACTTCCTACAAAATGATGGCTTTTGAAAACTTTGCGGAAAATGAAGAACTTTCTTGTGACAGGAAAACTTTGTGGGAATGAAAGAAATTGCTTGTCACAAGCAATTTCTTTATTTCCCACAATGTTTCCCTACCAAAAACACTAAAAAAATAATAAAATATCATTCACTTTGAATTGCCATCTAAAACGTCTTTGAACTTGGACAAATTTAAAAAAATTGTCGTCTGGTAATGGGTTAATTCGACATTAACACACACACCTCAAAAATTAACTATCCACTTCTATCCGGTGACTTTCAAAGTATATATGTAGCCTATATCCACAATACGTTTTTATTAATGAAGAATATTTGAATATAATTAAGGGCTACCTTTTCTCACTTCAAGTGGGGATTAACTCATCCTAACATGTCCATAGATGTCCAGTTTAACCCTTGTCATGCTGAGGTGGGTTTTTAGGCTTTTGCAGGCAGTTTAGAAAAACTCACGATTAATATCCAAAGGCGGATCCAGGATTTTTCCCGGGGGGCGGGGGGGTCCAAGCCCTCCAGGATTTTTCCAAGTCCAGGGGGTGTGTGTGACGGGTCCAAGCCCAAATGATGGTTTTAAATGTGTTAAATATGTAACGTTATACTAACGTTATGTAGTCAAAATTTGATTATCGTTCACAATCTGCTCGTCATGTTCAATGACCATGGCAATCATTTCGCAAAACTATTTCTAAAATAAATAAAACTAATCGAATGGTCTTTCTGTTGCTATGAAACATTTGAATTTTTGAGTTTAGGAACTTATGTTTAACTGTTTAACCCTATCCCAAGCAGCATAATTTTAACTTTTTCAAACTGTGTTGCAAAAGGCAAAATGAATCCCATTTACAGGATGTAAAGTGCTTTTAGTAGGATAGAAAATATTGAGAATACGAGAGAATTGTTGGTTATCAGCATTCTCTCCAGTTTTCTTAACATTTTACAAATTGTTAACATACAAAATCGTCTAAATGAATCGTAGAAAAGCCGGTTATAGAAGCATGCTAACATACGATCCCGCGTCTAATACGATTTCACGTCCATATCGCGTCAACATCACGTCCAAAATTATACTGCATGGGTCGACTGATTTAGACTTGCTCCAGCCGGGAGGTGGCCGCGGAATGTTGTTTTGGTAAGAGTTAAAAAGAAATAAAATGCAGAATCTAGCGAAAGATCAGACTGTTTGAGCTTATAAGCCCATCTTTCGCTTTTTATTGTAAATCATTTGGTGCAATGTATTTTAGACATTGCTCTGGAAAGGGGACTCGCCACTACCATATTTTCAGATCAGTTTTTTGCTAAATGCAGTCTGATGAGAATTGATAATGGTCTCTTAAAGGTATATTTCATCCCTGTTACAATTATTTTTAAATATGTCTTGATGCCAAGATTGATTATTCTAATGGGTATAAATGCTATCAGTTTTTTAAGTTGTTGATGATAAGTGATAAACGCGCCGACAGAAACGACAAATTCTATATATATATGAACTGTTGTGGACAACAATTTGTTTAATTTAAACACAAAAATATTTATTTCTCGTAAACCGCGCAATATTTTGGCTTGAAATTTTCAGAATATTCATAAGATATTCATATAAATATATGCTCTTTTAGATTAAAATAAAAGTGAAATTTACGAGAAAAAATTCTGAAATGTCATTTTAAAGTCGCAATACTTTTATCTCATGAGATGCCTTTGCTAATCATTAAGCTACGCTCGTATAAGAAATCACCATGGATCTAGATCAGACTGCTTGTATGCGCAGGCTGATCTAGATCCATGTTGGTCTAAAATGCCATAAGATACCTTTTACCAGATCCCGTTTCATTTTTGTGTTTAAACAGATGAACTAAGAAGCCCTAAGAGTATATTTTATTTAAATATGACTTTCACCGAGTCAAAACAAATAAGGAGTAATGAGACCACACAAATAAAGGTTTTGAACGAAATTAACCCTTTCTCAAACAAGATCTGGCCAAGGTTTCGCGAAAAAACTTCAGTACGTTCTCAGACTCAAATCTGATCATCGTGCTCAAATCGCATGAAATCCACGTGAACTTCAATTGAATACCAATCAACGTTGATTGGTATTCGATTGAAGTTGAGCATGAACTCATGAGTATATACTTTTTTAGAAACCGGGGCCTGGTTTTGAGGTCCCGTATAAGAAGGAAAACATAGAGGTAAAAGAAAAAAATGCTGATATAAACCAGCATTTTCTTTATCTTCAATAATTTATTGTTTATGTTATACAGGTATTGTACATTAAGCTTACAAGTCGGAACAGTCGACATATTGTCTCTTTTAACCCATTACCAAACGACACATTTTGGACTGTTCCAAATTCAATGATCACACAGATGACAACTTCATGTGTATTGAAAGTTTACAATTTTTGGTCTTTTTGGTTGGAAAGAAATTGTGGGAAATGAAGAAATTGCTTGTCACAAGCAATTTCTTCATTTTCCACAATATTTTCGAAAGCTAATATCTTAAGATGAGTCAAAAAGAGTCATTGTGTGGTAATGGGCTAAAACAAGCTGCAGTCACGAGGTCTTTATTGAAAAGCGACATAGTAGCTGGTTAGAAAGGGGTCGATAACGAAGTGCTTCGTATTAACGTTTACAACCCATCATTAGCACCAAAGAGCCAGCAGCGAAATTTGAAAAGTGTCAGTAATTCATAAACTGTGTTGTTTTTCAATTCCAAATAATTATAAGCATAAGCATTTAGTACGGTTTAGAATTTTGAATTAATGAATATTTATGAAATATTTGACAAAAATGTTCAAAATTACCCCCCTTGCATATGAATATATCAAGTAAAATATCATTTGTAAATTGATTTCTTCTTGAAGCATAATCTTAAAATCCGACACGGTGAATTAACTTAAGTGAAGTGTATTTACAAGTGTGTGTAATTTGATGCATTTCGTATGGCTAGAGTGGTGTTTTTAATTAGGCCCTGAATACCTTAAAACAAGCGGCAGTTGCGAGGTCTTTTTGTTGAAAAGCAACGATATAAGCTGGTTGGAAAAAGGTCGATAGCGATGTGCTTCATATTGATGTCATCGTACGAGCTCATACGGACGGATTTGGTGCATTGGTATCACAAGGAACTTGTATGTCTTCGGGTGAATATCTTGTTGGAGAAAAACCGTTATCTATTCATTATCATCTTTCATGAAAATGTTCATATAAAACATATTCGGCAACTAACAAAAAAACATATACACTACATTCAAAGTTATTGCGGCCAAAGAAATCAAGGTTTAAAGGGGGAGAAAGAAATGGATAAATACAATTACGTTGTTTCTATTTTATTTATTTTCTTTTTACAATCATTTTTTTCAAAACCTTTATTATGAAGTAGATATACGTCAAAAACAAGGCTTGTATAAAAAGATATTTTAGCCATTTCGACATCAATTGCCTATTTCAAAAGAACGTAGATGTTCAATTGAGTGACATTCATATATTGAACTCAAATCAATGATAAATCGATGAAGTCGACTTAAAATCCATCAACAAGCTCTTACGCCCCTTTTAATATACTCAGTTCCATAAATAAGTGTGCACTTTATTTTGTTTCATTTCTCCTTTGATTCTCGCCTACAAATAATACAGTTTGCTGTCATATTGTAGCTAAGAGATCTAATAAAATGGCATATCCCTTAAATTTTGTCAAAAGTACAGTTTGGTTTATTTTTCTAAGATTAAATACAGGTGGTATAAAAATAAAAGTTGCAAAAGTACACAAAAATTGGTTGCATTCAAATTCTGTTTAGATCAAGTAAATTGGAGTCTTTTTTGAAAATCTTTTATGGCCACCGATGTTGTTGATACAAGCGAGTATGTGACGGTCGCAGGGAGCTCAAAAACCGCAATATCACTACGAAAGGGATCTTATTTTATTCCTGAGTGAGAGCAATGACAAAATCCTGGATATAGCTGATGTTTAGCAGTGATGGAACGTTACTCGCTAAATGACCGACACACTTTCAATCGGATCTAAATCCATTGCCAATCGTGTCAAGGAAAGAACTCCAACACTGTTTCTGTTAATAAAAAAATGATTCTATTCAATATCGAACGGTATTAAATGAATAATAATCGATTAACTAGAGATAATCAAAACTGTAATTTGACCAGATTTGTGTACTTTTGCAACTTTTATTTTCATACCACCTTCATTTAACCTTTAAAAAACAAACTCGAACTGTCTCAGTGTCCAAATTTTAAATGTCTGACACTTTCTTGAGACTATAAGCTACAATATGACAGCAAACTCAGTTACTTTTAGTGAGAGATGAGGGTAGAAATAATACGAAAGAAAGTGCACACTTATTTATGGAACTGAGTATACTTGTTGCCCCTTTTAGAACTTGTAAAAAGAAAATGAAATGCAATTTTTCTAAAACGACATTATTTTTTCACAGCAGTAATGTTCATGTTTAACTTGTTAAATTTGGTAAAGGTGAAAAGTTGGACAACTTTTCAAAATAAGGAACATCTTTCAAAACCTCGTAACTACAGTTTATTCAAAGTTGAAGTTACGATGCTTTTAAAGAAAAGAAACTGAACGTCCCTTGGAGATAAGATGCTGTTTTGACGACCATGATCAATTTTGACATAAGTAAAAGTAAGACTGAAAAGAGAATTTATCGGACCACGGATTGCTTAATCCTTTCACAAACATCCCATTTCAAAACGTCTAAAGGCAAACAATTTTGTGCTGAAAATAGATTGGTTTGACTGTTATGTATTAATAAACCGTCGGTATTGTTATAAAATCTTGTAACTGCAGCTATTATCAAGCCGTAGTTACGAGATTTTATAACAACACCTATGAATTACTATTGTTTGTCCGAAATTAAGTCACGATTAACAGGTTAAAACCGTTTCCTATCGTGAAAAGTTATGATAAAGACATTATGTGAAAAAGGAACTTTCCGGTGACATTCAAATTCTCATTATCACTCAATGCTTTCTGTGTTTAACGAGCACAATTCTTGTATCTAACTAAATTGGTCCTGAAAAACTTTGGTCGTTTTGTAAAGGGGGCGGAGGCAGTGCAGTGGTAACGCTTGACCTTAAGCACAGCGGTCGCTGGTTTGATCCCCCGCTTCTCCAGTCTTTCGGATGAGACTTTAAACCGAGGTCCCGTCTCCATATGAACTTAGTTGTTGAGTGGGACGTAAAAGTCCACAAATTCCGATCGTTTTGTAAAGGGTTAATACATTTCCTTATACAAAGGAATGGCGAAGTACATCTTAATGTTGAATGAGCAAATAGATTGGTGAAGTTCGAATAGTAGTTATAGCCTATCGTATTTTCAATAGTAGCGATTCAAATGCAAATGAATTTATGCATTTTTGATAACAAAAAGTATTGCATTTTTATGCATGATAAACGAGTGAAAAGTCAGAAATTGTGCTACATCTTTGATCAAATTAACCAATTTCCACGTTCTGACACCTTTTCGTGCCGTACAAGGTTAAGGCTTTAGAATTAATATACATGTATAGGTGATTGGACTTCGAAATTGGTTCGACGTAAGGAGGAAGTTCGTGCAAGAGAAAACGACGTATAGAGGTTTAAATATATAGAAATAAAGAGCAAAAGAATCGGGACCTGAAAATTACTTCGACGTAGGGAGAACTTCGACTAAGGGACGTTCGACATTAAGAGATTTGACTGTATTGTGAAAAATGAAGAAACATGCATAATTGCTTGTGTCAAGAACTATCTTCATTTTCTACAATGTTTTTATCCAAAAAGACAAAAACAGTATAGAATTCCAATCACTTGAAATTATGTCTGCAACATTTTGCAATTTGGACTAGTCTAGAACTCTGTCGTTAATTAACATTTTTGGTTTATCCACACAGAAAGGATTTGTAGTATAAAAGTCATCTTAACTTAAATGTGAATATCAAATATCAATTAGTACATTTCGATGTGCGGGTGTGAAATGTCAAGACGATTTTCCTTTTTTATAGCAATGAATTTTTTGCTAAAAATAAATTGGGTTCACCGTTATGTTTTGATAAACCGTCGGTGTTGTTATAAAATCTCATAACTACGGCTTGATTCAAGCCGTAGTTACACGATTTTTATAACAACACATACGAAAAACTATTGTTTGTCCAAAATTACGTCACTGTTAACAAGATAAAATCGTTCCCTGTTGTGAAAAGTCAAGACGATTTTTCTTGTTATTTTTAACACTTTACTGTCCTTGATCAAAATGTAGGGCATGTGCAAATGTGGTTAAATCTGGTAAAACTGGTTTCATTTGACATGGCACTGACATTTGTTCAAGACATGTTCGTATTTGGCAAATAACCTAACATACATCAAATACTCTTAAATGTTGGTACACCGGCAGATAAAACACGCTATAAAATATAACTGGACATTTTATAGGAAATAGCTCTTGAAAGCAAGTAAAAGTTAAAGCTTTGCCAGGTCAAAAAAATCACATATCTGCAGTAAAGAGGTTTTTGTTGAAATGCAGCGATATTACACCAGAAACAACTCTTGTGAAAAAACAAAAGAGAAAATATAGAGTTTCGCCTCTTTTATTTTATTTATTTTGTATGGCATATCTTTAAAGATACATATTTACTATTACTTACTTATTTTCGGGGTAATTTGCTGTAAAAATAACTGTGTATAATTAAAATAAGACCTTTAAATTTTCTCTGTGCAAAATTTCAGCTCTTTCTGATCTGTATTGGCTTAGATTACGACGGGTTTAAACCCAATATCACATCATTTCATAAACACTATCAACCCACTTTGAATATTTTACATACTTTTACACCGCTGCATGATTATCGATTTATGCCATTTACTGTATGAATCTTGTATTCTGTCTTATAAAGTCTATAAACGGTGCGACTACATGCTAAAAGCCAACTTCTGTGGATCATTAGGGATTTACGCCTGTGGATACTAATGTCCCTTTAAATTTCTATAAACATTGAAATTTTGCATTCAGCTCCTTTCGATTAAGTTTTGGGAAAGAATTAATTCATTTCATCGCATGTATTTTCTTTTGAATTTTGAGGAGAGTTGTACATCGTTGAAAAAGATTATCGAAAAGTGATTTATATTGGATTTTTGGTAGTATCCAAAACTAGTTCAATGCTTTTCATTTTGATATGAATGGCGTAAATCGTCGCTTTTCGACAAAAACCTCGTAACTGCAGCTTAGAACAAGCTGCAGTTACGAGGTTTTTGTTGAAAAGCGATGAAATGTTAATTAGATGTAGGACGCAAGTCTAGAGTCATTCAATACCCCGTCGCTAAGATACGAAGACCAAAACATTGTGGACACGTTTATACCAACTCGATATAGTAAATGATCAAAGATGAAAACCAAATTTGTATAATATGAAAAAAATGATATTTTGATCACTATGTGTCGGGGTTACAATTTATTGACCAAATATGATTAATGAGCAATAAACAATACGAAAGGAAGACTTATGGCACTTATACACTTACCACATTAAAAAACGCAACATTTTCAATTTCAACTATTATGATGCTTTCTATAGTTCTCAAGGAATATTTATGTTAGTTATTTTTGATAAGACATTTAGATTTCCAACTAACATGCCAGAATTACGCCCCTTTATTAATTCACTAGTAACGTATTGCAAGTGAAAAAACAACCCCAAAGATTCTTTGAATGGTGATTTGTCGTCAGTTACACAGTTAAACACCAAAGATTGTCACTGTGTGCGCTAATCAGCATTTTATTGCTTCTGTAAAACAGCCGTCAACAGATCACTTAAATGTTGCGTACTGGAATATTCCATAGGCAGGGACCCAAATGCTTGGCGTCAACATTATTTTCAATTTCCAGACTGTGGTAACTTTTTATAGCGAACGCCAGTGTGCAGAATCGATCCAGATCATCTTGCTGGCCAGTTACAATTAGCCAGTAGGTGAACATTAGAAACCGATTCCTAAGAGAAGTAGATTATACATAAATGAATATTATAGGACACGGATAAGCCATCGCAAATGAATAATTTACCCGGTAGCAAACAGTTTGTTGTCTGTTTGTGCCTAAATCTTGATATAACTTTCGCTATTTAAGAGAACTTATCCGTCCGAAGATGATCTGATCCAGTTTAAGACACACAGATCTGTGCTTCTGATGCCCACACAACGTCATGGGGCTCAGCTACTGCAAAGACAGGCGGGCTGGGACAGGTCTTTGTGGTGCTGACCATGATTCCAGGACATGTCTGCCATCGAACACTTTTAGGATTATTTAAATAGGCGAGTTTGTGGTAGTCCTAATCCTCCAACAAACCTGTTTTGTGAACGAACAACCTTTTTAGGATGTGTGAACTAACTTTCCTTAACATCAAATTGCCTTGAAGATACTAACAATGTGACAAAGATGTCAGTTGTTTATGAACACAGGTGCTGATTATAACCATGACTTTGTTTGATACTTTTGTATTTACAACAAGTGTCTTTGGGTTGAAATTTCTGTATGTAATTGTCTTTACAATTTTATAATATTTTGTTCACTGTTTGGGGAAGTATTATATATAATGTCAAAATTAACATTTCTTTTAGTTTATCTGTAAACACGTTTTCAGATAATTGATGTTGAGCGAGTGTTGCGTTTCTTTATGTGGTCAGTGTATACATGTTTAAATCTAGCGAGAGAGTTTTTTAACTCAATAATCTCTTTAACGTGTATCTCCGCCAGACTTTGAAATAAATCCAAAGAATTGGTTGAATGTTGCGTTAAGTGCCATGCAACCAGTTCAATCAGTTCAATTAACCCTTTCAAAAAACAAGACCTGGTTTTGACATCCCTAAAAGAAAATGCTTAGGAAAAAATTGAAACAAAAGAAGAAACTGCTGATAATCAGTAGTTTCTTCTTTTGTCTCAATATTTTCAATGCCATATTTTACACAAAACTAATCTTTAATAACATCCATTTTGTCATTTTTGACAGTTTTTGAAGTGGATCACCCTAAAATTTTGTCGTTTAGGAAAGGGTTAAACTCCTATACCGCTGCCATAGCGCAGTTGGGAAGGCATCGAACTCTTACTAATTATGTCCCGGATATAATCCAAGCCGCAGCAAACATTCTTTCAGAAATTTGTCTCCCAACAATGGTTGGATAATCGTAAACCTATTTAGACGAACAGCTTTAGGCTCACAAAGATGTCGGGTTGGCTCTGGTGAAAAAAACGACAGTAATGATTAAGTGGTCCAATTGCTACAGTATGGCCGTAGCAATTTAAAGAAGGAAGCGTTGAGTCCTTACCAACCATTCAATCATTTAATCAATTAATCAATCAATCAATTAATCAATCAATCATTTAATCAATCAATTAATCGATTGATCGATCGATCGATGAATAAATCAATAAATCAATAAATCAATAAATCGATAAATCGATAAATCAATAAATCGATAAATCAATAAATCAATAAATCGATAAATCGATAAATCAATAAATCGATAAATCAATCAAACACACAATCGATCAATCAATCAATCAATCAATCAATCAATCAATCAATCGATCAATCAATCAATCAATCAATCAATCAATCAATCAATCAATCAATCAATCAATCAATCAATCAATCAATCAATCGATCGATCGATCGATCGATCGATCGATCAATCAATCAATCAATCAATCTGTAAATTAATTACTAAATGCGATTTTATCTTACAGAGGCTACCATCTTCCCTGGCGAAACGCTTAAATATGGGCTGGTAAATGGTCAAACGGGTCGATCGATCTTTACCTAAGTTCAGTATACTAACGATCCCCTCTGGATTTAAACAGTTGGTTCATGAAATGGGAAAAAACGGAGCTAGATAGGGACTGCCCATATGTACTTGCGAATATAGATCCACGTTTGGTTCATATCTCATAGGTCAAAGTGCTATATTCCGTGTTCAAACTGACTAAGGTATTATGACAGATGTAAGTAACACGGCGGCTAAAATGGGACATGATTTAAGCCCCGATTCGTATAAACAAGCTTAAAACATAAAATGATCTTGAATCCTTTTGCTCACTTGAACTTGTATGATGGCGCTTTTTTCGACCACCTTCATGGCGAGATGTTTCAAGTAATGTCATTGAATTGATTCCAATATAACGGGCGAAGCCCGCAGCTTGGTGTAAGCGAAGCCCGCTTAAAGCTTACCGGTAATGACAGATATTGACATGCCCATACAACCTTTTGGTGGCCATTTTTTTATTCCACGGGGCTTTCGTGGACTAACTCTCGACAATTACTTCCGGTTGCCGTTTTCTTCGTCCATAAATCCATGTTTTGTTAACCAGTCAACTTATTTTAAAAATAGAAAAATATAACAAAAACTTCAACAATCAAAATTCCTCGTAAAATTCCATTTCAATAACAATGAAATGCGTTTGTTAAACATCTTAATAAGATGTAAAAAAGAAATCGTTCCTATGGAGTTTTATGACAGAGATAGCGTCATCTAATTTGCACAAAACGCCACGCGCACTCAGCCTATGAGATTTTTTGTGACATAGTACATTTCTAAACACTCGTCCCGTAATTTAATCGACACAGACATGTATCTTTAACAATTTCCAAAATCCTGCAACAGCATACATTTATCGGTGATGCAGACCTAATAATAATTGATATCAAAGGAGGACAAAGGAGCAATTTCTAATTATCGCCAACTTCTTTTCTATCAACATATCGCTATGTCTAAGAATTCCTACCGTATACTGACTTCAAAACCAGGTAGGCCTACTTGATTTGGAAAAATATTGATTTGAAAAAAATAACGATTTTGAAATAATGCTCGTCCATAATTATTTTAATGCTGTGAATGTAGGCTTAAGAAACGTATACCTTTCGGAGTTTTATTATCTTTATGGGTGGGTATGGGTAATTTTGGTGCTTTTCGTTCTTTCATGTTGGTTATGGGTACTTATCGTTTTTTTTGTACTTTTCGGTCTTTTTAGTTGGCTATGTGTAGTTATTGGTTTCGATACGACTTGGTGTTTTATGTTGATAAAGGGTAGTTATCGTTTTTGGTACTTCTTAGTGTTGAAGGGTAATTTTTGGGTAGTTTTCGTTTTCGGTATTTTGCGGTCCTTAACGGTGTCTATGGGTGACTATCGGTGCTTTTCGGTGATTTATGTTGGTTATGTGTAGTTATCGTTTTCGTTACTCCTTGATATTTAGGATGTGTCTAAGTGTTAATTGGTAGTTATCATTTTCAGTACTTTCTGGTACTTTTTGTCGAGTAAGGTGTCTTTGGGTAGTAATCGTTATTTATACTTTTTGGTATTTTATGGTGTCTATGAGTGTATATGGAAAGAAATCGTTACTTTTTGGTCTTTAATGGTGTATATCGGTAGTTTTTTGTACTTTTCGTTTAAAGGGTGTCTGAGTAGTTATCGTTTTCGGTTGTTTTCGATGTTTTAGGATATATTTTGGTGTCTATGGGTTGTTATCGTTTTCGATAGTTTTCGGTCTTTTAGGATGTCTTTGGGTGTCTGTCAGTAGTTATTGTTTAAGGGTGGTTTTCGGTATCTAAGGGTGTCTTTGGATGTTAATGGGTAGTCATCGTTTTCGGTAGTTTGTGGTTTTTTAGGATGTCTTTGGGTGTCTATGGGTAATAATCGTTTTCGGTGTTTAAGGGTGTCTTTGGTTGTCTATAGGTAGTTATCGTTTTCGGTAGTTTTCGGTGTTTAGGGTGTTTTTGGGTGTCTATGGGTAGTTATCGTTTTCGGTCCTGTAGGATATCTTTAGGTGTCTATGGGTAGTTATCATTTTAGGTAATTTTATGTCTTTAAGGATACCTTTTGGTATCTATGGGTAGTTATCGTTTTCGATAGTGTTCGGTCTTTTATGTTATTTTTATCTTTGGGTGTCTGCAGGTAGTTCGGTTTTTATGGTGTCTATGGGTAGTTATCGTTTTCGGTAGTTTTCGGTATTTAGGGGTGTCTTTTGGTGTCTATGGGTATTTATCGTTTCCAGTAGTTTTTTGATGCTTTAGGGTGTCTTTCGGTGTCTATGGGTATTTATCGTTTCCGGTAATTTTTGGTGTTTTAGGGTGTCTTTGATTGTCTATGGTTATTTATCGTTTTCGGTAGTTTTCGGTGTTTTAGGGTGTCTTTGGGTAGTTTTTGGTTCCGCTAGTTTTCGGTGTTTTAGGGTGTCTATGGGTATTTATCATTTCTGGTAATTTTTGGTGTTTTAGGGTGTCTATGGTAATTTATCGTTTTCGATAGTTTTCGGTGTTTTATGGTGTTTTTGGGTGTCTATGGGTATTTATCGTTTCCGGTATTTTTTGGTGTTTTAGGGTGTCTTCTGGTGTCTATGGGTAGTTATCGTTTTCGGTAGTTTTCGATGTTTTAGGGTGTCTATGGGTAATCATCGTTTCCGGTAGTTATTAGTGTTTAAGGGTGTCTTTGGGTGTCTATGGGTAGTAATCGTTTTCGGTAGTGTTCGGTGTTTTAGGGTGTCTTCGGATGTCTTTGGGTAGTTATCATTTTCGGTAGTTTTCGGTGTTTTAGGGTGTCTATGGGTATTTATCGTTTCCGGTAGCTTTCGGTGTTATCGGATGTGTTTGGGTGTCTATGGGTAGTTATCGTTTTCGGTAGTTTTCGGTGTTTTAGGGTGTCTTTGGGTGTCTTTGGGTAGTTATCGCCATCGTTAGTTTTCGGTGTTTTAGGGTGCCTATGGGTGTCTATGGGTATTCATCGTTTCCGATAGTTTTTGGTGTTTAAGGGTGTCTTTGGGTGTCTTTGGGTAGTTATCGTTTCCGGTAGTTTTCGATGTTTTAGGGTGTATTTGGGTGTCTATGGGTAGTTATCGTTTTTGGTACTTTTCTGTGTTCATATTGTCCTTGGGTGTCTATGGGTAGTTATCGTTTTCGGCACTTTTCGGTGTTTTAGGATGTTTCTGGGTGTCTATGGGTAGTTATCGTTTTCGGTAGTTTTCAGTGTATTATGTAGTCTTTGGGTGTCTATGGGTAGTTATCGTTTTCGGTACTTTTCGGTGTTTTAGTGCGTCTACCGGTACTTTTTTGTAAAAATAATTACTAATAATACAATATAGCCTTTGCTAAAAGAAGCTGCGCTAACGTAATGTGTAACATATATGACTGTCAGCCAGGAGAAACGAGTTCGAATCACGGTCGGATCTTTTTTTATTTTATTTTTTTATATGTTTTTATTATACTAAGCACAAAAATATAGGGATAATGAAACTCAGTGATAAATAAGAATTAAAATTTTAAGTTTCAGGGAAGTTGTTAACTTTTTTTTGATAAAACTATTATTACTTATGCTTTGTGTAAAAATATTGTGCAGTCACAGGTCGTTGATTTCATAACATAGGCATATACACTAAAGAGGGGTCAGCATTGAAAAATCACAAATAGGCCAAATTTGTGCATACACATGCGATTTCCGCATTTCTGGATGGAAGCTAAACAGTAGGCTACACATTCACAAACAAGTCCTTAGCTGTGAAAAGATGGTTCAACATTGTCGTCTAACCTACCGCCAACACTGGCAGATGTAGGAAAGCTCGAGCTTGCAGTTAACCAAACTAATATTGTATTGAATATTGCTGTGTTACAAAACGTATAATTGTGGGGTTGCATTGACCAAGCAACCGATCGGCACGTTATTCCGTTCTTTCACTATCATAGAGATTTTACGTTTACTGATTGAAAATAAGCGGCATCAACAAATCGGGATCTTTCAGGACCACTTTAAACATGCAGGCATCCAAGTACAGGGATAATCTCAAGAGACACAGATTTGTACCCTACAAGTCGTATACGCAGTATTGACACTATTATGCGATTTTCGAAACAGACAGTTACTGCTACTTACGCCCGAGGAATAACCAGTCTATAATAGTGTGACCGAAAACCTTTTGAATTTTTGTTCTTTAAGATGTTAAGGAACAAGTTTATTGAAGAAATTTGAGTAAATTTTGGAAATTTAGTGGTAAAAAATTAAACCAATTCCGATATCCCTATATTGTTGTGCTTAGTATATTTTTATTTATTTTTTTTTTCAGTTCTTTTTTTACTGCCATATTTGAGAGACAAAAGAAAGTATACACATTTTGTTTGTCAATATATTTCTTAATTTCCATCTTCTCGACTAATAGTAGTCGATTTTGCATGTACGACTAACACTGTTCATCAGTATTTAATTTCTCAAATATGTGCCACAATAAATCACAACATTAAACTGTACATTAGTACATGTGTCTCGAAGAGCATACGGTTTTTTTTTTTTTTTTTGCGTTAAGTTCCCCTTTTGCCATGACACAAGATATCATTGCAAAACCACGACAATATGTGCATGATGAGATGACTTGAAATATTCTTTGTAAATTTCTATCTATTATAATGTAGACGGAATTGCGTCAACCAACGATCAATTTTGCATTAAGTCTTCTTTTTCCATGACGGAGAAAATATGATAAAAGCACAACAATACGCGCATGATCGGGTAACTATCTTCGAAAATTCTTATTCAAATTAGTCAATAAATGTTGCTGCTGCTGCTGCTGCTGCTGCTGCTGCTGCTGCTGCTGCTGCTGCTGCTGCTGCTGCTGCTGTTGCTGCTGCTGTTGTTGTTCTTCTTCTTCGTCTTCCATCAGCCATTATATATTAAAGGTTCGGTCCCACTGCACTTTTGGATGCAAAGAAGATATAAAACGTACAAAAAATCATGCTTTCCGTTAGACGTCTCTTTCCATCCGTTGGAAGTCTCTTGCCATCCGATGTGTACTTATTGCATACGTTTTATCCAACGGGCATCCGTCAACCATAATTTCATCCGCGAAAGAAGTTTTGAGCTGCCCAAAGCTTTTAGAACGGATGAACCTTGCCTCGTGTACGATATTTAAATCCGCAATATATACGAGCAACATACGTTCTATGTCCGTTATCAGTCCGTTGTATCCTTTCTTCATCCTATAGGCATCTTTGAAACTCAAATCAACCGAAACTGAATAGGGATTGAAAGGGGAACGATAAGGTACAAGGAACGTCTTTATATCGTTAGCAGCACGGAAAAAGAAAAGATGTTTGGTTTAAACATATTTTATTGCCATCGAAAATTGATACATACATGAGGAAATTTACAACAATGGAAATTAACATTTGGCAAATGGGTCTGGCCACAAGTTCTAACAACTTAGGTACGGTCATTCCCTTGTAAGCATATGCATCGCGTATATAAAGTATACAAATGGAAAAAACAGAGTTGAAAACGGATGGTACCACTACCGAAATTGTGCTCGTCCGCTGTGTCCTTTTTGCATACGTTTTTGTCAATTGGCAAGTGGGAAAACCGACCTACACCAGCGTATGAGTAACGTATAACAACGTACCTCAAGCGTATTTCAGCGTATGTCAGCGTATGCCCAAAAGTCCATACGTTACTCACTCGCTAGCCTTTTGTCAGGCCCTGTTTATGTGTTTATGTCTATCGAAAAATCATGGGAGACTATAATACGTTCAAAGTTAAACGAGAAATTTTTTTTTTGGTTGTTTTGATAAACCAGTTCAACGGTAATCATTCTCGTTTAATAGAGAATCGATTATAACACTCAGAAATAAAATACACATATTAACTTCCCTTGATCTAAACTATCTAAACTATCAAGAACGATACAGAGCAACACTTTTCTATGTATCTTATTTTAATATTTTTTCAATACAAATGATGTTATTCTGAACAGACTGAAAAACGCTGGCTCCATGCCCACGATGGAGATTGTGCATGATGGGATGGATAACGAATACGGACAAATTTGCCTCGCTTCAGGTAAGAAATTGTACAATAATTTTCTTATTTCTGTGTCAATTTTCAAGCGGTTTGTTGCATATACCCCGCATTACTGAGCTCCTTCCTCAGATATATGACTTATTTGCAGAATGTTTGTACTTTGTCCAGAAATTGATCCCAACCGACCAGAAAAAACGACAATTTTTTTTTTCTTTTTCTAGTCGGTTGGGATCGGTTTTTGATTCCATATACGTAGATTGGAGATTCCATATAAGTAGGCGTAATACATCTGAGAAAAGGGCTTAGTAAGGCGGAGGACATGCAAGAAACTGCATGAAAATTGACGCAAAAATTAGAAAATTATTGCACAAATTCTTACCTGAAGCGTGGTTAATTTGGCCGTAGTCGTTACCATTTCGCTTTCTGGTCGGTTGGAACAATATTTCGGAAAAAGTACCGTGAGTTATCTAATATGTCATACATCCGATAAAAGAGCTCGGTAAGGCGGGGTACATGCAACAAACCTTTTTGAAAATTGACGCACAGATAAGGAAGATATTGCAAAATAGGGGGCCTATATTACCAGAATCGAGATTATTTGTCCGTACTCGTTATCCATCCCATGATACTTAATTTCCACCGTGATACCATGTAGTGTGACTGCACCTTTAAGACGTGAGTTTGATTGCTTAAAGGTCCCCATAAATGACATGGCAGAGTATTTCTAGCTAATAGCAAGAGGTGTTCTGCTATATCAATTATCGGGAGATATACCAAAACTTAAAACTTTACCTTAGTATTTTTAGATTGGCGATACGTGGTTCTTGCCCTCAACTTGTCGTAAGACATTGGTAAGGGTAAGACAAAAATACATCGTAAATATTTTGATGAAACTGGTCCCAGAAACTAAAGCATTTTTTCTACCACTATCTAGTCAAAGTTTTGAAGATTCGCCTTGAAACAGATACTTATTTACGTGCGAAATAAGAATCGTGATCGATTGTCATCTAATTATTGGTGCCGTAAGTTCGGACAAACAAAATCGTATTTTATTGGTACTGTTATAAAATATCGTAACTACGGCTTGGTTCAAGCCGTAGTTTCGAGATTTTATAACAACATCGACGGTTAATCAATATACACGTATAACGAGAAACCCAGACTGTTTTTAGCACAGAATTCTTTGCTATTGTTCTTGTTCTAGTTCTAATCAGATTAAACCATTACCGAACGACAACATTTTAGACTGATACGAATTTAAAGACAATATTGACGATCAAAATGAATGATTTTTATACATATTTCTTTACCTTTCTGTGAAGAAAACATTATGGAAAATGTAGAAATAGCTTATTACAAGCATTCTATTCTGAAAATGTTTTCTCTTGGTGGGCCTTAAATGAGTTGCGTATGAGCCCCCTTTATCGGCAGGTATTGTTCCGCTATTCTCTGTAGATACAGGATGGTGATAAAAATGTTTTGGGACCCGTCATGCTAAAGGGTACCTTCTGGTAAGTAACATTATAATAAATAAAAAAAAAATAACTGCAGTTTCTTTTTAAGAGACGCATTCGCTTTGTTTTGTTCTGTTTTTTTTTACATTTTTCATGCAAAATCATGAGAATATAAAGTAAACTAGGGAAGTCATTCATTATTCATAGTATTTCACCATCATTAGATATATATGAAGCACTTTGTGCAATTCCAGCCCCAATCTTTGAAACTTTCCACAACAACGGAAATTAGCGAGGGTATCCGGATTTTTTAAAAATCCGGATAACCTCGTTAATCTCCGTTGCCACGGATGACAAAGATGGAAGAAGTGTTGGTATTGAATACTTGCATACTGTTTTCAAGCTTCCTATACGATCCATTATTCCGTAACGCGACTCTAAGATATTCATAACACTTTCCCCAGCAAGGCCTATTCTTGACTTTCCATATAGAAATAGGTTATTAGGAAAGCATTGTGGCAAAAAAGATAAAATGCATATTATAAACAATTACTTATTTCGTCTCATTTGTTTTGGCGCTATTACATTTTCTTCTGTTATTATAATATTTTGTCATCTGAACCCCCTTTAGAATTAGACTGGTATAAATCGTATAGAAAGGGTAAATTCATGGCGTTTTTGACAAGATGCATCTGTTATATATCGTTGCTTTTCAACGAAAACCTCGTAACTGCAGCTTAAAACAAGCTGCAGATACGAAGTTTTCGATGAAAAACGACGATATGTTGTCTTTTTCTTGCAATACTACAGAGCTTAAAATACTTTGAATGGGAATGTGGAATACAATTGAAACTATGAAGAAGATTTTAATTGTTTTTCTTTGTTTCGCTTTGTCATGCATGTTACATGCAAACGCAACTAATACCGGACTGAGTAATGATGAAGCGTATCAAGCAATTGACGCGTTCATAGAAGCCGGCTTCGCATGTCATCCGAACAATCCGGGTTTGAGTCTATCGGTGGTCCGTAATGGAAATGTTGTGATTTCTAAGGGATATGGAGTAAGACGTGTAGATCGAGATGAACCGGTGACGAATGAGACGTTATTCGGGATAGCATCATTGTCTAAAGCGTTTGCTGCAACGCTGATACTGAAACTGATTGAGGAACATGAACAGTGAGTACGGTTACTGTCAAAACTTCAAATGATTCAAAAGTTAATTTATATTTCTTTTCGCATGCAAGCAATATTAAAGTAACTTGCATGTGTTCCATTTAATTATAGCGTTATTGATAAAATAATACTGTATCCCTTTCGATGGTCTTTTCCACCTCTCGTCACTCATCAAAGGTTAGAGATGTCGTGAACCTATGTGGGCAAGTATTTAGAGGCTCTGTAAGGGTGTTGTGGTAGCCTTGTAGTGGTGTGAGAAACGACAGGAATTCATGGTTAGGTGCTTCAGCCGCCGCGATATGTCCATAGAGGTTGAAAATGGCGTAAAACCCCAAGCAACAGTAAACAAATCGATGGTATTTTCGTGACAGACGGACGTCGCTAGAATTGGTTTATTTAGAGACTAAAAGAAAAGAATCGGTGAAAAAGGGAACAAAATTCTTGTCCACCATAGAACCCGATGGTTCATTCTTTTCGACCTGTCACCTATGTGGGTGAGTAGCTGGAGACTCGGACATGATGTTGTGGTAGCAGTGATTATAGAAACGACATGAATCTATACTGAAGTGCTTCAGCATCCGCAATCTAATGTCCATGGCAGTTGAGAGATGCAAAAATCTTCATTCAATCGGTTTTTCATTTTGTTTTCGATAAATATAACTTAAAGTTTAGCTTAAACTAGAATAAGATAGCACTGATCAAGTAAGCCGACTATGCATGGCCGCTGAATTTAGCGACAGAAGAGGTCTTTAATATCCCTTCTTCTAGGACAGACTGGACATGTTCACGCCAAAAACTCAATGCTTTCCCTAGAGTAATGAAGTATGTGAAATGAGACAATAATATGCATTTTTATCTAACACTGCGTGATGGTTCATTAATTTATCAGATTCATAAGAGGTGTTATGGCAGTGCATATGTAAACGAGTAAGGTTCTTGGATATGGATCCTTAAAACATTCATACCACAATTTATACTTTATTCCTTTCCCAAACAAGACCTAGTTTTCACGTCCCTTATAGAATAAGCATGGGAAAATTTGAGGCAAACGAAGAAAATGCTGATGATCAGCATTTTCTCCTTTTGCCTCAATATTTTATGTGTCATTTTGTACACAATCCTTTCTGTTATCAAGATGCACTCTGCCGTTTGTTGCAGCTTTCAAATTGAAATGTTATTGTTGTTTGGGAAAGGGTTAAATGAACTATCACCATGATCCGAGATTAGAAGCTTTGGAATAAAACTTTAAATATAAATATCACAGATCTATAAAATTGTCAAATCTTTTCTTCTGCGGAACGTATTAATATGCAAATGGTCTCAAAGTCCATAAAAGTCTCTTCTGTATCCAATCCGAATCTACGATCAAATAACATAAATACCTCCACAAACTTATTTAAGAAATATGTAAATCAGCCATGATAATTGCATGAACCTGGATCAGACTGTGAAATAGGCCAGGTCTAATCTGCATCCATGTTGACCTCAAAATGTCATAAGACCCTTTTCTACACTCATGATCACATCAAGGAGGAATGTTATCTAAATATACTCTTTCTCTCTCTCTCTCTCTCAAACAGACCTGTTTCTAGGACAATAAAACATAATTTATACTGACAAGATTAGATTAGGTGATGTATGTGCACAGATACATTGTAGAAGCCGTAACGCGAACAAATGGGCCAACCGGCAATTTCGAGATATTCTCATACGCTGATATCAAAGACAAATTCGCCGGGGTAAAACCGCCATACTCTTGACTGGATCATTTGACTTAGTCTCTAAACAGAGGTAGTCGGCCTTCAAACTTTTAACTCTATATTCGACATTATACATTAAATATTCAGACCGATAGTGGTCTCGTTTCGACCTTACACTCTAAACATGAAAAATGTCCAAGTTTGAATTTTCTTGTAATTTAAGTTATTTCAAATAAATCAACTTAATGTGTCACCGATGTTTAAGCCGATGAAAATTTGTATCAAAATTATTATTTATGACATCACCTTATCTACATGTACATTTCAGTTTGAATCTAACAACAAAAGTAAAGGATATATTACATAACGATGCCATTTTCTACGATTCACTACGATCTGACTACGCAACACTGGAAGATCTTCTCACACATAGAATGGGTATCCCGAATAACAACGACATCCGGCTAGATGATACTCTTACACGGGAAAACCTCGTCCGGTAAGGCAAGGGTGTTTTGTTTGAATTTTTATGAGAATGAGTATCCTATTTAGAAAAAGATCTATCAATTCGTTTCGGAAATATGGCAAAATTTCGGAAACTTTTATTTCGAATTAGGAAACAACTCGGTCATTTTTATACACTAGAAGTCATGTGACATCGTTAAACATTAATTTAGCGAAGTGCTCCTTTAAGTCTGTTTGTTTTTATTACTAGTTTTTTTTTCAGTCATACGCTTAGATTTATATAATGATAACTTAATACGCTATAATAGGCTCCTCTCTTATCTATTCAGACGCCTAAAATACCTAAAGCCCATTGGAGGTTTCCGGTCGTCATTTCATTACAATAATCTGATGTATGGACTGATCACATACATCGCCGAAGTGATCGGGGGGAAATCGTGGGAAGAGCTTGTACAAGAAAATCTCCTAGATCCGTTGTCTATGACGTCAACTGCTTTCGACACAATTGCGGACGAATCACAACTTGATATGGCTACTGGTTACGAACCTGACGAGGGGAAGTTGTTTGCAGTTCAGTATGAATACAGCAAGTGAGTTGATTACTACTTTTTGTGAGCATTTTCATACGTGAAATTAAAAAAAATAAACAAATTTAACATTTAAACGTGGTTAAAGCCACTTTTGAATAAAAGTAATTGAAGAGCACACTGTGCTGATATATATCAAAATCCAAAGAGACAAGTCAACGTGTTCTTTTGTTTTGTAAGGATCTTGATCATTTGTAGCTCTGCCCATATAACTTTTTTTCCAGTACTATCTCAAACCGCGGTCACACAAAACTCAATGCACCGATCGATGCTTTTCAACAAAAATATCGTAAGCTGCAGCTACGAATATTTCGTTGAAAAGCGACAAGATCTTCACTGCCTGCGTCACGTCCAAGATATTCTGCACTGTGTACCTCTTTAGGCCTACTCCAGAAGTGATTACGCAGAGAATATTTGTGTGTAACCAGGGCATTGCTCGTTCAATTTCAGACACTGGGGTATACTGTGTGGTTCTGGTTGTATGCTTAGTAACAGTAATGATATGATCCATTGGATGAAGTTCCACCTGGCACAGAGCAGAAACCCAGGCGCTGACGTTGTTATGACGTCAGATATCATGAAGAATGCTTACGTCAACAAAAACAGTTTTCACGTCTCCTACGCCGAAGAGTACTACGCACGGCCGAAAATTCCTGTAACTGTGGCTCTAAATAACTACGGCTTGGCCTGGAGATTAGGGTACTATAATGGTACGACATTTTTGCTCATGGAACGTAATTCTTTTCTTTTAAAATAAAATTATACACGAATCTTTGCGTAAATCTGCAAGAAAAGTATTTAGGCCTATTTCTCTTTTGATTAAATACATGTAGCAGCACTGTTAAAGAAATATTGAAATAACTATTTCAAAATTTAGTTAAATACCATAGATCTACATTTGTTACAATGTATATAATGCCGTTTAGATAGTTCTTTGGTATACTGAATATTTTACGAACTTTCCATTACAATTACTTTACACTTGTTTATAGGTTACCGGATCATCCAACATAGCGGATCCACGTGGGGATATCGGAGCAGACTCGTACTGGTACCCGACTTACAGATTGGAGTTTTCATTACAATGACCGGGGACGATCCTAATTACATGTTTCGTACCAACATACAATCGTACATAATTGATCTACTGTCCGGAAACCAGCCGTGGCTTAACACAACGACTATTTGCTCCTTTCCTGAACCATGGAAGGAGAAACCAGCCGCGAAAACTAAAGATTTCATTTCTGGGAACCAACCGAGTAGGAATATGACTCTCTATACGGGGAGTTACTACAATGAAGCTTATGGATTGATGACCGTGTATATGAACTCTACAACCAGTCGACTAATGTTACAAGAAGGCGTTGGTCAGTATGTATTACACGCACAAAGAGACAAAGATGTGTTTTATGGAGAGGGTGTCGGACTGGTTTACAAGGTTAAAAAAATAAAGGAACTTAAGTTCATGTTTCACAATGATGTCAGTCATGCCTATGCCGCACATGTGCCTGGTTTTAACCCCGATTTTCCTCCTATTTTTGAACGACGGATGGGAGGAAATTCTAGTGGAAAAGCGACTGTCTACCAGGGGAGCGTACTCTCAATATGGATTATACTTACTGTATACCATTTTATGTAAACGAGAAGGTTTGGAAAATTATAAACATATTTTGATATATATCACTACATGTAAAGATCCGGATTAGTTTTGGTTATGACAAGTCTGTTAAGGATCCATGCCGCTCTGTGTCGTCCAAACAAGTCCTCTTGACACTTTTCCAACATTTAATAATTCCTGATTTCGACGCCCCCTATAGAAAAAGCTTGGGGAAAACATTGAGAAAATTGTTAATAAGTGTAACCATCCTTCCCAATTTTTAAGCTAGATTTAAAGTGACATTTCACATCTATTTCACCTTTTAAAAGTATGTCTTAATGAAAAGATTGTTTATTCTAATGCGATCAAATGATGTCTGTTTTTTGAAGTCATTATTTATAAGCGAAAAATACGCCTTTAAAGTTGAGACAGAAATGACAAACTCTATATTAATCAGAACTTCCACAACAATTTGATTAATTTTAGCACAAATATATATATATATATCTCGTAAACGGTTCGATATTTTGGCTTAAAAATGTCAGAATTTTAATAAGAAAACATGCTCTTTCAGATAAAATAAAAGTAAAATTTATGTAAAAATAATTCTGAAATAATTCTGAAATGTCACCTTAAATATACAACGCATGAACCTCTTTATCATCATGCATTAATCTTCATTTCCATTTCACAAACATTTGATTTATATCAAATGTTTTCAATAGTTTTAGCATATATTTGTTACATTTGTATGTCAATATAGTAGCCCATAATCACATAATATTGAGAATTATCTATAATTATCTAAACATAATCAAAGAGAAATAAAGGTGTACGGTATAAACGATTCAAAATCTTTTACTAATGAGGGACTAGACCGATAACGGAAAAGAGGGGATGCAGGATGTACATGTGACTATCTATAGTAACAACTTATACACACTGATACCTGTTCACCCTAAAATAAACCAAAATATTTGTACCGATTCTCGTTTAACTTTGAATGTATAATATTTTATACGATTTTTGGGGATAATTTTAGCCGGTGGTTTTGTTTATTATTGCATGTGTGGACTCCGGGTCCCAAGTAATCGTCTCCCATCACTTGCTTTCTAATAGGTGTAGTGCAACAATATTAACCCGGGGCAACTTATTTTTCGCCGGCAAAGTCCGGTAATTTTATGTGTTAAACCCTTTCCCAAACAACACCTGGTTTTGACGTCCCAAATAGATATGGCTTGAGAAAATATAGAGACAAAAGAAGAAACTGCTGATAACCAGCAGTTTTTTCCTTTTGCCTCGATGTTTTCTGAGCTGTATTATTCACAAATTCTACCTTTAGTAACATTCACTTTGTCGTCTGCAGCAGCTTTCAAATTGGATCACCCTAAAATTTTGTTGTTTGGGAAAGGATTAAGAAAGACAACCCATCATTAGATACCAAACACTTTGTGCACCATCGGGCTTCACCCATGACAACACAAACGAACGATATACCCTGTTTCATTTCCGGATGTTTTTCGTAGCAACGGAAAATGACGAGATATATCTTCGTAAATTTCCGCTGTTACGGGTGACCACCGAAGATGCACGAAGTGTTTTTAGTTGATGATGGGTGTTGATCACTAAAACATTGCCAATCCGGGTCATTTCATGTGCGCTGTAGTAATTATACATGTATTTGTGGGTTCGTTCGCCCGTTCATAAACAAGAAACCTCCTGGAAGTGTGGCCGCGGCCATAGTGCAGTTGCACTGTGTATAACCGTACAGTGAGCCAAACCGGAAGTGCCACTGACTGTGCGCACAAATATCACTAGTTCACCTCGATAAACAAATAAGGTCACGTTTTCATATCGAGATTGATGAAAGCTCAGGAATCGTATCTAAACGCGGTTTTCAATATTGATGAGCGAAATTAAACGTTGTTCAGCCTAGGTGATGATTTTTGTGATAGTATGTATACTTTACCCATCAAACAGTAATATCGATTGCAAATCACTGACTTTTCATTTTCCCGGCCCATCAAATTTGTGTTTCCAATGTCATTTTTCGTTACTGAGTGCATGAATTCTGATGAAACACGCACAGAAAGACAGGCCAATCTTTATTCTTGAAGTCCTATGTCCCTGTTTTCGCCTAGTTATTATACACTCCTGAGTATTTAGCGAAGAATTACACCACTGTCTTCCGACTGACTGTACGACTAGCAACAAGTGTACAGAATCACTAGTCAACAACCTATCGTCAAACAACTGTACGACTAGTGTCACCATAACAATGTATTGATGGGCTGGATTTCGTTACTCTAGCTATAGATCCACAAGCAAAAATTGACAGTGACGTTGTTTTGTGTTTACTGTTTCTAAACCAATAAACTATTCTCATTTGTACCGTTTACAATGTGCACGTGATAAATAAACAGGTTGATTGGTTGTAAACGATAAACACAAAACAACGTCACATTCAATTTTTGCTTGTGGATTTATAATTGCTTTGTCGTTTTGTGGTTTTTTTTCTCAGGAAATGTAAGCAAATGGTATGAGGCATTTAATTAACATCATTATACTTCATTTCAAGATGTGTTCTTTCTCCGTAAACCAGCAACCCTTTTGTTAATTGACGCTTTTTACATGTACTCAATAAGTACCTCACGAGAAATGACCTGGCAGAGCAGCCCGTGCTAATCGAATGGAAAGCTTTGTCAGGTCAATTCACGTCCGATATTCATGTACATGTATCAAGCAGGCATTCTGAGTATGAGTAATGGCCAGACACTATGTCTCTAGATCAAATAATCTGAGTGATCTTCTTTCAAATAATCAAGTCAGTATTTTTCGGTAAAAAACGAGAGTGGATAGCGTTCACGTGCACAGATTTTCTTTTCGCTAGAATGTTAGAAGAAGCCACTGGATTCGGGGTAAAGTCGAGTTACAACCTGGAATGGCCCTCTCAAATGCACGTACGGCGAACTTTATCTCGTCTAAATCCATAGAGTATAAGCTGCGAAATTAAACAATGTAAACTCTTCCAAAAAGTCACGTGTGTTATCCAAGTTGTTATTTAACATAAAGAGAATTAAGGGGGAATGCTCCAGTTTCCTAATCTTTTGCCAATAATAGAATTAATTTATATTTTGTATGTTGAAATTACATGTTATTACCAATTGAAAAATAAAATAAAAATGGATGGTCAGCGATCTTGTTCGAATTTTATAGGCATTCGTATCACATACCCCTACATCGAAAAAATGCACAATTTCTTGCACCTGTCCAAGGTCACTAAATGCTAATAAAATGCTGCATATTCATCGTATAGTCCCGAAAACGGATTTAAAGTAATGTCTTACATTTGATAAGAACAGAAAATCCAAAATATGTGCTATTATAAACGCGTAAAAGTATAAAACAGCGTGCTCATGTGTTCGGTTAGATCAACGAAGCTGGAGTGTTTAATGTCAAAATTTGCATATTTTTGGAAATATTTCAAGTTCTACATAATTTGATAAAACTCCCTCATTGTATTAAGCAACATGTCCTGGTAATAATTCAAAAAGAAAATGTAAAGGTCAGCGCACTTATTAATGAATTACAGCATTTTTATACGCCGCCGGAGGCGGACGTATATTGGCGTCATCTTCTCCGTCTGTCCGTCCGTCCATCTGTCCATCTGTCCATCCGTCCGTCCGTCCGTACGTCCTTCCACTTTTCTTGTCAACGCAACTCCTCCTAAGTTTCTGGCTGGATCTTCTTGAAACTTGGTCAATGTTATCACCTCAATTGGTAGATGTGCATGAAGGAAGGATTTTATGGTTCATTGATTTTTGCCTGAGTTATGCCCCCCTTAAAACTTAGTCTCTGGAGCGGCGTATATTGTAACCATGGCACTCTTGTTATCAGCTACACATGAATAAAACGACGCAAAACATTGTAACTGCGTATACACACACTTACGACTGTCTTGCTGTAAATAATCGATTTCCATCTTGAGGAAATCAGTTTCGCATAATAAATACACTTTTACCGTCGAAAATGGTAAATTGTAATGATATGTTATTATGCTTCCCGAAGGGAGAACATATAGTCGCCGCTTTGTCTGTCCGTCCGTCTGGTCCGTCCGGTCCGTCCGTCCGTCCGAAGCGATTTCTCCATAACCATAGGGCCAAATCAAATCAAACTTACCATGTGAACTACTTATGCCATAATGCCGATGTACTTTTCACAGATTTTGGATTTGAGGCCTCGTCATGGGAAAGGGGGACTTAAGGTCAAATACACTTTTTCCCTAATTTTTCATAGTCTAATGGTCAGAATTTGATGAAATTTCATATTTGAGTATCAAATCAGATGCCATTGACAATAAACTGCTCTCCATGGCATACATTTATTGTGACAATGCATTATTCGGGGAGCATTGTCCGTCTCTGAGGGCTCTTGTATTATTGAAAGTATGGTAGCGAAACATATTGGTACGAAACATTTAATTGACTACAGTATTTTCCTCTCCTATAAAATTTGGGAAATGGGGGTACAATAGTTTGGCTCTGGCATTGCGACATGTTCAGAATATTTTGTCCGTGAAGGAAAGGTAGCGCGAGCACTGGTGCAGTTACCAAGAAGCAGGATCGAGAAGGACCAATCTAAGCTTTAAGAACTTGATTCCCAATTGATGTAAAATAAATACATAATTATGTTATAGGGGCCTACATTTTGTAAAAATAATTATGATAATCCTAACTGTCTAAATTTAACTTGTTTCGTTTCACACACCCTATTACCGGCTATCACTACAGCAGTTGCTAACCTTTGGGCAGTATCATCTATAAATAGCGCGTGAACTGGGTAGGTCATACTTTTTCCATATTTGTTTTGTGTAAAAGCGTTTCTCAGCTATAATTTGTAGTGCCCTTGGCTTGCCATACATTTGAGCACCTACATGTCAAATATTAGCACAGAGAGTCCTCAAACAAAAAAATGATTCACTAACAAAGTCGAAACTTCACATATTTGCATATAAAATTCATCTTTCCATGCAAATAGCAGAAAAACACTGAAGCAAATGTTAGAAATTTTATTACAGAATGGATATCTAGTATATCATCTACCAACTAATTGCTTGTGAAGACAATCAACTATTCCGTTATGTCGTTATAGTCAAACAAAGTTTGGTGAGCTACAAATTTATGCAATCACGAACAGCACGTAGGGGGATCACCGACAGGAGATTCGTACTTGAAACAGGCAATCACAGGCAGCATAAATGATACTATTTTGCTTGTCTATGTACAATTCTTTTTCATTATCCAAGTGATCATGGTGTGAAATATTTAAAATTTGCTGATGATAAATATAACAGTACATGAATGCTGGTACTTTTGTTTGATAAAAGAGCATCAGATAAGAATAAGATATATGAAGCAAGAACTTCCCAGGAATCCACGGTTATGTGCTCCAGCCACTGCAATATGGCCATACCGGTTTAAAACGGCGTTACATCTCATGAAATCAAATCATAGGCCCGATTGTATCAAGCTGTTTAGCAAAAACAAAATATTTTACTGATTTGTTCAAATTTTCCGATGTGAATAATCGAAAAATAACCGAAACAGATACTTGGCCATTTGGTTAACTCTAGCCGGCGTTGATAAAATCGGACACAGACTAACTTTAAAAAATACCTTCAACATTAGATCCTATGCTCAAAAATACCATTGCGTTATTCGTCTATTATAGCAATATAAATTTAAGTTTCAAAATTGTGAGTTTCCGCTTTATCTAATTATTGCTTATGAACTCGATTATTTGAAGGGGAATTTAATAAGAGTTTTAATTATGAACACTATTTGGAGGATAATTACTGACCTTGACCAGGTAATTATACTAGCCAAATATCAGAATGGTCATTTATATTGTCTAGTAAGATTAACCCGAGACATCTGCATATGTAATGACCCCACTTGTTAAGGTTAAGGCACTCAACTAACGGACTTTGCACACGAAAATTAAGTTGTCCCGGGTTAATTTGGGTGGACAATACAGCGATGTCGTTGTTATTTATTTGATATTAAAATCAGATAAATGGAGAATGTTTTTATCCAGTTAACCGTGGCGCAATTTTGGTGAAACAGTAGTGCATCGTATGTGTTGTTATAAAATCTCGTATGTGGCCATAGTTGCGAGACTTTATAACTAGTCCTACACTAACGGTTTGTCAATACTTATAACGGTAAATCTAGTGTACTTTTAGCACAGAGTTCATTGCTATTGATAATATAGGAAATGGAATCTTATGGTTAATAGGGTTAAATCTTACGCTATAAATAGAATGGTCCAAGCGGTTTTAGCTGTTAAAAATCTCGTAACCACGGCTTCATTCAAGCTGCAGTTGTGTGGTTTTAGAATCATACGGACAAAGCTCTTTTGTTTGTCCGAGATTCCGTGCGGTTTGCTTTATAAAGAGTATTTGCTTCAACATGTATCTGTTTAAGCCGAGTCCAGTTAACGTCGGAGTCTGTCAATCCAGGGGTTGCGAGTTCGAACCCCAGGCCGACCAGTATCCATTCTTACATTTGACAAAAGTCATTTGTCTCTCACCAATGGGTGTGAATCATCTATGTGAGAGCGCAGCTGGAGGTTGGGTACTTTTATTGGGAGGTCTATTTGTCCAAAGACCACTCGGCTTTACTTCACCATGCAAGGTGAAACATAACACAGAATAAAGAAATAAACATTTTTAACCATTTCCAAAAGAATGCCTCTTTTTACGGAGTTATCTGTACATGTCGGATCGTTTTGATTGTACAAAATCAATTTTCATATGATTTAGGTATAGATCTAACAATACAGCTCGAGATATTTATCAATTTGCATGTTTTGAAAATTGAGTTTTCCATTTCAGACGTTTAGGGAGATTTCTCGCCTTATCCATAGAGATCCTTACCTAGCTGACTGATCTTTGATCCTTCACTAGTTTCTGTATTCACTTACCTAGGCTAGTTGCAATCATGTGCTTTATGTAGACAATCATGATGTTTTATCGATATCAACAGATTCTTGCTTGATAATCCGTTATCTCCGATATCTCTTCTTCGTTTCGCAATGAGGCCAAAACGCTGAACATTGATAGCGCATCTGACTCTCGTTCGAGAGAACCCGGGTTCGATCCCAGGTCGTGGCAAATATCTTTTCTAACTAATGTTACCCACCAATGGTTTGATATTGTTAAGCTGTGTGGGCGAGCAGCTGGAGGCTCGGTTAGTCTATTGTGTTAGTACTTGTATGAGAAACAACAGGAATCCATGGTTAGGCGCTCAAGGTGACGCGATATAACCATGGCAGTTGAAAACGGCGTAAAACCCCAATAAACCAAATCGTTTCGTGATGAAAAATACAAATTTGCACCGCGCAAAACATTCGATCGAAATGTTTGAAGATTCATTGACCGACTTTGAAATAGCAGGATTCATATACATATATTTGCGTGGGTTCCATCTATTTAAGTTAAGTCTGACTAAATGAAATTTAACCCCATTAAAAATATTACAGTCATATTGTGTGCCTGAAACAGCGACGACATGGTGTAAAATCCACAATTTTCACTGTAAGGTATGTGTAGTTTTTTTTAAGGTTTGCAACCCATCATTAGCACTAAAGAGCCAGAGGTGAATTTGATAAGTGTCAGTAATTCCTAAACTGTGTTACATTTCCATTCTAAACATAACCATTTTGAACGGTTTAGAATTTTGAATCAATGCATACTTACAGAAATATTTGACAGAAATGTTCAAAATTACCTCCGCTGCATATGAATATAGAGTAAAGTAATATTTGTAAATTATTTTCCTTTTGAAGCATAATCTTGAAATCCGGCACGTTGAATCAACTTATCAGAAGTGTATGTACAAATGTGTGTAATTTGATGCATTTCGTAAGGCTAAAAAGTGGTGTTTTTAATGATGGGATGTATACCTTAACCGACAAACTATCATCTACAACTAATGGTTGCATACGTCCTTCAATTTTGTGTTACTCAGCTTCAACCATATCTAGATGATTTCTATGTCTATAATTCAGAAATTGGCTAGTCTATTAAGAAATGGTGTTAATTCATTATTTATGCTCCTTTCATGCAATTTCTTGTTGAAAGAGATGCCGCTTTTCCAACAAGACATGTTGTTCTGTGTTGCCATCAACTTATGTCCGGGTTTGCCATTCAAATTTTCAATATGCAGTTCGTGATAGCCAAATCGGCATCAGTGTTTAGTTTTAATCGGTCAGTCTGAAGTTAATTCAATCCAGACAGTTCTCTAAATTTACACAGTGTAAGAAAATTGATTGTCTATTTTAATAGTTATATTAATTCTAATGATCGTCTTATCATTTTCTCATTATATGGACTGAAAGTTGGATTTTACGTAAAAAATTGTGAAGTTACGACTTTGTCGCTGAATAATTTTGTTGTTTAGGGATTCTTTGGGCTAATATTTATCATGTAGGTGCTCAAATGTATGGCAAGCCAAGTGCACTACAAATATAGCTGAGAAAGGCTTTAACACAAAAGCAAAGATGGAAAAAGTATGACCTACCCAGTTCACGCGCTATTTATAGATGATACTGCCCAAGGTTAGCAACTGCTGTAGTGATAGCCGGTAATAGGGTGTGTTTCAGCACAGATGAAGCATGACGTCTGAACAAGCCTAATGACATTCATGCAACTTCAAAATTTTTCGAGCAACATCATTAACATTTATTACGTTATCGGAATTTATATGTGACATCGTTAACATGAGGTGGTAGAACGTTGCACCCCTGCATGTTAACGACATTGCCGGAATAATTCTGATGTCACATGAATCTCATTAGGGATGGGCTACCTTAAGAACATGTTTGAAATGTCGACTGTGCTTTGTCAGATGAATGGCTGTATTTTGGGGTTCTGCTTTGATGGCTTATGGCTTTGCCGACATATGGTAGAATGATGAAAGTGTATGTCGGCTTTGCCAATTTATCAAAAAATGCTCATAATTGCATTAAGGTAATCCAACCCTAATGTACTCTCTTACGAACAGAGCGTATTCTCCCTACATTCCATTTCGATAGAATACTCATATTTGATGGTTTAATCAATAGAGCTCGGCATGGAGAGTAACCCTAATGAGATTCAAGAGCATTCAAAACTTTTCGAGCGACGTTGTGTTAACCTTTAAAACGTATTTCCGAATTTATATGTGCGACATTGTAATTATTCCGCTGTGAAACTTTCCACAGCTGCTTGTTAACGACATTGCAGGAATAATTCCTATGTTGCGTGAATCTCATTAGGGATGGACTACCTTAAAAACATGTTGGTAATGTCGGCTGTACTTTGTCAGATGAATGGCTGTATTCTTATATTCTGCTTCGATGGCTTATGGCTTTGCCGACGTATGATAGAATGATAACTGTCTGCTTTGCCAACTTATCAAGAAATAGCTGATAATTGAATTAAGGTAGTTAAACCCTAATGAGATTCATGCAAAATCGTTTGTAACATATGTTACCTTATCCGAACTTATATGTGTGACGTCGTTAACATACGGTGGTGCAATTTTGCACCGCCGCATGTTAGCCACATTGACGGAATAGTTCCAAAGTCGCGTGAATCTCATTAGGGATGGACTACCTTAAGAATATGTTGGAAATATCGACTGTACTTTGTCAGATGAATGGTTGTATTCTGATATTCTGCTTTGATGGCTTATGGCTTTGCCGACGTATGGTAGAATGATACATGTCCGCTTTGACAACTTATCAAGAAATTGCTGATAACTGAATCAAAGTAGACCAGCCTTATTGGGAATGATGCTACATTGTATTTTTTCGAGGGACATCGTTCAAATTTGTTACCTAATCCGAACTTATACCTGCAACATTGTAAACATTCGGTGGTGGAACGTTCCACTGCCACATGTTAACGACATTGCCTGAATAATTCCGACGTCGCGTGAGTCTCATTAGGGATTGACTACCTTAAGAACATGTTGAAAATGTTGGCTGTTCATTGTCAGATGAATGGCTGTATGCTAGCCAATTGTCTGTGAAAAGTATTTGACCCTTTACTGAATTCTTTATACATCTAACATGCCGTAAGGGGTCGCGAGTTGGAACCCCAGCTCGGCCAGTTTCCATTCTGACATTTGACAAGTCATTTGTCACTCACAAATGGGTGTCATCTGTATGAGGGAGCAGCTGGGGGCTAGGTTTGGATATTGTGACGGTACAGGTGAGAGAAATACCAGGAAACTATGGTTAGGCGCCCCAGCCTCTGTGATACGACCATAGCAGTTGAAAACGGCGTAAACCCCAATAAATCAAAATCTAACATGTCCCCAGTTGATCAGGTAGTTTTAATCTGGTGTTAAATGGTCGTTTTTTCTTTTATCGGCGATTTAAAGCACGAAACGACAAAAGAGATCAAACATGTTTGTGTATAATTGAGGTATTCAGTCCAATCGCCGGTGAGATGTCGCCAACGCTTTACCGACTAAAATACCGTGGATTGGTTGTTTGATTGGTTGCTGCTGTCATATGAACGCTCTGACGCGCCTGCAATTGGGTTTTTGGTAATATCGGGAAAATTCTCGGCCATTAATCGGAGATGCATAGTCGATTGATCGTCGCATTGGCCGACAGAAATAGCAGTTTTTGTATGATCGGCGACTTGTCGGCTAATTTGCACCTCAAGTTAAAATCAACCGATCAATCAGTGGTATGTTGAATGTCTGAAGAAGTCAATGAAGCGTCGATGACTACACGTCGACTATTTGACGGGATACTGTCGACTGTCTGACGGTGTACAGCTGACTTTTTACACATCGATGAAGTGTCCGACTCATTTTTGCAATCATCAGTGACCTATCGTTGACATCTCGCTTGGTCCCACTCTGATGTATTGCATACTAGTATGCCCAACCAGTTTTATCCGATGACCTGCATACCAGCCTAATTGCAAAATAAAGGTAATAGCCACTGCCAAGGCGCGGCTTTAATGTGGCTGATTGGAAAACCAATCACTTCAAAACAAATCGACGTCCGTCGTAAGTCAATATTTTCTACTGGTCTGACAGCAATAAAACGAGCGAAATCGCTGATAAAACGGCGCAACCAAATTGTATGTGATTTTTGCCTGGTAGAGTCACATAGGCATTGACGATATGGGCATGTGTGCGGTTCTAGGTTGTTTCTATACTCAAATTACAATGAAGAAGTATACCAAGGTAGTCATTTGACTGAGGAATGGTTTGGTCGTGTAGTCACATAAAAGCAACGCCCCAGCGTTGGCGGCTAATTTCTTTGATACTGGCCGATTTAAGAAAGTCGGTGTTACATGAAATTGCCTGGAAGTTGGAACGTCGGCGATGTTTTAAATATTTAGTTAGAGTCCGTTAGATGTTCGGCAGAATCCCGACATATTTCAGCTACTAGTCAATGAGACTTCATCAACTTTTTCAAAACAGAGAAAATTCAGCCGATTGATCGGTTGGTTTAAACTAGCAGAATATATTGGCAGACGCGCTGCCGATCATGAAAATGTTCTGTTTTTGTTGACTGATGCCTCTATCAATCAATGACATACCGCTAACTAATTTTCAATAATATCTCCGATTCTACTAAAATATGCCAGTACCACATCTCCGGGTCGTCCGAACTTTTATGTGAAACCCCCTGAAGACTCAAAGCAACACCTGCGCAGACACAAGGGCTGTGACATTAACTCCACGGACATGAACCCCGGCTCACTTGACCAGGCATCTCGGGTTAATTGCTGTAAATTTCCATTTCCATAATATGACAAAAACAACGACAAAAACATCACTTGCGTCAAATGACGTCATCAATAATGTCACTAAACCACCAATGCGTTTCCTACTCTGAAAACTAGATCATGGCAGGATTTCCACAAAACGACACATTTCGAATGTGCGTTTTTAGAGTGTTATAATGAAGATAATAACAAGTTTAGAGGTCTGTATTTGCCAAATCAAATAAAAACCTCTGCGCTCTGAACTTCATGTTAAGGCAAATACCTCGGCGCTGAGCGCATCGGTTTTTACCTACGTTGATGATGTAGTCCGGCGAATAAAGACCTCTAAACTCACTATTATTTCATGACTAGAAATCGATCAACGAAAATCAACAGATCAAACAGTGGTATTTCTTGTCCGATACACAGTCGGTGACTTCTCATCGGCGATCAGGCAGAAGGTTGCTACAAGTCTAAAGTTATTTTAGATCCGAGCTCTAGTACTAGTATGAGAAACAACATGTGCCTATGATTAGGTGCTCCAGCCACCGCGATATGACCATAGCAATTGAAACGGCGTAAAACCCAATAAACCAAACCTAAACATGCATTACATACTGGACACTAGTCATACAGTAACGAAGAACTAGTCGTACGGTAACGAAAAACATTTTGGAAACTAGTCGTACAGTCGTTGGCAACAGGGTGGTAGTTTTCAGTAGGCTTTTTTTCAAATATCCGAGCTCCCGTTGCAAAACGGAGAATTGGGTTTTCAAAATATTAGATTAAACGACTTTTCCATCAGCAAAACACTATGTATTGGGTGTCGAAACATACCTTTCGGGATAAAAATCTGTCACAACCACGGTCAAAATGGAACGAAACTCGGTGATTGCGAGTGCTAAATCCTGATTTGTAGACAAAAGCGTCGTTTCAGGGTGTAACGAAGAACAAAAATGACAGGTATGTTCAGTTCGCTTTTTATAATCACAAACCGCGTTCAAAAGCGATGAATAGATAAAAAGTTACCTCGATACGAAAAAAATGACTGTTGAATTATTTGAAGTGAACTAGTGATATTTGTGCGTACAGTCGGTGGCACTTCCGGTTTGGCTCACTGTACGGTTATACACAGTGAGTTGGTAGCGCTTTTGGCGTTCAGGGCTTGATCCCGGACCTCGGTAAACATTCCTTCGGACATTTGGCTTCCACCAATAGCGATGAATTTTGTGCTAAGAATAGACTGGGTTTACCGTTATGCTTTGATAATCCGTCGGTGTTGTTTTAAAATCTCGTAACTACGGTTTGAATCAAGCCGTAGTGACGAGATTTTTAAAACAACACATACCAAATACTATTGTTTGTCCGAACTAACGTGACAGTTATTCGGATAAAATCGCTCCCTATTGCTAGATAATCGTAAACCTAGGCTGGCGAGCAGCTGAAGGCTCTGTAAGGATGGTGTGCTTTTGCTGGTGTGAGAAACGACGGGAATCCATGGTTAGTTGATCAAGCCGTACCGATAAATCCCATTCAATCAAACCTACTAAAAGTGAAACGTGTTAAGTTTAGTGGTTCATGGCAAAATAAGTTAGCGTATCGTCGGTGTAAATGTAAAACCTCGTATCTCGTTTTTGGAAATATTTAAAGGGAAAGGAAAATGTTTAATAACTTGTCCGAAACCAAAAGCGTTTAGTTGAAATTTGGACAAATTGCTCACATATAACGTGTTATCGATAAAAATAAGTTAAAATATCCCAAAACCTGCACGAATTGTGTAAACTGGACAAAGAAGGATGTACTCTGAACAAAGCAAAAATTGACATACGTGGTTTTGCGTACGCCGACGATATATAGGATCCTATGATATTCATGTATGGATGAGAAACATATTGTTTAAATCCGAAAATAAATATAATGTCTATGTCTATGTCTCATAGTCACTGGTGGTGAACTCGGCCAAAGCGAGGGACGTTTTTTCGCGATCAATGTATTCTGTCGGTGTTGTTATAAGATATCGTAACTACGGCTTTATGGAAGCCGTAGTTACGAGATTTTATAACAACACCGACTGTTTGGTCTGTTTTTAGAACAAGTTCATAGTCATTAGAAAAAAATCTATAAACTCACATTTAAACGCAAAATATCTATACCTTGTTGTAGCGAAAATTGTTTTAGTACGCCACAAGTGATAGTAGGCTATGCTAAGCAGTGAGTATCCAATAATTCATCTGAATATTAATTTAGCTCTAGCTCCCTATGTTAATGACCTAGCCTTTATCCGTCACTAATCCCTGTTAATCTGTTCCAGTCAGATTTTATAAGTCAGGAAGGACACCCACCTAGATTTGTAATTCCGTATAATTATTTCAATTCGTGGTAAAATAATGATGATTTACCTGATATACGCCAACACATCTTAACCGTAGCATAAACAAGCTGTAGTTACAAGGTTTTTGAAGTAAAGTGGTCATTGATAAATATACAGGCGTAAAGTTAACCCTTTCCCAAACGGCAAAAATTTAGGGTGATCCACCTCAAAAACTGCTACAAGTGACAAAATGGATGTTATTAAAGATTTGTGTAAAATATGGAATAGAAAATATTGAGACAAAAGGAGAAACTGCTGGTTATCAGCAGTTTCTTCTTTTGTTTCAATGTTTTCCCAAGCCCTTTTAATTAGGGACGTTAAAACCATGACTTGTTTGGGAAAGGGTTAAGGGTCACGTAGAGATTTCCAAAACCTATTCCGACTTTCATGTCCCTCATGGAAAACGCATTGGAAAACTTTGAAGCAAAAGGAATAAAATGATGATAACCGGCATTCAATTGTTCTCCATTGCGTCCGTCTAAATATTTCCTATGTTAGTCTTTATCATAATAAAGTTTCACTTCGTTAAATTGGGTAGTTAACATATTACCACTCAGTGACTCCTTTTGACTTCCCACAAAATAATGGCTTTGGAAAACATTGTGGAAAATGAAGAAATTGTTTTTGATCAGCAGTTTCGCCATTTCCTACTGTGTTTTCTATCCATAAACTCCAAAATATAATTGATTTCATTGTTGTTTGCAATATCTTTGAATTTGGACTGGTCTAAAATTTTGCCATCTGGTAATGGGTTAAATAAAGAGTAAAAAGAATGTATTATGTGTGTACAATGCTCTTCTAAGAGATTCTGTTGGACTGTATGTCTTAACCCGTTACCAGGCGGCAAATTTCGGACTGTCCCAATTTGAAAGGAGTTGCAGACGACAATTTCGAGTCGATTAAAATTTACATTTTTTGTTCTTTTTGTGAAGAAAACATTGAGGAAAATGAAGAAATTGCTTGTTACAAGCAATTGTTTAATTTTCTATGATGTTTTCAAGAGCCATTTTCTTGAGTGTCATTGTGTTGAAATGGTAGGTATGTCGGTCTACAACGATTATGACCTAACAACACTTTGTGTTCGTCCTACTTTTTGGACCAATGAAATTGCAGTGCCGGGGTATATTATAATTTTTTGCAGTTATATTTAGCATAAACGGGACTACCGGCTAATTTATATGACGTCTATACATAGCCACGCCCCCGTCTCCAATGAACCGTTAGCGTACACAAAGTCAATTACCGCGCATTTAAATGTTTATTTCGCGTAGAATCTATATATACAACCTCTATCTAATACTTAATTCCAACGGAAGTGCATTTATAGACACCAATTTTCGAACCAGAACTTCGTATCAAGCTTTTTCCTGTCATTGGTCTGCATACAATAACATAGTGACAAAAAAGCAAGTCATAATTATTATGTACAACAACACATTTTATGGGACTACGGCCCGGATTCCAGCTGTGGACTGTTTCTTTCTTGTAAGCAGCTCCTCCCTTTATCAACACTTGTTGTTGCCTTCAGAAGCTTTAAAATCGAACAGTCGGATTCTTTTGCTGCTTGGGAAAGGGTTTATATTGCAAAATTCTACTGCATTAAAACAATGACCAGAATAAAGTAAGGTTGCTGTGGCATGATTTCGCACTCTGGACATTTTTACCCATTTCATATCCCTCCCGTAGGCGTGGTCTCACATAGTGATTAGTCTAAAATTAATTAGTGGAAGATTAAGGTGATTATTGAGTCAGTACCTGGAAAAGGTCCCTTAGAAGTTACACTTGGGAATAACATGGATCTATATCAGCCTATAGATGCAAACGCAAGGACTGATCAAGAACTTTCTGTTCTCTGGTACATGTACCAGTAGCTTCTTTTTGTCTTTCAGTAACTTTGTAAAATCAGCATGGATCTTAACCAGACTGCGCATATGTAGATATAGTTCTATGATAACCTCAAATACTACAAGGGTCCCATTTGCAATATTTTGGCTGAAATGTTTAATATTTTGGCTCAAATATAAAACACCTGGAACATTATAAGGAAACAGTTGAATATATAAACCATGGACATAAGACCGGGTGCACGTATTGGATTCCTGTTGTGTGTTTTAGAAATATTTGTTTTATTTGCTAATGGCTATAAGACCAAAGAAGCCTACGAAGCAATTGACAAATTCATCAAATCAGGCATGGCCTGTCATCCGAAGAACCCGGGTTTGAGTCTGTCAGTGGTTCATAAAGGAAATGTTGTGATTTCTAAGGGATATGGAGTAAAACGTGTAGATCGAGATGAACCGGTGACGAATAATACGTTATTCGGGATAGCGTCGTTGTCTAAAGCGTTTGCTGCAACTTTGATATTGAAACTCATAGAAGAACGTGAACAGTGAGTATATATTTTTATATCACGAAAATAGGGCTTGACGCTTTCCCAAACAACAAGATTTTAGGGAAGTCCAAGTTGGGGCTGGTACAGACAACTAAATGATTGCCTTTAAAGATATGATTTGTAAAATAAAATCCAGAAAATACTACGACAAATGAATAAAATGCTGGACATAGGCATTTTCTTCTTTTGTCTTAAAGTTTTCAAATGCATAAAACACCTTCTTGTTTTGGAAAGGGTTAACACTTTTCGAAAAAGTAAAATTGTTCAATTTGAAAGGGGTTGCAGACAGAAAAATGATTGATATAAAAAAAGACAGTTTGTATATCAATGCATAGTAAATATTGAGGGAAAATGAAAAGTCTGTCAAACGATTGCCAAACTATTATGGACATCAACGCCATGTTTTGGGTTTTTATTCTTTTTAATGTTTTTTTTTTCTATTCAATTTCTCCACTTTTCCCATTACATTTTTCTGATTATATTTATTTCAAAATAATTTTGTTTCATATTTGTGACCCGTCACGCTAAAAGGGACCTTATCAGAAGTAAAAAAATCCAAAGTTTAACAAACTGGTCAGACTCTGCAAAGATTAACCAGATCCCGTATGTGAAAAGTGAACATATGGTAGGATAGACGAAAAAACATTCCAGATCCAGAAAAGTACATTAAAGTGAAAAATATCGGCCATAGTCTGGTTCTGCCGACTGCGCAGACTGACTGGGGTCGATATTTTTTCACAAAACCCATAACGTCCCTTTTAGCGTGACGAGTAAAATTTTTGATATCCATTGATATGACGGGACTGTATATTCACTTCGACTTAGGCGGAAATTAAACCCATTCGATGTCGAAATAACCAATGTCGAAATAACCAATGTCGACTATATTGATGTTGATGTAGAAATTGCTGATAATCAGTAGGCTAATTTCTTTTCTCTAGTCTACTTGGGACGTCTAAGCTAGGTCCTGCTAGGGAAAGTGTTCTGCCCCTAACTTTGCCAGAAATATTTTGTACAAAAATGTCAGAAATAAATTATGATTTCCGGATTGTTTAGATAAAATTAAACAGACATTTTCAAGACATATGATGCATATTTGAGCCGAGACTTTGAAAGGGGGGGGGGCTTATGGCATTTGATACCAACATGGTTCTAGATAAGCTTGAGCAAACTCTCGAGATATTAATAGCATATAGTCGTTTTCAACAGAAGCTGCAGTTACGAGGTTTTTTGTTGAAAAGCAAACATATAGTAACTGCGCGAGAGCAGTATGGTTCATTATCAGACTTTTCGAGCGTCGTCGTTACGTATCCGAACTTATTCGGGCGCGGTCGTAAACATTCGGCGGTTGAAAGTTCCACCGCTGAATGTTTTCGACATCGCCCTAGTAATTCCGACGTCGCGCGAATCTCAGTAGGGGTAGACTGCCTTAAAGGGTAATGGTAACAGATGGTCTAATTGCAAAAAATGAAATTTTTTGAAAAAATATGCAAACTTTTGTGTTGGCCACCTCAGAATGGCTAATAATATGCGATTCAGACAGAGATTGGGCCGAAATTATAAGAGAGATAGCCGAATTTAGGGAGAATCCAAACCAAAATTCAACCCCGTCTCAGATGCGGTTGAATTTATTTTTTAACTGTCACGCATGCGCATACAGCGCAGACCAAGATTCAAACGAGATTCATGCTTGAATTTCAATATGACGTCATCATGTATGTTGTGACGTCATTTTAGAAAGTCGCAGGTCCTACTGTTTTTGACCTACTTTCGACATCGCTTCATGAATTCGGTATCAAATTGCGAAAAAATGAGTCGTTGCTTCAATAGTTTGTCGTTATCATTTAATCAGGTCATATAAAGCTTAAAAAGTGTACATTTCGTTTGCTTTTGACAAATTTTGGTCCAAAATCTGGGAAATAGTAGCTTTAAATGCCAAGAACGACTCTTTTTTCTAGATTCCAGTTCCATTATAAATGAAGCATACCAATGCAGTCTGGTTCGAATTATGATCGTTTGAAGTATATTATTTAGAGATGACCTACACACACAATGCTGGCCCTGTCTGTAAAACTAGGCTTTGTTTAACCTTTTTCCAAACAAGACCTAGTTTTGACGTCCCTGATAGAAATGGCTTGAGAAAACATCGAGACAAAAATAGAAAATTCTGATAACCAGCATTTTCTCCCTTTGGCTCAATATTTTATTGACAATATCACACACAATTCCAATCTCTTTTATCATCCATTTTGTTGTCTGCAGCAGCTTTTGAATTAGATAACCCTAAAATTTTGTCGTTTGGGAAAGGGTTATATAGTGAAAAATAGAGACGATGTCTTTTAATCTTTCCCGATCTTCAAAACATGAATTGCTGCAGTCGGTAAAGTAGCGATAAGTATACAAAATCTGTGCAATATAGAACTATATAGTTACATAAAGAAATGTTATGTCGCACAAACGACAGAGGAATGCTGTAATAAAATGAAGAAAAAAGGTCCCGTTCTGAAGCCATTTCATTTATTCTTTTTTTAAGTCTTGGCGCGTAAAGTTTCCGTTATTCAAGTGCTAAAAGTCAGGAATTATTAATTCACTTAATTTCAATCAGCATCTTTGTGTTAAGCAATACGAAGTAAATGTTTCCCTCCACTTATTCATGTACATTTCAGTATAAATCTCACGACCAAAGTCAAGGATATATTACATAATGATGCAGTTTTCTACGATTCACTACGATCCGACTACGCGACACTGGAAGATCTTCTAACACATAGAATGGGTATCCCTAGTAACAACGATATCCGACTGGATGACAGACTTACACGAGCGAATATAGTCAGGTAAACTCGTCTGTCATTTTTTTTTCTATTTGCATAAATGTACATGTACAATTGTACTATTGTTCTTTGTAAATGTCTCGATTTTTAGTTCTACATGAAACCCAAGTAATTGCATACTAAATTAATCCTGTGTCTATTTTAGACTGCCTCCAATTAAATCGTAAGAACGTTGCAGGTGTCCAGCACTTCAGGTTATGGATTTGGCAACGGTTTTCCATACATGATTATTTTCAAACCACGAAATTTGCGAATACGCGCATTATATTATTTACTCCACGAGTGATGTGATATGGTTGCAATCGTAACCAGAAAAATGGCAAATTGTGTATGTCGCTCCGGTTTATTTTATGTGTTTTTTTTTTTTTTTTTTTTTTTTTTTTTTTACCATTATTTACATTCCAGGCGTATACAATATCTGCAACCAACCGGCGAGTTCCGGGCATCATTTCACTACAGTAACCTTATGTACGGACTTCTGACCTATATCGCGGAGGTTATTGGAGCGAAAACGTGGGAAGAACTCGTAAAAGATAAACTCCTCGAACCTTTATCGATGACGTCAACAACGTTCGTCACAACGGCTGACCAATCAAAACTCAATATCGCCCAGGGTTACGAAAATGGCGGAGAAAGCTTGTCTCCAGTTCCATTGGAATTCAGTAGGTTGGTATCAATATGGAACGATTTTATACAGTTAGCCGTGACGTAAGTTCGGACAAACAAATACTAGTAGTATTTCGTTGTTGCTGTTATAATATCTCGTACCTACGGCTTGATTCAAGCCGTAGTTACGAGATTTTATAACAACACTGACGGCTTATAAAAACATAACAGCAAACCAAGTCTATCTTTAGCACAAAATTCTTTGCCATAGTTCATCTTTTCTGTAACTAGTATCGATATCTAGCTCTAACAACCGTCACAAGTACCCCTGACATAGTCTTAATTCACACGAGTAAATAATATCGTAACACGTGTTGGACAAAGCTAAAATCAGAAACTAGGTATTGTCCGGAAAGGTCAGAATTAAGGAATACTGTTCAAGTACTGCTGCACATTCTATCAAAACTAACACGAGTAAAGTAGGCCTATTATAGTCGGACTAGATCTGTCTCGTATCAGTTCTTCCTAACTAACACAGCCGCTAGATATACATAAAACTCTGAACTCGAAGGTATATAAAAGAACTTAGACTTCCATTTCAATTTATTGATTTGATTCTTACTTATTGGGCCTACTTTACCAATACAAATATAAACCCGTAAGTTACGTGCATGTTTGAAAACATATCATGCTGGCAGAGTTTGTCATCGAATTCAGAAATACGGAAATGGTAAATAATATCTAACCACTACTAATGACAATATACCATCACTAAGTTTGGTCCATTTCAGACACTGGGGCATATTGTGTGGTTCAGGTTGTATGCTTAGTAACAGTAACGACATGATCAATTGGATGAAGTTCCACCTGACACAGAGCAGAAACCCAGGCGCTGACGTTGTTATGACGTCAGATATCATGAAGAATGCCTACGTCAACAAGAACAGTCTCCACACCTTCTATACTGAAGAGTACTATACACGACCGATAACTCCTGTTACTTGGTCCTTGAATACCTACGGCTTGGGGTGGAGGTTAGGTTACTATAGGGGTATGTATGATTCAAAATTAATTCTTTATTCAATGAAATGGCGGGTTCACATTTTTACAAATTGGAGATTTAGTATTGCATTAAGAACTGGCTGGATTCTACTCTCTTAAGAACAGGGCACATTCTCTATTCATTCCATTATGATATAATAATGCTCTGTTCGTGCGGGGTCATTTCACGTCTAATCTCGGGGCATTGGCGGGATTTCGGTATCCAATCGTTGGCTTTACACAACAAAACAATTTAAAAAGCTGATACAAAACTTTCATTGGCTGACGCTTCAAATTACCGGCTTCAGCCAAAAATAGAAGCGACGTAATGTATACGTAATCAAACAAGATGAAACTGAATGATTTTGATTCGATAATTCAAATGTTACCGGCTTCAGCCAAAAATAGAAGCGACGTAATGTATACGTAATTATCATGCAAGATAAAACTGAATGATTTTGATTCGATAATTCAAATGATGTGCTATAATTAGATTATGACGATCAAATAGGCTGTTTGTGTACCAAAAACTGCAGAGGTAATATTTGATGGTTAATCAATAGACCTCGGCTTTGGAGAGTAGCTGGATTCTAGCTAATGGCCTAAGTACTCTAGATACGAGTACATGGTAAAATCACAAGTCTAACACCTTAACCCATTACAAAACGGCAAATTTTAGACTCGTCGAAATTCAAAGATGTTGCAGACGACAATTTTAAGTGACTGTGGACGAAATTTAAGATTTCTTTGGTCTTTTCCGGTAGAAAACATTGTGGGAAATGAAGAAATTGCTTGTCACAAGCAATTTCTTCATTTTTCACAATGTTTTCCAAAGCCATTTTCTTGTGAGGAGTCAAAAAGAGTCACTGTATGGTAATGGGTTAACCGCTGTGTAAGATAGGATGGAAACGTTAATTGCGTTACCATGACAATATGTATTACGGTAAGTTGTTCTATATCAAATGCTGTTCTACAGTAACTATCATATATTTTAGCATCTTATCTGATACAATGAAACATAATCTTATTCAAAGCACTATTTACGAAGAAAACTAGCGGACTTTACGAGACTAAAACTATAAAGTGTACATTGTCGAGTTTTAGTTGTTTGATTAACCCATTAGTTACCACACAGTGACTCCTTTGGCTCCCCACAAGATAATGGCTTTGGAAAACATCGTGGAAAATGAATAAATTGCTTGTGACAAGCAATTTATTCATTTACCACAATGTTTTCTAGGTAAAAAGACAAAATCATTCAAAATTTCATTCACTTGAAATTGTGATCTGAATCATCTTTGATTTTGGACTCGTCTAAAACTTTGCCGTTTGGTAATGTGTTAAGGGCAATGATATATTCTCCCAACCTTTTGTGGTACGTACATTTCCAAGTGCAAACTCTCTCATATTAATTACAGGTTACCGGATTCTGGACCATAGAGGCTCTACGTGGGGATACAGGGCAAGGATAACTCTACTACCCGACCTTGACCTTGGAGTGTATTTAGCGATGACCGGTCCAGATCAGGAGTTCTTGTTTCAGACAAATATACAAGCCTACATTATTGATATTTTGTCCGGTAATCAACCGTGGCTGAATTCAAGCACATTGTGCTCATTTCCCGAACCTTGGAAAAAGAAACCAGTAAATTCTGACCCGAGCTTCGAGAGAGGGAGGCAACCGATTTGGAACTTGACTTTTTATACAGGGAGTTATCACAATGAAGCTTACGGACTAATGAACGTGTATATTAATTCTTCGACCGGTCATCTGATGCTACAAGAAGGCGTTGGTCAGTATGTATTACACGCACAAAGTGAGAAGGATACGTTTTATGGAGAAGGAGTCGGCCTGGTTTACAATGTTAAAGAAATAAAAGAACTTAAGTTTGAGTTTTCAGATAATGCCAGCCGCGCATCTGCTGTGATTGTACCAGGCTTTAATTTTGACTTTCCTCCCATATTTCGCAGACAGTTGGAAGAAACTATCGGTGGTGGGGCAAGCCGGTATCAAGGGTATTTAGTTCGTTTGTGCCTATTGGTAGCTGTTACCTATCTAGTGTAAGTTTCAAGGTAGATTGTCAAATTTTAAAAAATCACAGGTGTCCAAAATTGGAGAAAAAAAAAAGGTAAATAAACGTAACAAAAACATTTGAGACAATAACTAGAAATAAGAAAATAGGCCAAATTCTTATATCAAACAAGAGGGCCGTTGGCCCTGAAGCGCTCACCTGATATAATAACTTTTTTTTGTAAACCAATTTTCAGGTTGATTGGACAAAGAATGTGACCTCTAGGGTGCACACAAGGTTTACCTAAGATTTGACCTCGTGACCTAGAATTGATCAAGACAATCATTCTGATCAATTTTCAGGTTGATTGGGCAAAAAATGTGGCCTCTAGAGTGCACACAAGGTTTTACAAAGATTTGACCTCATGACCTAGTTTATGACCCCAGATGACCCAATTTCAATCTTGTCTTAAAATTGATCAAGACAATCATTCTGATCAATTTTCAGGGTGATTGGGTAACAAATGTGGCCTCTAGAGTGCACACAAGGTTTTTCTAAGATTTGACCCCGTGACCTAGTTTTTGACTCCAGATGACCCAATTTCAAACTTGTCCGAGATTTCACCAAGACAATCATTCTGATCAATTTTCAGGTTGATTGGGCAACAAATGTGGCCTCTAGAGTGCACACAAGGTTTTTCTAAGATTTGACCCCATGACCTAGTTTTTGACCCCGTATGGCCCAATTTCAAAATTGTGCGAGATTTTATCAAGCCAATCATTCTGAGCAATTTTCAGGTTGATTGGGCAAAAAATGTGGCCTCTAGAGTGCACACAAGGTTTTTCTAAGATTTGACCCTGTGACCTAGTTTTTGACCCAAGATGACCCTATATATAACTTGTGCGAGATTTTATCAAGTCAATCATTCTGAGCAATTTTCAGGTTGATTGGGCAAAAAATGTGGCCTCTAGAGTGCACACAATGTTTTTCTAAGATTTGACCCCATGACCTAGTTTTTGACCCCAGATGACCCAATTTCAAACTTGTCCGAGCTTTCATCAAGACAATCATTCTGAGCAAATTTCAGGTTGATTGGGCAAAAGATGGGGCCTCTAGAGTGCACACAAGGTTTTTCTAAGATTTGACCCCGTAACCTAGTTTTTGACCCCAGATGACCCAATTTCGAACTTGTCTGAGATTTTATCCAGACAATAATTCTGATCAATTTTCAGGTTGATTGGGCAAAAAATGTGGCCTCTAGAGTGCACACAAGGTTTTTCTAAGATTTGACCCCGTGACCTAGTTTTTGACCCCAGATGACCCAATTTCAAACTTGTACAAGATTTCACCAAAACAATCATTCTGAGCAATTTTCAAGTTGATTGGGCAAAAAATGTGACCTCTATAGTGCACACAAGGTTTTTCTAAGATTTGACCCAGTGACCTAGTTTTTGACCCAAGATGACCCAATTTCAAACTTGTCCGAGATTTTATCAAGACAATTATTTTGAGCAAATTTTAAGTTGATTGGGCAAAAAATGTGGCCTCTAGAGTGCACACAAGGTTTTTCTAAGATTTGACCCCGTGACCTAATTTTTGACCCCAGATGACCCAATTTCGAACTTGTCCGAGATTTCATCAAGACAATCATTCTGAGCAAATTTCAGGTTGATTGGGCAAAAAATGTGACCTCTATAGTGCACACAAGGTTTTTCTAAGATTTGACCCCGTGACCTAGTTTTTGACCCCAGATGACCCAATTTCAAACTTGTCCGAGATTTTATCGAGACAATCATTCTGAGCAAATTTCAGGTTGATTGGGCAAAAAATGTGGCCTCTAGAGTGCACACAAGGTTTTTCTAAGATTTGACCCCGTGACCTAGTTTTTGACCCCAGATGACCCAATTTCGAACTTGTCCGAGATTTCATCAAGACAATCATTCTGAGCAAATTTCAGGTTGATTGGGCAAAAAATGTGGCCTCTAGAGTGCACACAAGGCAAAGTTTGACGGACGACGGACGACGGACGACGGACGACGGACGACGGACACCGGACGCCGGACGACGGACGCCGGACACAGCGGTATCACAATAGCTCACCATGAGCACATTCGTGCTCAGGTGAGCTAAAAACAGAAAACGGCGAGAGAAAAGAAGTTGTAGTGTATCTCTGAACTTTCTTCTGGTACGTCTCGTTTAAATGTTTTACCGAATCCCATAAATATGAACCTGATAATGTCGAGTGTGTGTTTGTAAAGGGATAATTACACTAGTGAAAAAAATGGTTCAAATTGAAAGGAGATACGACTTACGAAATAAAAGATGTGCGTATTATTACAATTTGTCATTGTTAGGGATTCGGAGTTTAGACGGTTTTGAGAACTTCTTTTTTTTCGTTCTTTGAAGTTAATGCGAATTTGACCAACGTCTATGTCAAATTGGTTTTCACAAACTTACGTTACCACTCACTTTAATTTAAGTGTTATAGTGTTGCTTATTCTTCGTCCCGGCACGTTCACATCTGTCAGGCTGATCTGTATCCAAATCTCTTCCTTTTCTGTTGTTTATACTTGAAGAATCTGTAACTGATTTATCCCGTGCACAAAGAAAGGCAAAATTGCGCACTGGAAGTGCGCTTTTCGTCACGAATTGTTTCGTGATACATGTAACTACGCCACGACATCAAACCTCGATTTATCTTTGGGATTTTTGCCATAAAACATATTAAGTAGACGTATTTAAAAATAAAAAAAAAATGTGACTTGACGCTAAATTAGAGTATTTTATTAACAAACAAAACTTTCTAAGAAATGAGACCCATTTCACACACACAAAGTGCGGCTTGCAAAGATATATGTAGTTTTATATCAAATATATAACGTCGAACAAGAATTTTAAAATTAAATTAGCTATATGTTTCGAAGAAAAGTATTTGTCGCATTACTTAACATTTTCCCAAAGAAGTCCTAATTTGGACGTCCCTATTACAAATAGCAAAAAAAACCAACCAAGAGGAAAAAAGAAATTGCTGATAACAAGCAATGTCTCGCTTTCACTCTCAATACTTTGTCCTTTAAGATTCTGATCGTATCTCCATTAATATTCATTTTGTAGTCTGACAAAGCTTTCAATTTGTAACCCTTTAAATTATTACCGTTAAGGAAAGGGTTCAATGCATATAAACTTATTCTTACATCGCTTTCTTTTCTAGTAAATAAAATATTTGAACTTTTCCAGCTTTGTTTCCGATCCACAAATCTCCACCAAAATCGACGCCAAGACAATTTATTGTCCCAAACACACTTTGTTGTGATGCTACTACCGTTTGCAGGTATTGACCTGGACCTGAAATGGCATGCACGTTCTGGTCTTCGTCTGCTATCATCAGGTAGTTACCATGGAGATTAAAATGGATGATTTTTGGCATTAATCCCGCCACTTCAAAAGTGTTCATGAGAGTACCTGATAAATCAAAAACTGCGATCTGTTTCGATGCATTGTCGGATACGAATATTTCATGTTTGTCGTTGACAGTAACTTTGTATGGCTGCCTGAAAATTCTTGAGCCGCCATCTTTGTTCAGATCCCTCAGGAATTTTCCATCAATTGTATAAATATTGATAGCAGACGAATCTTTCGACGCGACAATAATATTTTCTTGGATAACAGCTATTCCGCTCGGTCGAACAGAGAGCGTGAAAACTTCATCCTGAATCATGTCTTCGGTTAGACATATCAATCTACGTGGACAAGCTACCACGACGGTCTTCCCCATATAGATTGACGCATCAATGACGTCATCCTCGATTCTGATTGGTTTACCGCGGAGTCCTTGTTTGTCGACTATTTGCACGAAATGTTCGTAGAACACCCAGGATTCCGTGTCAGAAACAGGACATATAGCAATAATTGTTGGTGGTTCGAGACTTGGCAATGGAAACTCCAATACTTTACCCAATTTCATGCTGATTGGGCCCCTGATATCTAGACAACCAATCATCTTTGCTAGATCCGGGTTACTGGGGGTTCCCCGCGTGAATGTGACGTCATGATCATCGTGCTCGGTCAAGGTCACCCGCTCTTTGATATCATTCAGGACATCCTTCATGTGCACGAAGCGTGACACGAGCTCGGCGTCACCTGACACATCAACAATCTGGGAGATAGTCTGTAAAGTATTTCTGGCCCACTTCAGCTTTGTCTCAGATTCGTCCACCGCTTGATCGTACCTGAAAAGATGACAAAGAATATGTTTGCTATGTTTCAAAACAAACACTAACTACAACATATGTAGACCTTTATAAGATTTTATAGGGTCATCCTACGATCGCAGCAATTTTTCATTGCGCATTGGCCCCAACGTCTGCACATTTTGCAATAAAAATTAAGATCAAACTTGTACACTATATATAACTGTAATTGTAATTTAAAAATATTGTTTACCATATTGATATATTTTGTGTCGACAAAGACTTCCAAGTGGGCTACCTATTGAAAATGGCAACAATTGTCTGAAACTAGCCAAATGTGGTTCCTGCAGTGGCGCGCCACTTTATCTACCAATGACTTAGCATAACCAAGTGTAAATAACTTCCTTACAATCATGCAATTAAGGGCTAATAAAATAGAAACTCACTTTTCCGTGATATGTTTTTCTCTGTCACCCAGACTGTCCACCATTACACGTGCAACTCTGTCAATCTTCTCCTTCAGTTTCTCCGCCTGGTTTTCTATTTTTAGAACTTCCTCTGCTACGTCATTCTGGAAGGCGGATCTAGCCCTCTTGATCTCGAAATACCGATCTTCTAGTGATGACACAAAGCGCCAGCCCATGTTTGAAGATTCAAGATTACTGAAAGTAGCAAACAGTAGCCTACATTTGAGCTGGGATATGGAAAAAAATTCTCTTATAGCATTTGAGACAGTAGTGTTCCAAAATCAGGTTATGCCTGGGTGAAGGCTGACCTGGGTCAATGTTACTCTCATATATCGTTGCTAGAGACCATGACAAAGCTATTGGAGATATATATACGTAGGCTGACCTGGAACCATGATGGGCTTAAAAGCCTTAAGGGACCTTTTTCCAGATCCTGTCTCATTTATATTTAGACTTATACAGACATCTTCATGGGCTTTAAAATAGCTTAAAATACTATTGCGTCTAAAACAATAATTTAGGCAAGATATTCTTACAATACCGGTATTAGATGACCTGACTTTTGTCCCTATTAAACAGGAAAACAAAATCACAACTTCATTTTGGTATTCTTTCGTATGGTCACTATATGTATTTGAAAATAGCACTTTCAACACATTGGTAACGATTCCTTAAAGTCCTACTCGTAGATTGTTTTCTGACAGCTGAATTATATTGAAATATCTGTGTGTGCATAAAACTGCTTAATCAGTGCGAAAATACCGAATTCCGTACATTGACGCTTATCTTGAATTTTAAAAGTATCCATAGTTTAAGATGGCAAGAAAATGTCCTTACTTTCGCAACTCCTGTCTGTACGTATGTGCAACAGTGGCAACATCTATACAGTTGTGACGCGCATGCGCTTCAATAACGCATTTCCCACAAATCACCGCGGTGCAGTCTCGACAGAAATAACTCAGCTTCTTGTTACGATGAGTCTTACAGAACAACTTGGGCGTCAAAATGGTCTCCAGACCGTCATTGTCCATTGCGCTCAAGTGATGACCCTGAAAAATGATTGCATATGGTTCAGCAAACTTTTATCCAACTGCGAAAGTTGACTTGTCCCTGGCATTTTCATATAATGTACAAACGCGACACCTAATCTGAGCATCATCTTTTACATACTAGTATTAGAAAGGATATTGGATAAACTGCAACATGAATCCAAGCGGAGCAAGATTTCTGTACGATTAGTTTCGACATGACAGACTGAGCTATCGAGGCATTTAGAACCATCATAAATCCAGACCTGTGTGCTGCAAAATGCAGACTGTGAGATTTTTTTTTTAAATGTCCGCCATTGTTGTTGATGCGTCACTTTACGGTGATTTTCCGCTTTGGCAAAGTAACACTGAGCCTAAATTGATGCCTAAAACCCCCTTCAAGTTAAACCAGTCGTGATAGCCTACTTGCCCCGGGATAGCTTGAAAATGAATGACGATAGCCCGCTGGACTGATGGCCAATGTAGCTGATAAATGTGACCCGTCGCGCTAAAAGGGACCTTATCGGGTGTGTGAAAAATATCGACCCTAGTCAGTCTGCGCAGTCCGCGCAGCCTGACTAGGGCCAACACTTTTCACTTTTATGCAATTTTCTTAATCCGGAATGTTTTCCCTATATTACTATATGTTTATTTTTCGCACACAGTAGGCTATCTGGTTGACCTGCGGTGAGTCTGATAAGTTTGTCAAAATTGGATTTTTGGAGTTCGGATAAGGTCCCTTTTAGCATGACGGGTCACATTAATGCATTGGTGATATTTACCTTGGAGTTAGCCATATTCAGATGAATTCTGGAGCATGTATGACAATAATTCTGTCGACATTCTAGACATTTCGTGGTAACCTCTCGTTCCATACACGCCTGGCATTTTGTCGTTTGTCTGCGGTTTGTGTCGTAATATATGTTGTCCTGAAACAAATTATAATCAATGAACACTCTTGTTATCTCAAAGGCACAATGACAGTCACAGGGACATCGAGATATCAGGAACTTCAACACATACGAATTTTCAATATAAGTAAAGTTCCTGGACATTTCTTAAGTCTGTAGTTGACATAATTATAACAGATAAAGAATTCTATATTTCTATAATGAAATACTTTTTAACTGTTTTGTTGACTCCTTTATATTGGGTGACAAGAGCTGTGCCAGACTTTTGTTTGTCTATATATTTCTCGTCTGAATGAGCCATAGTGAACGTTTATGATATTGTTTGATATCTGTCTGGCAATTCTAGGCTCAAACGAAATGATAATTCGCCAAATATCTTTACAATCATGTTCATAAATAACATCGACTCGTTTTTGAACACCAATATTAATTAAACATTACCTCAAACCCACTAGCTCCATTTCTCGGTTCCCGTATTTCACGACGGCATAACGGGCATGCGAAAACTCCTTGTCTCGAATTCGCGCTGATATGCTGCTGCAAACAATGTCGACAAAATGAGTGCATACACGGGAGAAGTTTAGGAAGCAGTTGGTCCTCCAGACAAATCCCGCACGTGATCCTCCCGGAGGTTACCGAACTCGAGCCTCCGTCATCCCGGGTTTTCGCAGACTTCTCCGACGACAGCCGATGTCCAATGTTCAGTTTCGTTGCCTCATGCTGTTTTGTGCCCGTCCGTTGATCACTACTATTCAGGGTAGTCGGGCGTTTGGTTTGTAACAAATCCGGGATGTTTCCGGGAGACACCCGCTCGAGGATGGGAGAAACTCCCTGGATTGCGGGAGATTCCCGTCTATTGAGTGGTTCCACAAAAGATGCCGTGGGTATGAGATGTTCTTCTACATCAAGTTCGTCTACTTCGTCAATGCTATCGTCATCTTGGATAAAACTCTGCTCCTCTGAAAACTCGCTGATCGGGGTAAACAATGCGTCTCGTTCCATTACTGGGTGTATGGCGTACTATTTGTTCTGCTGAATAGGGTACGATTTTATCCAGTTAACCGTCACGTAATTTCGGACAAACAATAGTATTTCGTAGATGCTGTTATAATATCTCGTAACTACGGCTTCATTTAAGCCGTAGTTACCCGATTTTGTAACAACACCTATGGTTTATCAAAACATAACCGTAAACCCAATCTATTTTTGCCACCAAATTCATTGCCGTAAAATATACAGGCAATCTCCGTATTTCGACAACGCTTATTTCTAACGACTTCTTATGTCAAATGTTGCTAGATAATTCTCACTCAATTCCCCTATATGAGACGATTCAAATGAATAGCGACAATACAATATTTGATTTTCACTGGTGGTGAACTCGGCCAAAGCGAGGGACGTTTATCGCTACAACAAGTCAAGGTACAGATATTTTGTGTTTAAATGTGAGTTTAAACATCTGATTGGATAGTTTTTCTAATAACAATGAATTTGTTCTAAAAATAGACCGGGTTTACCGATATGTATTGACAAACCGTCTGTGTTGTTATAAAATCTCGTAACTACGATAAAGCCGTAGTTACGATATTTTATAACAACACCGACGGAATACTATGATCGCGAAAAAACGTCCCACGCTTTGGCCGAGTTCACCACCAGTGATTTTATCATACCTAAGCAAGAATAGCTTCAAAAACATTGAGAGAAAAGAAGAAAACGCTGAAAAGAAGCATTTTCTCCTTTTTTCTCGAATGATTCCAATGATATGTGCCTGATCTATCCATTCGGCGGGGGTATAGCACTAACCAAACTAGTTTCAAAATGGCAAACGCCAAGTTCGTGATGACATTAAACATATATGTTTCCCTTCATAATAATGTTTTCCGTTTAAAGATCTTGAAAGCCTTTTTAAAAGTATAAATTCATTTGTCTGTGGCCTATTTACTCTGCGACCCATTTAATTTTCCTTGCGAGAGAAAATGAATTTTCATTACAACCCTTCATTTTTTTGGGACATGTATTAATTACGCTTTTTCCGGTTTGATATAATTTTTCAGAATATGAAATCTATTACTGAGGTTACTGGTACATTGTCACGGTGGATAATCACGTGATATAACGATTTCAAAAAATATTCAATAATTTTGTTAATACGGGACCGATTTGAATTCGGTTTGAAGCAGAGAAGGTGGACAGATGTCACGAATTAGGTGGATGTGATGTTTGTTTGAAAAATTGACTGATAAATAAGTTATTGAAGATAAACCAAAACTTTTTTATCAGTTGATTTTTCAAAAATCTACAACGTTCAGCTTATTTCTGGCATTTACCCACATTATCTGCTTCAAACCAAATTACAATTGTTCAAATATTAAAAAAAAATCAAGATTTTTTGAAATTCTGAGTTATGTGATTATCCACCGTGATTGTGCTATCTAAAGATACAATCCCTGCTTTCAACCAATCATAGCTCACGATAAAAGACCTGGCAGAGCATCCCCAGGTATTAGCTAGAGATGCTCTGCAAGGTCAACTATCGTGAGCTATACAGTTGACGTGTCCAGATTCAAAGATGGTAGAGACGACAATTTCAATTGAATGAAATTTATCATTTCTTTATCTTTCTGCCGCGCGCGTTGAAAATATTGTGGGAAATGAATAAAATGCATTTGACAAGCATTTTTCACAATGTTTTCCAAATACTTTTCTATGTGGAGCGTCAACATGTGGATTGAAATTGGTTAATCATCAATGTGAAATCTGAGCTTCGTTTAGTCACGTTTAGGCTATCGCCGATATATTTCTGTCAACCAGGGGTATGATTAAGAACAGCATTTTCTTCTTTTGTCTCATTGTTTTCCTATGCCTTTCCAATAAAGATGTCAAAACTAGGTCTTGTTTCGGAAAGTGGTTAAAGTGTTCAGAGATTTCATAACTAGACCATGATAAAGAATTTAAGAACAATATATTTTCGAAACATGATACCATTTGTTCGTACAATACATAAAAGACAATAGATTACCAAAGCACTGAAGGTCCTGAAAGTTGCCATGAAGGTCCAAATTTAAGATAAGATTACAATACATAATAATAATAATATGATATAATCACATAAGACAATAGATCATTAGATTTTTTTAAATAGCAAATTTTGGATGATCAATCCGATTTCAAAGCTGCTGCAGATGACAAATGGTTTTGATCATAAAGATAGGATTTTTCTGCAATGAAGTTCATGAAACAAAGTCAAAATGATGGTTATCTGCATTTTCTTTTTTCCCAATGATTTTTTCCATAAAGCAGATTCAAAGATGTCAATATTTGGGAATAGATGATTGATATCTTAGCATTTTTAACTCACTATTTAAGTGAAACAATTCAAAAGATTCATTCAAAGATTTTGTCTGTTCCAATTTGAAAGCTGCTACAGACAACAAAATCAGTATTAGCTAAGATAGAATTTTTGCACATTAAAGGGACATTTCATTCCAATTTCAATTTTTTAAAGTATGTCTTGATGCCAAGATTGGTTATTCTAATGAGTATAAATACTATTAGTTTTTTTAAGTTGTCGCCAATAAGCGAGAAACACGCATTTAAAGTTGAGACATAATCGATAAATTGCATATAAATCCAAACTGTTGTCCACAACAATTTGTTCAATTTTAACACAAAAATATAAATTTCTCGTAAACGGCGCAATATTCTGGCTTGAAATTTTCAGAACTTTCATAAGGAAATATGCTTTTTCAGATAAAATTAAAAGCAAAATTAATGACAAAAAAATTCTGAAATGTCACTATAAGAAAATATTGAGACAAAAGAAAGAAATGCTGTTTACCAGTATTATCTTTTTTCCTCAATAATTTTCAAAAGCTTTTACACTGAGGTGTAGCAAAGATGTCACTGTTCACAGTTTGGGAATGTGTTAAAAGCCTAATATAGCAACAGAACAGAGGGGGTGAAGATCTTGTACAATCTTTTATTTCAAGTCAAAACCCCACGCAGTTGGTACTCACTTGAATCGCCTCAATTTAATGAGACGATTCTAATGAGTACCTACAATATAGAGGTTTGAACAAGATTTAGTGAAATATTTCATTTTGAAATGCCATTAGCCCTTCTTCTCTGCAACTCTGACTAAGAAGCTTTAGTATTAAGTTCCCAGGACTTTCCATCTCCTTCTAATAGAATATATGGAATGGGAAAAATTACACTGAGAAATCCAAGAGTCCCTAAAGTTGAGCGGAAATTCCTCAAAGGCCCTTTATCAAACAGTTTCGTTCTTTTCAGCGCTTCCACACTAGTTTGTCCGCGGTAAGTGATAAACATTTGCCACCAGAAATAATAGCCAGCCCCTGAGGAGCTTGTAATTTGTATGTAAAATAACAACACTGTCAAAAATTCTGAAACACTAACGTACCCGAATGTCACTGAGATAAAACAGTATGGTAGGAAATATCTATAGAAACTCAGGCTGAAGAAGGCTGTGTAGTTTGCGTTCAAATATGTGGCAAAGTTGTAGGTCCCCCATAGTCCTGCGGTCATTCCAAAAAATGCCATGGCTATGAAGAATCGCTGATTGTAATATCCTACACAGCACGCCGTGAAAAAGCAATGATGGTCTCGTTTTAAGATGCATGTTCTACAAATTGCACAATGTCTAGCCCTAGGTGGGGACTTTATTTCACAATGTATACATTCCTGCCAATAATATGTGAGATAATCATTATCTGCTGGACTATGACCATTATTACTCCAATCAGAATCCAGCATTCTCTTTGATGATCTAATTGGCAATCCTGATGAAAACCCTGGACCATAATGAGATTTTTTCGCGTAAAATGTAACGCACACAAAGTTTATAAGGCCACTTCCACATAGGTAGTACATCAAAAGTTTTGACAATAGAAGCTGTGTTTCTGAATCTTGATACATATAAGGCAGCGCTAGGTGGGTGGATGTGAAACAAACAACCGCGGTTATGAACACCATGTAGGACTGAGCCAGGAGATGAAGTGCTTTGATCTGTAGTCGCACATCACTCAGAAGTGATGATCGATGTGTTGTGTCGTCACCAGCAGCAAGTTCGTCCAGTCTGTTAGGTTTACGGAGAATGGACCAGAGTTTCATCTTAAATGCTTATTCTTCATTACCTGAAACAAAGGAATAACCAATAATAACAACAAAAATATTTCACAGGACTGTGTTGAAATTCAACAGCAAAATAACTATCATAAATGTTGAAGATTAACTGCAACATGTATATAAGTTTAGAATTGGAATTTTAACCCTTTGCCAAACAAGACCTCCATCAAATCAGATTCAGTCGAACAAAAGCCATGGATATGGATTAGGATATATGTCAATGTTGACCAGCTTCAAGATTACAAAATATCATCTTTCCGAAACGACAAAATAGAAGGGTGGTAAAAATAGGACTTGCATACAATGTAAAATATTGAGGCATAAGGAGAAAATACTGGTTAGCCTCCCAAGCCTTTTCTGTGAGGGACTTCAAAACCTATTCTTTTTAGCTCACCTGAGCACAAAGTGCTCGAGGTGAGGTATTGTGATCGGTCTGTTGTCCGGCGTCTGTCTAACTGTCTAACTGTCTATCTGTCTATCTGTCCATCTGTCAACTTTTCACAAAAAAATCTTCTCCTCCTAAAGTACTGGGCAGAATTCAATCATATTTCACACAAATGATCTATGGGTCATGCTCTTTCAAAATACTTCAAAGAATTTGAATCGGGGCCATAATGGGGTCAAAAAATAGGTCACTAGGTCAAATCTTCTTTTTGCTCTAGGGGCCACATTTGTTGCTCAATCGTTGTGAAAATTATTCAAAATATTTGTCTTGATGATATCTAAGTCATGATAACAAATAGGTCAAGCCAGGTCAAAAACTAGGTCACTAGGTCAAATATTGTAAAATCCATCTTTTTACTCTATAAGTGCCAATTTTGGCACAAACTTTGTCAAAATTGTCATGAATGTTTATCTTGATGATATCTAGGCTATGTCAAGAAGTGGGTCATTCCAGGTCATTAACTAGGTCATGAGGTCGAATCTTGTGAAATCCTTCTTTTTGCTCTGGAAGTGCCAATTCTTGGTCCAAATTTTGTCAAAATTGTTCTAAATGTTTATCGTTATGATATCTGTGTCATGATCAAAGGAGGGTCATGCAAGGTCAAAAACTATGTCACAAGGTCAAATATTACAGATCCTTCCTTTTGCTCTAGAGATGCCAATTTTGCCCCAAAACTTTGTCAAAACTATCCTAAATACTTATTTTGATATCTAGGTTATGTACAAAGTGTGGGTCATGCAATGTCAAAAACTAGGTCATTTGGGTCAAATCTTGGTTTTGCTTTAAGAACGGAAATATATACTTAAACACTGTGAAAATTGTTCAGAATGTTTATCTTGACGAAATCTGGGTCATTTTAAAAGTAGGTCATGTGAGGTCAGAAACTAGGTCACTAGGTCAAATCTTGTTTTTCCTGTAAAAACCAAAATATTTACTCAATCATTGTGAAATTGTTCAGAATGTTTATCTTGAGGAACTCTGAGTCATTTTGAAAGTGGGTCATTTGAGGTCAGAAACTAGGTCACTAGGTCAAATTTTGTTTTTCTTCTAAGAACCAAAATATTTATTAAGTCATTGTGAAAATTCAGAATGTTTATCTTGATGATATCTTGGTGATATGAATAGCAGGTCATTCAAGGTTAAAAACTAGGTCACTAGGTCAAATTTTGATTTTGCTCAAAGAACCAAAATATTGACTATATCATCGTGAAAATTTCCAGAATGTTTATCCTGATGATTTCTTGGTGATATGAAAAGTGGGTCATGCGAGGTCTAAAACTAGGTCACTAGGTCAAATTTTGTTTTTTGCTCTTAGAACCAAAATATTTACTTTATCATTGTGAAAATTGTTCAGAATGTTTATCTTGACGAAATTTAGGTCATTTTAAAAGTGGGTCATGTGAGGTCAGACACTAGATCACTAGGTCAAATTTTGTTTATGCTCTAAGAACCAAAATATTTACTTTATCATTGTGAAAATTGTTCAGAATGTTTATCTTGACGAAATCTGGATCATTTCAAAATTGGGTCATGTGAGGTCAGAAACTAGGTCACTAGGTCAAATTTTGTTTTTCCTCTAAGAACCAAAATATTTACTCAATCATTGTGAAAATTCAGAATGTTTATCTTGGTGATATGAATAGCAGGTCATTCGAGGTTAAAAACTAGGTCACCAGGTCAAATTTTGATTTTGCTCTAAGAACCAAAATATTTACTTTATAATTGTGAAAATTGTTCAGAATGTTTATCCTGATGATATCTTGGTGATGTGAAAAGTGGGTCATGCGAGGTCTAGAATTAGGTCACTTGGTCAAATCTTGTTTTTGCTCTAGGAACCAAAATATTTACTTTATCGTTGTAAAAATTGTTCAGAATATTTATCTTGATGATATCTGGTCAGTATTAAAAGGGGGCCATGTGAGGTCAAAAACTAGGTCACTAGGTCAAATTTTGATTTTGCTTTAAGAACCAAAATATTTACTTTATCATTGTGAAAATTTCCAGAATGTTTATCCTGATGATATCTTGGTGATGTGAAAAGTGGGTCATTGGAGGTCTAAAACTAGGTCACTAGGTCAAATTTTGTTTTTGCTCTAAGAACCAAAATATTTACTTTATCATTGTAAAAATTGTTCAGAATGTTTATTTTCACAATATCTGGGGCATGTATAAAGTGGGTCATGGGCGGTCAAAACCTAGGTCAAATTTTGTTTTTGCCCAAAAAAAATCAAAATATTTATTCATTATTGTGAAAATAGTTCAGAATTGCTTATCTTGATGATAAATTGGTCATGTAGAAAGTGGCTAATGTTAGGTCAAATGAAAGGTCAAATCTTGTTTTTTGCTCTAAGAACCAAAATATTTACTCATCATTGTGAAAATTGTTCTGAATGTTTATCTTGATGATGTCTAGGTCATGTAAAAAGTGGGTCATGCGAGTTTGAAGTTTGCAAGCTGTTTGTTTCAAAGTCCTCTCAGGTGAGCGATGCAGGGCCATCTTGGCCCTCTTGTTTCACTTGGTGTGATTCTTTTCTTAAAGGATTCCTAGCAGAGATTCTTGTGGGATTTAAGAATCTTTGAGCAGCCTAACCATGTAAATTTTGAAATGCAATGCAAGCAACATTCAACTGTTATTAGTTAAAACAGACACATATTATACCCTTCTCTGATGTAAATACGCTCTTTGATATTTTGATTTTTCGCTATTTATTGAAAAATCAAAACATCAAAGAGCGTATTAACATCAGAGAAGACTCGGATTAATTATACCCAGCATTTGTGTACACTACGACTAAATAATCAAACAGCAATGCGTTTAGTGGGCTTAGAGGCATATTTATCAGTGGCGTTACCGTAGGAAGGTTTATAATGTAGCGGGAGCTGTTTACATTAACTTCAGTCCTTTGATTTGAGTGGCTATTTTTAACTTTACATAGTAGTACATGTATAACTCATCGGGTTTAAATGTACACTTGTATACAAACACTAAAAAACAAATACACAGTTTTAACATTTACCAAACCATTTATCGTGAGCTATACGAGAGAATTAATGTCCTAACTCGTTTATTCCCAAAAGATGAAGTGTTTGTGTTGGGCCATTTATCAACAACAAGAAGTAAAGTGTTTGTATACAAGTGTACATTTAAACCCGATGAGTTATTGTTAAACCGAAGTGACCGTGCGCTATGAATATTTATAAACAAACGTAATCGTCTGCAATATTGACAATAATGAGCGCAAGGTTACTTCGGTTCAATAATATACAACAGTGTGTATTTGAGTATAACCAGCTACTATAACTATACATGACTTTATTTACCAGAGTTTCTTTTCTAGTGTTAAACTGATTCTGATGCACATCTTTACATTTTCTGATCTTATCAGAGACATATAATAACAGTTTATCTATGTCTCTGATCTTATAAATCACATAGTTAATTTGTCTGAGCTTTTATAAGTCCCTAGAACACCCAGTCTTAAATTTTAGTCTTTTGTAAACATTTGTCATTTTATAGTGAGGGTACTATACTTCAGTCTGCATGCTTTTCATGTTTTCTACCCTAGCTCTGGGCCTATATAAGGCATGATTTTTCTACAATCGGCCCAGTTGCTTGAAGGCTCTAAAGGTAGATCTTACCTACAGCAAACAAGACTGAGCACTTTTGACTCTTTCTTTCTCTTTCTGTCTTTTCTATAATCATTTTCATGTAGCCATTTTCATTTAATTTTTGGGATGTAAAATCTTGGTTTCTGTTGAAAAGATCTAAGTATACTTTGCAAAAAAAGAAACTTTACATGGTTTTTTGATGACTGTAGCGTTGCTTTGAAGCACTATAGAATACATATGTTATAGTTAAATGAAACTTGAAAGTATTGTCCTTAATTTTGAGAAAGGGTCGGGACCATTGGTGTGAAAGATAAAGGTCAACTTGAAGGTCAAAAGAGAGAGGGGTCAATTTCAAAAATCACAAAAATGACGAAAGACCTTTAAGTGATTTTTGAGTATCATTTCTGAATGTATAGACACAAACCATTATTTCAATAACGTGTGTGACCACCATTTGCCAAAATACAGGATGCTATTCTCGTTATTGAATTTGTGAGCCGTCGAATGACCTGATTTGGTAAGTTCTGCCATTTCAAAAAAGGGCATGTCTTAAGTCATTCACGTCGTTGATTTGGTGGTTATTGCCAAACGGACGCTCCAGCTCATCCCAAATTTGCTCAATAGGGTTTTTGGTCGGGCCAAAGCGCCGGCCACTCTAAGACGCTGACACTGTTCTGGACCAAACGCTGCACGTTACATGAGCTGTGTGTGGTCTCGCGTGGTCTCCAGGGTCTAGATTATGCACGAAAGGGAGGAAAGTATTCCTCAGAATATTCACATACCCTACTGCATTCAGATTACCCTGAACAATGACTTTATCTATTCGTTGGTTGTCCATTATACCCGCCCAAACCATGACCTTGCCACCACCAAATCTGTCTCGTTCTTGCACGCAACATTGGTCAAATCGCTCGTTCCCGCGCTTGTAAACCCTCATCCTGTCGTCCACAAAGCTCACCCCAAAGCGTGACTCGTCCGTAAAAATCACATTTCGCATTTGAGCTCTTGTCAAGTGCCTGAGACGACGAGCCCAGACTAAGCGAGCATGTCTGTGGCGGGCAGTGATGATTTGTCCCGTACAAGATCGCCGTGCTCGAATGTCAACTCTGTTTTGCCTAAGACGATTACGTATGGTCTGGGCCGAAAGTCATAGCCGTCTAGCAATTATTGTTGCTGGGATGAAACAGTTACACAGATGCGTTACGGTGATAAAACGGTCCTCTCTATCTGACGTCACTCGAGGCCCACCCGATCTCGGCCTGTCTCTAACTTCTCCGGTAGTTACATACCGAGTCGTTAGGTTATGAATTGTTTGCCTTGAGCATCCAAAATGAAGGGCAACGTTATTCACAGACATACCGGCAATAAGCATACCGACAGCCTGATTTCGGTCATTTTCCGACAACCGTGGCATATTTGTTTTCATAAGAAAATGCAAACAGTTTTGTTTTTTCGTTTTAGTGATAAAGAGTATGTGTCACTCGATGTCAAAAAGCATTCGAAATGAACTCGGGATTGCTAAACACGAGTAGGGTGATGAAAACCGGAAATGAAAAGCGTGCAAGCCCGTGCGCTGTAAAACATCAAAATTTTGTGTGCCTGTATGTTCTCTATCCTTTGCCAAATAAGAACATAACGATTTAACTGACATAAAGAAACGTTTAAGCCATTTAAAAAGGCAATAAAAGATGTAAAGTTTCTTTTTTTGCTAAGTATATAATAAAAGAAAACTAAATTCTTTCTTGTGTTCACTGTATCCCAAAAGAACCTGGGAACCTGGCTAGGCCGGTTACAATAATATTGGGGGGGGGGGGGGGCAAATGTTAAAGTAAATGGAAATATGGGTGTATTATGGGGGGCATGGGGGGGTCAGACCACTTTTCTAAATTATTGGGGGGGCCTGGCCTCCACTTCCTACGCCTATGTAAATGGGATTGGGAAATGATAGCATCCCCCCCCCCCTTTTTTGCTGAATGAGGATGGGTGTGATTTTGTACAAATCAAAGGTATGGTTACGAAGTTGGAAATGAGTGATCCTCTGTCTCTTACAATGTTTTTTCACTTACTCGGCGTGAGATGTAATCGGCATAGAAATGCTGAATGTGTTAACAGTGTAAAATAGTCATTCTGTTCTGTTCTGTTGAATTTCCTCCGTTTTCTTTTCGGAGAACCCAAGTTGTCCTTGGTGATTGTCGTTGGCGAGTTGCTGTAGATCCTTGTCGGAGCACAAACACCGCAAATATGAGTATGATATGTATTTTTATGTATATACGCCACTATACGCGTTGCATGCCTTATTATTTACGTCGCGAGGTGGATTATAAAATAGTAAAGTGTAAAGTGTATATTATTTACGCCAGCGTTTATAGTTTAACACAGTATTTCTCGTGACACAAGTTATGTAAAGACTGAATACAGTTATATAAAAATCTATGATGTTCATAACGAGGTAGTGAAGTGTGATTGTACACAGAATGAAATTCTAATGTCTTATGTCCGCCAGAGCTTGAAAATGACAATAATAAACTGAGGTGTATTAATTTTGAATAGTCCTAGAGCATTACTGGCATTTTGCAAGTTTCTGGGATCTACTGAGGTGAATCTTCCACAGGTATTCCCTGGATAGGTGTTCAAGCCGGTTTATGTTGGATATGGATAGTTGTTTTGTATCTATAGTGTCTTGGTTGGTATAGTCCAAAATCAGCTGAGTGAAGATACTATCGACAGAGGATAACTGCAGATCTGGGATTCTGTCTTCTAGAGCAGATTGGATAAGTTTGCTGTATTTTGATCTGATATATTGAAAGGCTGTACATTTGGTAATAAAGTGGTCTCTCGTCTCTGCTTCATGTTGACACAGTCTGCAAGTGGGATCAACAGTATACTGGTTGAAAACTGCTTTATTTGACTGTAGTGGGTATGACCCTAATAAAATTCTTGCTTTCAGCTCTGATCTCTTGACATCCTCCTTGTTTGGTCTGACAGTACTGTATACATGATGGACTTGTCCTACTTTCAAGGAATCAGGGTTAAGGTACTTCAGAGAGGATTTTGATGCTATATCTTCTTTCCATAGCATTTCTACTCTACTATTCACATTCTCTGTTAACATCTTTTTCCAGATTGGTTTTCCAGGAGTATTTTCCAGGAGTGAGTAGGCTGATGGTAATTTGTATAGAAGTAGGAGTCTTCTGACATGGGAGAAGAAACTGTTATCATCCAGGGTTTTCGTCGCTAATTGTCTCACAGCAATTTCATACTCCACTGATTTAGTAGATTGTAGGATTCCGTAGAATAAGTTGAGGATATTCTTGTGTATTTGTACTTCTAAGGGGATGAGTCCCATAAGTGCAGATGAGGCAGTATTTGATGTCCTGTCAGGTAAGTGTTGCAGTTGTTTGATACATTTTGTCTGGAATGCGTCAAGTTTTTTTACTTCTTTTTGGGTAAAGGTAATTACTTCCAATCCGTATAGAACTCTTGGAACAACATAGGTATTCCATATGTGGGATTTAGTTTTTTGAGTGAGGCCATTTACTCCGTGGAATCCTGCTCCTAGGAGAGAGTACGCAGTTCTTCTACCAAGCTGTATTCTGCTCTCTACAATTGTACTTTTCCCTGTTTCTCTGGTTATGCCGAGGTGGGTTGTACTGTCTGTTAATGGGATTGGTTCATTGTTGAGGAGAAATTTTGGTTTATCATCACATTTTTTGTTTTTAAACATGAGACAGGCACTCTTTGTTGAGTTGATATCATATCTGTGTGTTGTTGTAAAATTTCCTACTGTGGTTAACATCAATTCCATCTCTGACGTTGAGTGGGATAAAAGTGCAACATCATCTGCACAGGTTGTATGGGGTATTTTAATGTTGCCAATTTTTGCACCTTCAAAATTATTTTCAAGCTTTGTCAGTAGTGGGTTATTATACCTCTTGTAGTGTTCCGTAGATAGAACTCCGCCTTGTCGGACTCCTTGATTAATACTTATTGATCTTGAATTATGGGATTTCCATTTGACACATGCTGACATTTTGGTGTAAGTATCTTTAAGAAGTCTCCATTCAGGAATGGGAACATCATCAAATAGGAGGTTACGAAGAAGAATATCGTGGTTGACCACATCAAAGGCCTTCTTGGTGTCCAAAGTTATAAAAAATAGGTTTTCTTTTTCTGCTTTTGCTTCGAGCCTGCATTCTGAGACTATAAGTGCCGATCTAGTAGAGGAGGTTCCTTTTGTAAAACCTGTTTGTAGTCTAGATTGGGTTGGGTACATAATGTTTTTATGTCTCTGGTTCAAGATGTGTTCAATGATTTTTAAAAGTATAGGTGTGACAGTGATGCCTCTATAATTATCAGGTAGTTTGTTGTCTCCCTTTTTATAAATGGGTGTAATTGTCCCTAATTTTAGAGGATCTGGTATCTTCTTTGTGTAAAAGATGGTGTTAATCAGCACTAAAAGGATTTCACAGATAGTTTCTCCTCCATACTTGAAATGTTCGGCTTGTAGACCAAAACAGTCTGCTGCTTTGTTGGTATTAAGTAATTTGATAGCATGCTTGATCTCATCTCTGGAGGTCGGTTTGATGTACTCAGTGAGAGGTTCATAATCTTCAATCTTTTTTATGTCTTCATGTACTTTTGATAGGAATTCATTGTCATAGTTTGGGTTGTCTGCGGGTGTAGCAAGACGTTCAAAATGATCTGCCCATCCTTCCGTCATTTCTTCGTCTGTTGTGAGTAACTCGCCATTTACATTTAAGCAGTTGGTATTGGGCTTCACTGTTGTGCGCTGGGCCCTGATAAGTTTGTAGAAAGTCTTACTATTGTCTTTTGAGAGCATGATTTCATCTATATCTTTCTGGGTTTTGGCTGCAGCATGTCTTCTGAGAACTTGTCTGAGCTTGCGTTTTTGGTCCTTCATATTGCACCAGAGTGGATTCAGAGGATTCACAGATGAGCCATTCTCTTTCCATTTCCACCAGGCTTTTTTACTCTCTCTGGATGCCGCGGTCACCTCTGGGGTTCTTACAGTCACAGAGCTTGATTTCTTTGGCTTCTTGTTTGGGTTGTAGCCAGGAATACTATTCAGTGTAGCTAAAATTAGGGTCTCTTTCAGCTGTAAAATACCGTTGTTTATACTGTCAGCAAGTGTAGCCTGGATACGTGAGCTGTTAAGGTTTAAATTTGTAATGTAGGTTTCTTTGTCACATCTCTCCCAGTTTGGTTTTGGTTGTGAGATAATTGTGGTACTCTTTAGAGTTGACTCGACTTGAATTTTAGTGGAAAGAGGTACATGATCAGAGACATTGTCATGGTGTATACCTTCATTCTCGACTTTGGACGATAGTTCTTTAGCAGTGGAATTAGTCATAATGTAGTCTATTTCTGCATGTACATGCCCGTTGGGATGGAAGAAGGTTGATTGTTCTAGTCCATTTGAGAAAAGTCCATGATCTTTGACGAATTTTCTGAGGATACTGTCCCTCTGGTTTGGTGGGTCTCTTGTAACTGACGAGTTAAAGTCTCCACAGATGAAAATAGCATGAGTATATGAAAATTTCTGAATTACTTCATCCAATTCTTGTAATGTTTCCATAAAATACTCATTTGTAGTGTTGCCTCTACATGGTAAGTAAACACTGGCTATGCATAACTTAGGGGTTGAGTCTACTTCAATTAGTGTAACTCTGTCACTGCCATCTGGAAGAGGATTTACTTTTACGTCCCAATCATTCCTGTATATAATGCCGGAACCACCATATCCTCGAGGTATTTGGTAAGGGGGAATAGGGTTGTTGTCGTCAACAGACTTGGCGTGTGATTGAAAATTGGTGTGTATCTTGTTTAGCTGGGGTAGCTGAAAATTAAAAAGCCAATGCTCTTGTATACAGCATATATCACAGTTGTCTAGAATGTTCTGAATATACTTGAGGTTAGCTTTTATATTTTTGACATTTAGTGTCTTTAATCTGATGTGGCTGTTTTGTTTGTTGGTAACTGGGGTATGTCCCTTCGTTCTGAAGCTCGGCCTTTCTGCAAAAAAGACTGGTTGACTTCCGGTCTTGGTTTGTTGGACATATCTTTGCTGTTTTTGACTGTAACATCTGCATATAGTTGATTATTGTTAGTACATAAAATTTTGGTAGGGTCCTTTTGGCTCTGGGCCTTGCTGTATGTTCTTTCTGGTTGTAGTGAGCCTTCCAAGCTGCCCTTATTAGGTGAAGTAGAACAATGAGGTGTGTTTTTTCTAGCTGCATTGTCATCATCGGGAGTGAGGTCAGTACTTGGTAAGGTGTCAGTAGTTGGGACTACAACTGATAGGTCTGACACATTAATTGTGTGTACGCCCGGTTGGGATTCAAAACGGACCTTTTTCGGTGTTGAGTGTAGTTCTAAGATATCTTTCCTGGTAGATTCTTTGTCTGTTCTGACTATGGGTTGTTTGTATTGAGTACGCTGCATCCTTGGTGGGATATATTTTGTCGGTCTAGACTTCTTGGCAGAGCTGGCCGTTTGGAATCTTTGGTTTTGGTTTGTGCCAGGCCTGTGCTGGTATGAATACCGGTCCTGTGAGTCTGTGTTTGAGCGCCAGTTGTTTTCATATGGAGTATTGCGGTTTTGTCCTACACTAGATTGGTGTGCATCTGAATTGCGTCTGGGCTGTTCGTGTAAATTAGGGATATGTCTATCCAAATGTTGAAGATTGTGGGTATCTAGTGCTCTGGCTTCAGCATTTGTTGCTTGTACCTGAGTGTTCTGCTGTCGATTCATATAATGGTTGGTTACAAATTTGTCTGGTCTCCCACTCTGGACAGTTCTCTGGTGCTCGACATTATGGGTAGGTATTGATGAAAATTGATGAGTGGTAGGATGTTGCATTCTAACACCTTGTGGAATGACATAAGTCCCTCTTCCTGCGTAGTGTTGGTTAGTAGGACCCCAGGTTCTCTGTATTTCTGGGTGCATACGAGGCATATACATTGGGTTGGGTATGTAGTTAAAAGTATGGTGAGGTGGAAAATGGTTAATGGAGGGTGGAAAACGGTTAATGGACGATGAGAAATGGTTGTACATCTCCAGGTTTGCAAGTCTGGTTCGAATGACATCATTTCCTAATGAGAGTATTCGAAAGTTTATGTTGTCACAGTTGTTAAATTGGTTGAATCCATGTGGACTACCTTGTGGTGTTGGAGTTGACTGCTGTTCTGAGGAATTGGAGATATTTTTCTGGATATAAAGGAGTTTGTTTTGTCTTTCTAGCTCTTCTATTTTCTTCTCAAGGTTGTAAATTACCGTTATAGAATGATCAAGTTGCTGCTTCATCTCTGTTAGTTGAGGTTGGTCATTCTTCTTTTTCCTCTGTCGTTTCTCCGGGTTTTCTGCATTCTTGTTTGCCTTTGGTAAAGTCTGTTGGATACTATCAAGTGGAACCTTTAAATTGGTGTTCTGGTCATTGTTGATGTTTGGAGATGAAGGCGGTAAAACAGATGGTGGAGAGACACATGATGGGTAGGAATCTAACAGCACCGGGGAAGTTGCAGTTTTAGGTAATTCTGTAACAGAAATTGCAGTCTTTGTTTGGTACTCACTGTGAATTACAGCTGGTGTAGAATCTTGTTTTTGGGACTCATCAGCTTCATCATTTCTTGTGAGAATGGAGTTGATGGGGTCATCATTTCGTTGTTTACTTTCAGTTTACTTTGACCCGGAAGTTTACAAAATGTTTAAACGCGCATGCGTGGAAATCAGAAAATGGCGTCTAAAATTTGAAGCGAAATCGCTGCAAACGAAAATTAACGCTTGTCCATTCCATTGGTTTGTATTTATTATTAAGGTATTGCGTAAATTATGATCAAAATCATATCTGATGAAGTATCTAGCCAAAATTAGCAAGGACGAGATATTTAAACCTCAACCGAAGTATGACCCTGCACATCACGGTTTGTTCTCATTTTCCGCCAAGAAGAAATTCCTGAAGAAGGTTACCGATGTAAACAAACCCATGTGAAATTTTCGTTGAAATGACCTGTCAAATTTCTAACAAAAAATCATCAATGACAGTTACAACAATATCTGTAAAAAGTAAAAAAAAAAAAGCCTTGATTGACCTTTACTTTGTTGTCTTGGGCCAAAGCTCAAACTAATGGGCCTCTCCCAGCAGGCCAGGGATCATTTTGGGGCAAGATCTGTGGCTGTGCAAATTCTCTCATTTTTCTGTCAGAAATCTTGTTTAATTTCCAAGCGCGGATCCAGAGGGGGGGGGGGTGTCAGGGGGTCATGACCCCCCCGGGAATTTGACGAAAAAAGAGGTTAAATCAAAAAGATTACTGGTTATTTCCCAAATAAGCTGCGGCATTCGTCCCTGTGTGCCACGACAACGTGTTTTCTTACCATTTCTTACCACTGTAGACATCTATGTAGGCAATGTTTGCCTTTCTTGATGCATTATGATAATGTCACTTGCTTGACTTCCGGGAGTGTAGCATGACGGGTGGAATTTAATAGGGTTGTCCTTCCAATATATGTTGAGCTGACTCTTAAAACTGTTCAGGGAGGGTGCCAAAACTATTTTATCTGGTAAACTTTCCAAAGGTTCACGATACGATTTGAGAAGAAGTTTTTACGAACATCTAGCCTTGCACGATTCTTGAAAAGTCTAAAGGAATTACCTCTTGTCACAGGGTTTTCTACTAATTTGAAAAACTTAACTTTGTCAATGTCTTCAAGCCCATGTATAATTTTGAAAACTTGGATGAGGTCCGCCCTAATTCTACGATATTCCAACGTTGGAAGGCCCAATTTCAAAAGACGCTCTGTGTATGTTAGATTCTTTAGGTAAGGAACCATTTTCGTTGCCCTTCGTTGGACATTTTCAATAGCAATGCAGTCCTTTTTGTAATATGGAGCCCAAACGCAGCTCGCATATTCGAGGTGAGGCCTAACAATTGATTTATAAAGGGACAGGAACATTGCTTTGTCCATAAATGTAAAACTCCTAAAAATCAGGCCAATATTTCTGTTTGCTATTTTTACTTTATTATTGACGTGTTCTGTGAATTTCAAATTAGTATCAATAGTGATCCCAAGATCCTTTTCACTCTGGACTTGCTCAATTGGTATTTCTCTGTCTCCTACGTTCATTTTATATTGCGTTTCTGTGACCTTTTTGCCTATATGTAAATGTTTACATTTTTTTGTATTGTAGAACATTTTCCAGTCTTCTCCCCATTTGACAGCGTCATCTATTCCCCTCTGAAGATCATATGTATCTTGGTCTGAACTGATGCAGTTATACAATTTTGAGTCGTCTGCAAATAACTTTTTGTACACTGTTAGAACATCTGGCAAGTCATTAATGAATATTAGAAAGAGTATTGGGCCAAGGACACTTCCTTGAGGTATCCCACTTGTTATTAAAGATTTGGTTGACTTGACACCGTTGACTACCACTTGTTGCGTTCTGTTTGATAAAAAGTCCGAAATCCATTTGTGCACTTTACCTCGTATACCATATGCCCAGATCTTCTTTAGGAGCCTTTTGTGTGGAACTTTATCGAACGCCTAACTAAAGTCTAAGTATATGATGTCTACGCTCTTGTCTTCTGTTCATCTACAAATTTTGTGATGTCCTCGAGGAATTCTAGGAGATTTGTAGTGCAAGATCTGCCCTTGATAAAACCATGTTGTTCATCGGAAAAAAGACTATTGACAGACATGTGCTCAACTATCTCATCTCTCAATATTCTTTCTAAGATTTTTCCTGGTACTGATGTAAGGCTTATTGGGCGGTAATTTTCAACTTTGGATTTTGGATTGGCTTTTAATATTGCGGATATGTTGGCTTCTTTCCAGTGTTGTGGGATTTTACCCTCCTCTAGTGATTTCTCATATATGACCTTTAATGGGTGTACCAGCTTGTCTTTACACTCTTTCATTAGGTTTGGATGAAACACATCGGGGCCATTAGTCTTTGATTGCTTCAATTTATCTATGGCTTTAGTGATTTTTTCTTCTGTGACGACTACATTCAACAACTCGTCTTGGAAATTTCTGTTATCAAATTCAGGTAGGGGATCATTTCCTTCATTTTCAAATACACTGGTGAAATGTGTGTTTAGTAAGTCAGCTCTCATTTCATCATCAACTGCCAGTTCACCGTTTGGCTTTTCAAGACAACCAATACTTGTTTTTGTTTTCATTTTCGACCTAATATAACTCCAGAACATTTTACTATCAGTGTTAATCTTTGCAGCTAAGTTTTTTTCGAATGAGTATTTTTCTTTGCGAATTTCTGATTTGACAGAGTTGCTGGCTTGGCGATATCTTGCATAATCTTCATCTCTTTTAGTGTTCTTAAATCTGAGCCATTTTGATTTTTTTGTTTTTATCGCTGACAGGCATTTCGGACTTAAGTGCTGTTTTTGATTCGATGATCCATGGGTAATCTTTGTCTCTGGTATGTTATTCTTCGCCACCTTTGAAAGTTTTTCATTAAAGATCTCCCACGAAGCCTCAACATCAAGACCAGCAAATAAGGTCGACCAATGAATGTGTGATAGCTCATTGTTTATATCGTCATAGTTTCCTTTTTTAAAGTTTAGCTTGTTTGATGATGGTTTTTTGATAAAGGTGTAACATTCGAAATTGAAAAGTAATGTAATATGGTCACTTGCTCCTAGTGCGGGTAGTTCTACGATTTCACTCACCATATTCTCCTCATTTGTTAGTACTAAATCTATAAAACTGGGTTGTTGGTTTATTCTAAATCTTGTTGGGGTTCTTACATGTTGGTATAAATAACTATCCTTTACACTTTCAATGAACTTAAAGGGACATTTCATTCCAAATTCAATTTTTTAGAGTATGTCTTGATGCCAAGATTGGTTATTCTAATGAGTATAAATACTATTAGTTTTTTTAAGTTGTTGCCAATAAGCGAGAAACACGCATTTAAAGTTGAGACATAATTGATAAATTGCATATAAATCCGAACTGTTGTCCACAACAATTTGTTCAATTTTAACACAAAAATATAAATTTCTCGTAAACGGCGCAATATTTTGGCTTGAAATTTTCAGGATTTTCATAACAAAATATGCTCTTTCAGATAAAAATAAAAGTGAAATTTGTGGCAAAAAATTCTGAAATGTCACTTTAAATGCTATATGGTTTTCATTTACTGAACAAGTGTAATTTTCCCAATTGATTTCCTTCAGATTAAAGTCACCAGCAATTAGAATATGGCTGTAGTTTTCATGATTCAATCCACTTATTAGTTTTAGGAGTTTTTCATTATTTTCGTTTGTATTGTTGGGACTACGATATATACAGCCTATCAATAATTTATCATGATCTTGAAGTTTTAGGTTACACCAAACAGAATCCTCATATTCAGTTTTTAATTTGATTTTGTTGTTATATTAAGTCCTTCATGAAATGACATGTATCTGCCACTGGCACCAGAACTGCAAAAAATTGTTTGTTTTTATCTCTAAAGTTCAATAATAGACTTTAGAGATAAAAACAAACAATTTTTTGCAGTTCTGGTGCCAGTGGTATCTGCATGCACGGATCCAGAGGGGACCCTGACCCCCCCTGGAATTTGGCGAAAAAGGGGTTGAAGATAGGATGACTCCCTCGGAAAATTACCTGGATCCGCGCTTGATTTCTCTCATTTTTCTGTCAGAAATCTTGTTCAAATTCTCTCATTTTTCTTTCAGAAATCTTGTTCAAATTGGAAAAATGAGAAAAATCTCACTGGGAAGTATACTTTTGAAAAAGGGGTAAAATTTCTTCAGACGTTCCTTTGAACGCATTTATTTTACATTGATCGGGAAGCAAGTTTCTTCAACTTATTTTGATCCTTCTCGATTGAGCTTCCTGGAAATTCACCAGTACTCGCGCCGAATGTGTGGGCCATTGAGAAGCCATGAACAACCCCCGCTTCTGGGGACCAAACTCGGAACCTCTTAGTCGCAAGGCTGACGCTCTACCCCTCGACTACGGACACCAAATTTGCAAGTTTTTTTTACAAGTTTTCATTTTGTTTTGGCTGAATGAGATTTTTCTCACATGAAATTCTGACTGAGTCCCTGCTTTATTTTCTTCAGACGTTACTTTGAACATATTTAACCCTTTCCCAAACAAGAACTGGTTTTGACGTCCCAAATAGAAAATGCTTGGGAAAACATTGAAACAAAAGAAGAAACTGCTGATAACTAGCAGTTTCTCCTTTTGTCTCAATATTTTCTTAGCTATTTTCTACACAAATTATATCTCTAACAACACCAATATTGTCATCTGTAGACGCTTTTGAATAGGACCACCCCAAGAATTTGTCGTTTGGGAAAGGGTTAATTAACATCAATTGGGAAGCAAATTTTCACAACTTATTTTAATACTTCTCGATTTTGCTTCCCCAACCACACGTATAGTACTCACAATGAATGTGTGGGCCAAGGATGAGAAGCAAAGAAGCAACCACCGCTTCTGGGAGCATAGGATCGAACCCCAGCGGCGGATCCAGGATTTCTGTAAGTGGGTTTCGAATATAGTCATACAAATAGGGGGTTCGTTTTCCTAGTATTACTCAAATGTGACTGAATTCCTGCATGAAAATGAAAGAAGTTTAGTGATAGTGTACCCAAATTTATCTTTATAAATTTATCTTTATAAATTCAGCATGTATTTTGATGTGTAGTAGAGCTCTTTCAAATTGGAACAGTATAATTTTTTGCTGTCATGGAAAAGGTTACAGTTGGAGGATTTTTTTCTGACAGTCAATACATTTGATTCATTTCAGAATGCCATTCAAAAGAGCGGGTGAGTCTGTGACCTCTGACCTGAATCATGGCTGAAATGGTAGACCTATACAGTAGTAAGTATACAAAACTGAATCTTGGTTCAATGAATGAGCTGGGATCAGTTTAGAAAAGGCCCTTAACCATATTCCAAGCTAGTGAAAGACCTGGTTTTGTCCCTTGCCAAAAGAGTTTGAGAAAGTATTGAAAGTAAGGAAATGCTGAAAATCAGTATTTTCTCACTTTGCCTCAATATTTTCTGAGCTATATTTTACACAAATTATAAGTTCATCAATCAACATCAATTCTGCTGTAGTAGCTTTCAAATGAGAACAGTCCAAATTTTGGCCATTCAATTTTGGGAAAGTTAATCCTTTCCCAAATGGCAAAATTTTGAGGGTTTCCCATTTCAAATCTTATGCTGACAACAAAACGGTTAATGATAAACTATTACAGGTAAGGATTTTATAGTACAATAACAATATAGCCAGAAAATAATGAGGCAAATGGAGAAAATGCAGGGGTAAAAGTTTTCAGGCATATGCCTGAAGTTCAGGTTTTTGAGTATTCCAAAATGCCCCATTTTCTCGATTTTTACTATATAAATACAGACTTTTCCAGGTTTTCAGGTTTTTCAAAATTTTCAACTTTAACCCCTGAAAATGCTGATTATCAGCATTGTCTTCTTTTGTCTCAATGTTTTCAAAAGCCTTTTCTACTTAGTACTAGGATGACCAAGGCCTTGTTTGGGAAAGAGTTAGATTAAAGCATATAAGAAAGACTTTTTAGCTCCACTAGCCTTTCAGGCCAGCGGGCTATTGTCATGGCGATGTGTCCGTCGTGCGTCAGTGCGTCCGTGCGTGCGTCCGTAAACTTTTTCTTTAAAAATCTTCTTCTCAGAAACTACTGGATGGATTTCAACCAAACTTCACAGGAATGATCCTTGAGTGACCCTCTCTCAGATTCCTTCAAAGGATTTGGATTGAACTAGAATCACCTGAGTTATCTGCCCTTGAATGTCAAAAATAGCTGATTTTGACTTTATTTTTACTCTAAAATCTACAAATATTAACCAATCAAGACAAAACTTGGACAGAATATATATCAGCATAATATCCTGCCTGGATGTAATTTTCAGCTTAATTAGAATTTTATTTTGTTTCCAGATCACCTAAGTGTAGGCTTATCAGAACCCACTTATCGTCGGTGTAAATACAAAACCTTGTATGCCGATTTCTGCGATTTTCAAAGTTCAAAATTGTATGTCCAGTAAAGACAATTGGCATAGGTTTTGATATATTTTCACTAATCAGTATTGATGACACATTATTTGTAAATTTATAATATGTCAAAATTTCAAGTAAAACCTTTCAGTTTGGCAAAAGTTATTACACTTTGTTCCTTCCCTTTTAGAAATTTCCAAAAACGACATACAATGTTCTGCATTTACAACGACGATATGCTGCAGGACAAGAAGAAGCTATTTAGAGATTACATGGATTCAGATTAGATTAACCAATGCACAGGCTGGTCTGGAACCATGACAAGTTCAGATACGGCTTTAACTCTTTCCCAAAACAAGACCTGGTTTTGACGTCCCTAAGAGAATGTGCTTGGGAAAACATTGAGACAAAAGAAGAAAATGCTGATAATCAGCATTTTCCCCTTTTGCCTCAATATTTTCTGGGCGAAATTTTCCGCAAATTCTGTCTTTGTTGTTGTACATTGTGCCACCTTCAGCAGCTTTCAAATTGGACCACCCTAAATTTTTGCCATTTGGGTATGGGTTAATCCTTTCCCAAACGACAAAATTTTAGGGTGATCCAATTTGAAAGCTGCTGCAGATGACAAAATGAGGTTGATAAAGATAAGATTTGTGTATGATACAGCTCAGAAAATATTGAGACAAAAGGAGAAACTGCTGGTTATCATCAGTTTCTTCTTTTGTCGCAATATTTTCCCAAGCCTATTTCCTTAGGGACGTCAAAAGCAGGTCTTGTTTGGGAAAGGGTTAATATAACTTGTTTTGGTTTATCCATTTATTGATTTTATTATCCCCCGCCGAAAAAATTTTTCGGGGGGGATATTGTTTTTGCCATGTCCGTCCGTCCTTCCGTCCGTCCGTCCGTCCGTCCGTCCGTCCGTCCGTCCGTCCGACATTCGTTTCCGCGCTATTTCTTGGGAACTATAGACCGGATTTCGATGAAACTTGGCACACAGCTTCACTACAAAGAGGACATGCGCATATCGTCGGGGTTACCCGGTTCGACCATTGAATTCAGAGTTACTGCCCCTGACTGTTTAAGCCATATACATACAGAGTGATATTCGTTTCCGCGCTATTTCTTGGAAACTATAGACCGGATTTCGATGAAACTTGGCACACAGCTTCACTACAAAGAGGACATGCGCATATCGTCGGGGTTACCCGGTTCGACCGCCGAATTTAGAGTTACTGCCCCTGACTGTTTAAGCCATATACATACAGAGTGATATTCGTTTCCGCGCTATTTCTTGAAAACTGTAGACCCGATTTTGATGAAACTTGGCACACAGCTTTACTACAAAGTGGACATGCGCATATCGCCGGGGTTACTCGGTTCCACCGCCGAATTTAGAGTTACTGCCCCTGACTGTTTTAGCCATATACATACAGTGATATTCGTTTCCGCGCTATTTCTTGAAAACTATACACCGGATTTCGATGAAACTTGGCACACAGCTTTACTACAAAGTGGACATGCGCATATCGTCGGGGTTACCCGGTTGGACCGCCGAATTTAGAGTTACTGCCCCTGACTGTTTTAGCCATATACATACAGTGATATTCGTTTCCGCGCTATTTCTTGGAAGCTATAGACCGGATTTCGATGAAACTTGGCACACAGCTTCACTACAAAGTGGACATGCGCATATCGTCGGGGTTACCCGGTTCCACCGCTGAATTTAGAGTTACTGCCCCTGACTGTTTTAGCCATATACATACAGAGTGATATTCGTTTCCGCGCTATTTCTTGAAAACTATAAACCGGATTTCAATGAAACTTGGCACACTGCTTTACTACAATGAGGACATGCGCATATCGTCGGGGTTACCCGGTTCGACCGTCGAATTCAGAGTTACTGCCCCTGACTGTTTAAGCCATATACATACAGTGTGATATTCGTTTCCGCGCTATTTCTTGAAAACTGTAGACCCGATTTCGATGAAACTTGGCACACAGCTTCACTACAAAGTGGACATGCGCATATCGTCAGGATTACCTGGTTCGATCGCGGAATTTAGAGTTACTGCCCCTGACTGTTTTAGCCATACACATACAGAGTGATATTCGTTTCCGCGCTATTTCTTGAAAACTATAGACTGGATTTCAATGAAACTTGGGTCACAGCTTCACTACAATGAGGACATGCGCATATCGTCGGGGTTACCCGGTTCGATCGTCGAATTCAGAGTTACTGCCCCTGACGGTTTAAGCCATATACATACAGAGTGATATACGTTTCCGCGCTATTTCTTGAAAACTATAGACCGGATTTCAATGAAACTTGGCACACAGCTTTACTACAATGAGGACATGCGCATATCGTTGGGGTTACCCGGTTCAACCGCCAAATTAAGAGTTACTGCCCCTGACTGTTTTAGCCATATACATACAGAGTGATATTCGTTCTGTTGAAGCCATATACATACAGAGTGATATTCGTTCTGTTGAAGCCATATACATACAGAGTTATATTTGTTTCCGCGCTACTTTATTGACAATGAAAATATGTTCGGCGGGGGATATCAATTCAACGAATTTGCTTGTTGACTACTGTACTTAACAAGTCTTACCTTCTTTGATAGTTAAAGCTTCACTTTCATGATGAGTCAGAGAAGTTGGCTTTTATTGATTGCGTGCCATGTATCACCGCAATTTGATTTTGAGTGGTTTCAGGTGGAAAATGGTGATACAATTGATTTGAACACTGCACTTAGATCATTTGGAATTAGAGCAGTGACTTCTTGATTTCTATACCCAGCCGCTGCAAATACCCTATATGACAAAAATGTCACCCGTCAATGGTTTGATATCATGAACCTATGTGGGGGAGCAGTTTGAGGCTTGGTTAGGGTGTTGTGGTAGTACTAGTATGAGAAACGACTGGAATCCATGGTTAGGTGCTCCAGCTGCCGCAATATGACCTTAGTAGTTTAATAAACCAAGCAATAAACCATCTTGATTTCTATGGAATTAAGTTTGTCATTAAGCTGTCCTTTGAATAGTGCAGATTCTTATTTCTGTAGACCTAGACAGACATTATAAGTAATAATGTCTCCCCTGCTGACTTCAAAAGAATTGTGTCACTGTCAAGCGTCAGATAGTAATAAGTGCTTAGGGTATTTGTGTTTCACACACACACACATGTATGTAATCTTTTTTCATGTGTTTTACTCTACAGTTTGTGATCTATGTGGAGAGGACCACCCTACAGAACAATGTCCATAGTTACTCAGTGTACCCGTGGAACAACAATTGGGCAATTATATGACCAAGTAAGCTGGGTTCACCTTAATGCATACACATTTATGTTACCTTTCCATGTGTTTTATTCTCCAGTTTGTGATCTATGTGGAGAGGACCATCCAACAGAACAATGTCCAGAGTTACTCAGTGTACCTATGGAACAACAATTGGGCGATTATATGACCAAGTAAGCTGGGTTTACCTTAATGCATACACATTTATGTTACATTTTCCATGTGTTTTACTTTACAGTTTGTGATTTATGTGAGGAGGACCACCCTACAGAACACTGTCCAGAGTTACTCAGTGTACCCGTGGAACAACAATTGGGCGATTATATGACCAAGTAAGCTGGGTTCACCTTACACATGTATGTTACATTTCCATGTGTTTTACTTTACAGTTTGTGATCTATGTGGAGAGGACCACCCAACAGAACAATGTCCAGAGTTACTCAGTGTACCCGTGGAACAACAATTGGGCGATTATATGACCAAGTAAGCTGGGTTCACCTTAATGCATACACATGTATGTTACATTTCCATGTGTTTTACTTTACAGTTTGTGATCTATGTGGAGAGGACCACCCTACAGAACACTGTCCAGAGTTACTCAGTGTACCCGTGGAACAACAATTGGGCGATTATATGACCAAGTAAGCTGGGTTCACCTTAATGTTACATTTCCATGTGTTTTACTTTACAGTTTGTGATCTATGTGGAGAGGACCACCCAACAGAACAATGTCCAGAGTTACATAGTGTACCCGTGGAACAGCAATTGGGCGATTATATAACCAAGTAAGCTGGGTTCACCTTAATGTATACACATATATGTTACATTTCCATGTGTTTTACTTTACAGTTTGTGATCTATGTGGGGAGGACCACCCTACAGAACAATGTCCAGAGTTACTCAGTGTGCCCGTGGAACAACAATTGGGCAATTATATGACCAAGTAAGCTGGGTTCACCTTAATGCATACACATTTATGTTACATATCCATGTGTTTTACTTTACAGTTTGTGATCTATGTGGGGAGGACCACCCTACAGAACAATGTCCAGAGTTACTGGGAGTACCCGTGGAACAGCAATTGGGCGATTATATGACCAAGTAAGCCAGGGCTTTTGTAAGGATTGGGGGAAGACACAGGACGCTGGTACTGGTAGAAAGGGGAAAAATCACATGCGGTATCCCAGTTTTTGGGAAAATCATATGATATAGAAAAAGTGCACTTGATAGACTAAAACCCTCTTATACCCCACAGTGCCACTACTGTAGACTTGAGAACAAGCAGTGCTAATTTGTAAAGCTCCAGAAATTGTGGAAAAGCTTTCATTGTTATTTTATTTGGGTTTTTAGTGTGATTTTTGAAAATATATCTTGGGGAAAAATTATTTTTGGGGGAAAAAATTGCATTATTTCTGGAGGGGAAGACGCTGGAAGCCAGTGTCACTTTCTTAAGGGGAAAAACCCTGTAAGCACACTTCTTCTTAACCATTTCTCATCTATGTGAGATTGCAGCTTGAGGCTTGTTGCTGCATGATTTGGACTATTTCAATGAGTACTCATGACATAGGATTTAATGAATATTGAAATATACTTCACATTTTAAAAAAGCTATCACCACCAGGAATGTCTGCAGAATAATTTGAAGCTGTATAGGCAAATTGTATGATTACCAGTAGACTTTGAAACACATGTTTTCATAATTTCCTCTGTAATCACTATGCTTTTATTCACAATTTACTTGTGAAAAAAAGCATATTGAAAACATAATAGATTGTTCATTTTGAGCAATTCAATCTTTTCCCGTAATGGTTTATATTTTCTTTTCAATATTTTTCAGAGCTCGACTAACCTTACCAAGTTGTTTAGAAGTGATGGATCAAAGGATCGGCTACAACGGTGTGTACGCGAAGGCTCATATCCCAGCCAAAACAACACTAGGGCCGTACGAAGCAAAGAGAACCACACATGTATTTGATGATACTGGCTTCTTTACACTGAAGGTAATCTAACCCTTTCCCAAATGACAAAAATTTAGGGTTGTCCAATTCAAAAGCTGCTACATATGACAGAATGGATCTTAATAAAGGTTAGAATTGTGTGTGATATAACCAAGAAAATATTGAGGCAAATGAAGAAACTGCTGGTTATCTGCAGTTTCTTCTTTTGTCTCAATGTTTTCACAAGCCTTTTCTGTTAGGGATGTCAAAACCAGGTCTTGTTTGGGAAAGATTTAATTTAGCATCACTGGAAAGTTACCACCCAATCTGATTAAAGTAGGGTGTTACACACTCACTCACTATCAGTCTTTTGATTATCATGCAGGGGGTGGGATTGTTCCTACGTCAATAGGATCCCGTCCAGATGCCTGGCTAGCTGCACGCATGGCAGATTTCACGTCCACTCTCCATCTCTTCCTGTCATGGATGTTGGTAACTGAAAGGCCCCAATCTCTCGCATCTCTTTCTGCTAGTTCTTTCCAGGATGCCTTCGGTCTTCCAGCAGCTCGTTTTCCGGTGACTTCGAGTTGGTATGCCGTTTGGATTGCGCCATTGGATCTGTTGACATGTCCATACCAACGTAGTCGTCTCTCTCGTAAAACTATCGACAGGTCCTCAAGGCCGAGACGCACCAGTAGCTCGTTTGACCTGACAGAGGCTATGTCTTTGGGTTTTATGTTACACATCTGTCGAATCATAGCCCTGTCATTTCGTTGTAGGCGGTGCAGGTTTTGCTTTGTCAAAGCCCAGGTTTCACTGGCGTGGAGCATGGCGCTTCTTACACATGTGTTGTACACGCGGCCTCTGGTCTTGTGTGACAGGTGTCGTGATGTAAGTACTGGTGTAAGGTCCCTGAATTTCATCCACGCAGTCTTGACCCGTGTGATTGTGGCTAGATCACAACCCCCAGCTGCAGACAGAGTGTCCCCAAGGTAACAGAATGACGGTACAACTTCCAGGTTGTTGGCTCTGACTTTGACCTCGCTCTGTGGTCTGCCATCGATTGGACGAGCAGTTCCCTGACATCTGGCACATCTGAAATCTTGATTCGCTGTCAGTCTCTTGAGCCCGCTGCATTTCTTGTGCACCCACATCTTGCATCCTGCGCATTAACCTTTCCCAAACAAGACCTGGTTTATACGCCCCTAATAGAAAAGGCTTGGGAAAACATTGAATCAAAAGAAGAAACTGCTGATAATCAGCAGTTTCTCCTTTTCTCTCAGTATTTTCTATGCCATATTTTACACAATTTCTATCTTAAATCACATCCGTTTTGTCATTTTTGGCAGTTTTTTAAGCGGACCACTTTAAAATTTTGTCGTTTTGGAAAGGGTTAACATCTGACAGGCACCAGTTAGTGGTCATTTTCTATGACCCTGGGAAAACCAAAATTGGTTATATTAGCTCTAACCAATTGAATCTAAATAGTGCCATTTGAAGCATCTGATAGAATCTTGATGAATGAAAAGGTAGGAAGTGGGCGATTATTAGGGATGTTGTGATTTTCATAATAAAAAAATGTTAATCCAGTGTCGGTCAACAGGGTTTCCTAAAACCCCAATATGGGTTTTTTTAACCCCCAAATTAAATCTTTTACCCCCAAATTTTGCCAGCAGCCTTCTATGTTTCCTATTAGATTGGGTACAAGCATGCTGAAAAATCATGGTTTTTACCCCCAAATTTGAAAGTCAGTGGAAACACTGGGTCAATATACATGCTGTCAAAACTGTCAAAATTAAAACTTAATGCCTGAAAAAGGATACACTTAGATGAAATTGTAACTCTGTGATATAAAGACATCAATTCTATATTTCTAGGTAGTGTCAAAGTCTGGCAATGTTGTTTGTCTCGACACCACAGACGAGAATGAATGCAACTGGTTATGTTTGGTGCGGCCGGCTGAATCTCTGGAGTCACAGAATTGCCGGGCATACCAGATAGGCTCGAACATTTACTTTAGTACGATGCACGATATTAAACCTGGTGTGGAGTTGCAAGTGTGGTATACACCGACGTATGCTAGAAAACTTGGCAAATCTGTAACACCAGATTTGTCTAAAGGTATGGTTTCAATTATTTACAAAGTTAGACAGGATTTTTATGTCCCAATAGAAAAAAGAAGAAGAAATACTCCAAATTTATAGATAGATTTTGAGAAAAAAAAACACAGAATGATCCCAGTCATCTGATCTTGGGAAGTTGGGAATGTTGTTAGGGTTTTGTCAAACTGAAAGCTGTTGTAGGTAGATGAGGAAACAAAAATTCCTGAAAATAGAGTGCTGAAAACTTAAAGTATAGCAATCATGGAGGGAAAAGGAGAAAATGATTTTGATCATTTTCAATGATTTTGAGCATTTTCTACCTTTCTCTCGAGGTTCCACATCTAACATTCTGTCAGCTTTATTGGGAAAGTGTTAATATAGTTTTGCTCTCAGCTTGCATTTATTAGATCTTATGGCTTTCTTCAGCTCTGCTAGGCCACAGGATAGAAGCCATACCAGCAGATATAGTACCAGAACCTATAGACCAGGGTGAACCAGATGACGCATCACAACAACAACAACAACAACAACAACAACAACAACAACAACAACAAACTACAAACAGTATGGTGGTCAATGCCTTGCAAGAGAATGTAGGTCATCAGCGTTTCTTTGCTTTTCAACTAAAACCTCGTATCTCCAGCTTGTTTTAAGCTGCAGTTACGAGGTTTTCGTTGAAAAGCAGCTCAATTTGTCAAATAGCAGCTTTAGACCTCTACATAAGATGGAGTAAAGGCTTTTCAAAATGCAATATTTCATTTATTGCTCATCAAACACTATGTTGTGGGAACTGATTGGAATTGTTTCATCAAGACGATTCCAATGAGTACCCACAACATATGGTTTGGAATTGAAATAAGAGAGTTAGAATATCTACATCCCCACTTATCTGTAGCTCTAAAATCAGCTTTTGGCAAATAACAGCTTCAAGTTTTTCTTGTTTTAGTCCGTGAATGTCCTGGAAAGCATTGATAGAAAGGAAGAAAGTTCTGGGACCAGTTTTAAGACACACCTTTGTCTTACTGATGTCTTACAACAGGTTTAGGACAAGAATCTTGTATCACTAATCTATTAAGGCTTAGGTAAAATGATTGTTGTTTTAATGGTTTCATGAGACAATTTGAAGACAAAAATATCTCCTCTTTTCTGTACACCTACATATTTATAAAACAATTATATTTCTATATATAGACTGTTTTATTAAAAAAGACACAATTCTAATTACTGGTAGTACACACAACAAGAGGTATGAAGAACAAAAACAATTATTTTAATTTCGATAAACACCCCTTCTTTTACATATCTCTACATATTGCCACTTTTTATCGAAAACCTTGAACTGCAGCTTGTTTTGAGCTGCAGTTTTGAGGTTTTTCGATAAAAATAGACAATATATAACATGAAAACATTGTGTTTCTATATATAGACTGGTGAAATAAAGAAGACCATCGCCTGTCCCCGATGTGGAGATGCCTTCTCTTCTCAGAGTTTGATGGTTCAACATTTACGTGACCACGTCCATGCTAGTGGAACTCATCTGTCCGTCTTTAAGAAACGAGGTCCAGGAAGACCGAGGATTCATCCCATTCAAGGTAGGTTTAGTTGAAACATATTGACACCTTGCAACAAAAATCTTTTAACTGCAGCTGCAGTTACAAGGTTTTTGTTGAAAAACAGTGATATTTGCTTGCTCGTTGTTGAACAAGAAACGCAGTCCAGGAAGACCCAGAATACATCCCATTCAGGGTAGGTTTAGTTGAAACATATTGGTGCCTTTCATTAAAAACCTTGTAACTGCAGCTTCTTTTTAAGCTGCAGTTACAAGGTTTTTGTTGAAAAGTAGCAATATTTTGCTACCCATTTAACTAGAAATATGGTCCAGGAAGACCGAGAATACATCCCATTCAGGGTAGGTTAGTTGGAACATAATATTGCCTTTCAACAAAAACCTTGTAACTGCAGTCTGTTTTAAGATGCAGTTACATGGGTTTTGTTGAAAAACTGTGATATTTTGTTGCTCATTGAATTAAAAGCGCGGTCCAGGGAGACTGAGAATTCATCTCATACAAGGTAGGGTTTGTTGAAATACAATTTGGAAGATCCTTGAATTAATCTTTCCCAAACAAGACCTCAAAAATAGGCATGGGAAAAAATTCGGGCAAAAGAAGAAAATGCTGATATATTTAACTAGATCTGTTAATTTTGTTGTGTCGCAAGTAGTAGCTGCTGGTCAAATGGAATATGTGAATAGCCAGCTTGTGAAAAAAAAATAGTCTGGAGTTCTTTTGTATGATTTGATGATTTTAAAAAAAATCCACAAGACTAACAGAATACTCTTTAACAACAAAGTGGCTTTTTGAAAATTTGAATCTGTTATAACAACAAAAACGTAGGATAATGAATTATAAGAAAATGTTCTATTGTGTATATTTTCAGATAAGAATACATTTTCAAATCATTTGAAACGCAAAAGAGGACGTCCTAAAAAGGCTGATATGATTAAAAGAGAGCCGGTAGCTGATTTTGCTGAAAACTCAGAAGATGACGAAGATGAGGGTGCAGCTGATGATGATACTTATGATGAAGTAGTTTTTGGTGAGGCTGATTATGACATTGATGAGAGCATCGAATCCAAGCGGTTCAGGATTGATGAAGACGAGATAGATGATAGTACAGACAAGGATTATACGCCTCTGTACCTTGTTACTGGTTCTAGTGTACGCAAACAACCCGCCAGAAAAAGGAAAGGTAAAAATTCACTTCTGGCAGAGAATTATGTTGTTGGAAACACCAGAAAGAAACATGTACCACAAACTCCTGTCAAACAAGATGCAACTGGAGCTGAAACTACCGGGAAAACTGAAAGCAACAAAGGAGAAGTTGAGAAAAGAAAACGAGGAAGACCAAGATTGAGTGATCTGGTTAAGAATGCCTTTAATATGGATCATAATAAAAGTGAAGTGGTCGCTGATAAACTGAATAATGCCCCACACATAGTTAGTGGTAGAATTATTGATACAAATTCATCAGGAGATATAACTGATAGTGCAGCGCTTCATAATGAAATTCAGGTTATAGAACAGGAATTTGAGTCTACAGCTAATTCTGATAAACCTTTGAATATGGACGAAATACCAAATAATGTTAGTGAGGCAGCCAAAGTAGAGCATAACAAATTGTCCATAGTGGATGAGGAAAGCATAGTGTCAAATTCAAATGGTGATTCTCAAGAACGAGTTGAAAATGGTAGTGTATCCAATAGTGATAATGAAGCAAATGATATGCCTAATCAAATGATGGAAACAGACATTGCAGATCAAACTCATTCAGATACCATATATAACTCAAGAGTCAAGGCATTACTTCAACAAGATTCCAGTTTAGAAGTTCATCAGGAAGAAGCAAGTAGTTGTTCAATCTATTTAGAAGAGACAAAAGCCAGTCAGGATTATGAGTCTGAGAGTAATGGTATTGAAATGGTTGAAAATGAAATTGAGCAACGTGAAGGAGCAGAATTACAAGTAGAGGAAACTAATGAAGAAAGTATTGCAGATGAAATTTTTGAAAATGATGAAATTGATAACAGCAATACAGATGCAGCTGCTCTGGATAACAATAATACACCAGTATCAGAAAGTTTATCTATACAGGAGCTAAATATGATGCGTGAGACCAAGTCAGATGAAGGTCCTCATGTTTGTGACATTTGTAAACAAGAGTTCAAGACAAAAATGTACTTATATAGACATATGGTCATGCATACTGATATATTTAGATGTATTCGCTGCAAGAAAACATTTTCCCGTAAAGATTCGTTACAGAAACATGTGATGAAGTGCTGTCCTGATCATGCGGAAGGTTTGGGTATTCTACACTGTGAGAAATGTTTACGAGTGTTCTCTATGGAGTCTGGCAGACAGAAGCATATGTTGAAGTGTGAAGCAGCTGTTTGTGGGGGATGTGGAGGGAGATTTAGAAACAAGGAGGCGCTAGAGGAGCATACATGTAAGGGGGAGGCGTCTACGGGTAAATATAGCTGCAGTAAATGTGACAAATCATTCCAGTCTCTACACTACCTCAAACAACATGCTCTAATACACCAGAACCTCTACACATGCACCAGATGTAATAAAAGTCTGCCATCACAGGAGCAATTAGACAGTCACACCCTCACATGTCAGGCTATTGAGTCCATCAAGCTCCTAGGTCAAAGTCGTTGTGAACAATGTGATCAAACTTTTACCAGCGCTAAACAATTTAGAGAGCACATGCTGTCACATACTCATCCTTATCAGTGTGGTGAATGTTTTCGACGGTTTGTGAAGGTTGGTTCTCTCTCGAATCATGAATGTACTAGCAATGGTGAAGCTGTGTCTTGCCAGGTTTGCTCGAAAGTATTCAAAAACAAGGAAGGACTAGAGCGACATATAAATGACAATGATTGCTTGAGGTACCAGTGTACGGCTTGTCAGAAGTTGTTCCACTTGAGGGCAGATGCTCGTGATCATGAATGTAATCCTGACATACCAGAAGTAGACCGTAAAATTGTGTATGCGTCGGAAAATCAGATGATGTGTAATGTTTGTGGTAAATCTTTTTCAACTAAAAGTAATCTATTGAAGCACATGCAACTTCATGGGGAGAAGAATCTACTCTGCCCTCATTGTGATAAGAGATTCCATCTGCTTACATATCTAAAACAGCATATTCAAGGTGTTCATTTCAAACTGGGTAATTGCCAATGTACAGCTTGCGGTAAAATATTCAAGTCCAGGTCTGGTTTCAACCAACATAAAGCAGTGTTTCACAGTGGTAAAAACATAACCTCCTATCCATGCAATGATTGTAGCAAAGTGTTCTACTCTAAAGCAAGCCTTAAAGCTCACATGTATACTCATTCAACAGTTAGGAATTTTAAATGTGGTGATTGTGATAAAACTTACAAATTTCCTGATCAACTCAGCAGGCATAAACTAGAGCACAAAGGGACACGAGTAGGTTGTACATACTGTGACAAAGAGTTCTCACAAAAACACTTACTGAAGAGACATATACAGATCTACCATAGCGGCTATGTGTATGTATGTGGGTTATGCTCATCTAAATGCCTACACAGACACACTCTAGTTAGGCATTACAAAAATAAACACCCAGAGTCATCAGCACTCCTTACACAAGAAGGGTATGTCAACGGATTGTTAAAACATATAAGCAAACTGCCAGGATACAAACCAGATGAGTCTGAAGAAATGCCAATCGAGGATGCACAGGATGCCCAACAAGATGTTTACAACATGGATGCAACAAAGGTACTGCCTGAAGAAGCTGTTAAAGCATTAGCGAGTCTGTCAATGGGAACTTGTACAATGGAGGAGTACCAGATATTGAAAGATCAGGGTTTGATAAAGTCTGATGATATCGTTGATCAACAGAGCCTAGGGATGACAGAGAATCAGACGCTGATTGTTTCTGAAGACGGGAACCTCATAACAGGTACAACATCAAATCAATTGATGATACCACAAGAACAACAGATAATACTGCCTCAAACTGAAAATATCGTGAATACAAATGTACAAAATCAGATAGGCTTGATACAGAACCCTGATGGTACTATTAACATTAATGATATACAAGGTCTGCCACAGACCCTGGAGACATTGGAAAGCAAGGATGGACAGATTGTTATCTTACAGATTGTTGAAGCTTCCGACCAATTTACAACAGATTTTAATCAAGGGGAGATAATTCAGCAGTTTCCTTCAATAGTGCCAGCTGAAACAGCTGAAGAAGCTGGCACTATTGTTGGAAACCTGAAGGACATTGTTAATGAACAACCTGTTGTAAATGGACAACAAGTTATAAACATACAAGATGTTGCAAATGGACATGAAGTGCTAAGTGACAATACACACCTTGTTGAGATAGTAAATATTCCTGAACCTTTAGAGGCCACAATTATAGGACAAAATGAAGCTCAAATCATACAGGTTCAGAATGATACGGATCAAAACATGGTCACAGATCAAGAAATAAATTCGGCAGATTCTGCTTTAACTCACAACAATGAATTACATATACTGACCAACGAACAAGCAGATAATCTAGTCAGGCAGAACGAAGAAGGAACTCAACAAATCCAAATTCTAACCACCGAACTTCCAAATACAAATACTTCAGTTAGGCAAAATGGTGAAGGAAACACACAAATCCAAATTATGACCACCGAACTACCAGATACTGCAGTTAGGCAAAATAACGAAGGAACTCCTCAAATTCAAATTTTGACCAATGAATATCCAGATACTTCAGTTCGGCAAAATGACGAAGGTAACACACAAATCCAAATTCTAACCGCCGAACTACCAAATACTACAGTTAGGCAGAACAGTGAAGAAGTATTACAAATTGTAGAAACAGTAAACACTATGGAGGTCATAGCTGAAGAAAATATAGTCTCTGAAGATACTGAAAATACGATTGTTGATCCAAAAATAAGTGCTCATGATGTGTTAGAAGCCTTACCTAATAATGTGACGTTCTTCTACGCCAATGCTTAAAAATACAATGGCTCAACTAATGATTTTTAACAAGATTACCAAATTCAAAAATCACATTTACTTGTCTATTTTTTTTTTTTTTTTTTTTTTTTTTTTTGACATCAAAATAATTTTAGATAAAAAACGATGCTTAACTTTATTTTTATCCCCTGATTTGAGTTCTCTAATAGAAATTGTTTAGGAAATATTGTGGCTTAAGAAGAAATTGCTGACAACCAGTATTTTCTCATCTTGCTTCCATATTTTCCGTTACTGTGGTGTACACACAAATTCAATTTTGTAAGACCTTTATTTTGTTGTCTGCAGCAGCATTCAAACCGGAGCAATCTAAAATTATGTCGTCAAAAGCGTTCAAGTTGGAACAATCTTAAATTGAGTTAGCATTAAGGCCTGGTCGCATACGTGATTTCGCATCCATATCACGGAGCATGTCTAAAATAGAAAACGGGACCCATGCAGTATATTTTGGACGTGATATGAACGCGATGTGGACGCGGAAACTTATGTGACTAATTGGCCTTTAACCCTTTCCCAAACGACAAAATCTTTGGGTGATCCAAATTCAAAGATGTCGCAGACGACAATTTCAAGTGCATGGGATCTAAAATTTGTTGGCCTGTTTGGGGTAAAAACATTGTGGGAAATGAAGAAATTGCTTGTCACAAGCTATTTCTTCATTTTCCACCGTGCTTTCAAAAGTCAATACCTTATAGGGACTCGAAAAGAGTCATTGTCAATGTGTGGTAATGCGTTAAGTTGTTACGTACTCAAGTTTTTGTTTTAAGTTTTCATATAGATCTTTTATAATGAAATAAATATGAATCAGTTTCTGGAAAAGGGAACCGGACCTTTATAGCAATAGCAATGAATTGCTTAAAATAGACCAAAAGTACGGTTATGTTTTGATAAACCGGTGGTGTTGTTATAATATCTCGTAACTACGGCTTGAACCAAGCCGTAGTTAGGGGATTTATAACAACACGCACGAAATACTATTTGTTTGTCCGAAATTACGTCACTGTTAGCTGGATAAACTCATTCCCTGTTTAGACCACCATGTTTTCAGATCAGCCTATGCCTTGATGCAGTCTGATCAGGATCCATCCTGTTCGCCGAGAGATAGACTGGGTTTCAGTCTGATCATTTTTCCCTCTTTTACTTTTTCCGGTCTAAATATCAATATCAATACGATCAAAAACGCAATATGTAACGGGTATCAAGCTTTCGTGTGTTATCTCACGGTGGTTAATCACATGACTCAGAATTTCACAAAATCGTCGATATTTTTGTTAATACTTGAGCAATTTGAATTCGGTTTGAAGCAGAGAAGATAGACAAATGCCAGGAATAAGTTGGGCGTGGTTGACTTTTGAAATATCAACTGATAAAAAAGTTATTGAAGATCAACCAAAATTTTGGTTGAACTTCAATAACTTTTTTATCAATTGATTTTTTAAAAATCCACCACGTCCATCTAATGCGTGATGTCTCTCCACCTTTTCTGCTTCAAACCGAATTGAAATCTGTCCCATTTTAACCAAGTTATTGAAGATTTTCTGAAATTGTTGAATAAACTATTGGAGAACAACATGGATCTTGATCAGACTGTTTGTATGTAGAGGCTGATTTGAATCTGTGGTCCATTTTCCATATCCTGACAAATTTATTATATGAATTTGAAATCCATGTTACATCGAATTTTAATATTAAAGTTATTGATTAAGAAGTCTGCCGGTCGTTTTCAAAGTATTATATCCCCAGAATTATGTTTTGTAGCTAGGTTTAAGCCTTTCCCAAACTGTAAAAAATAGGACTGTACAGTTCTATAGTTTGAAAGCTCATACAGACGACAAAATTGGGTGTTGATAAAATATGAGTTTTGTACATGAACACCACAGCACAGGAAATATTGAGGCTTAAAGAGGAAATGCTGGTTATCATCATTTTCTTCTTTTGTATCAATGTTTTCCACATCATTGTCCGTCAAGGACATCAATATCCATTCCGCTCGGGAATTGCGATTGCAATACCTGCATCCACTTTTGGATACCTGCAAATACCAGAGCATCATATCTAGATAAAAGAAAATAAAGGCAGTTTAACTTTGTCAATTTAAATCCAAACCCTATATACATGTAGTGGGTACTCAGTGGAATCGTCTCATCGATGGAAGACGATTCCAATGAGTACCCATAAAATAGGGTTTGATTATTATATTAATCAAATTGTATTTGGAAAAGCGGATAACGCCTCTTATCTGTATATACACGGTTGGTAATCACGTGACTCAGAATTTCAGAAAACCCCTCAATATTTGTGTTAATACTTGACCAGTTTGAATTCGGTTTAAAACAGAGAAGGTGGGAAACTGTCAGGAATAAGTTGGACGTGGTGGATTTTTAAACAATCAGTTTATAAAAAAGTTATTGAAGATCAACCAAACATTTTTATCAGCTGACCTTTAGAAAATCCATCACGTCCATCTAATGCGTGATGTCTGTCCACAATCTTTGCTCCAAACCGAATTCAAATCGGTCCCGAATTAATAAAATTATTGACGATTTTCTGAAATAGCAGTATCACTTGATTATCCACCGTGATATAGCTATGAAAGACCACGATTATCAAGACTACACTAATGTGAGTCTGGTCTGGATCAATTGGTACAGTCTCAAATCTTGGCCTCTCAACAAAAACCTCGTAACTGCAGCTAAAATTAAGCTGCAGTTACGAGGTTTTTGTAGAAAAGCAGCGAAATGCTATATTAATAGGGACCAATTTTCAGATCAATTTTGATCTGTCTACAATTGCGTTGAATTTTGTTCTAAAAATAGACTTAGTTACCGTTGGTATATTGATAAACCGTCAGTGTTGTTATTAAATCTCGTAACTACGGCTTGCATCAAGCCGTAATTACGAGATTTTATATCAACACCAAAACAAAATACTACTTGTTTGTCCGAAATTACGTCACGATTAACTGGACAAAATCGTACTCTATTTTGTCGTCTTGATGAACAGGTCCTAATTGACAGAAGTAGCAATAGACAAAATATCGTTGTTGTTATTGCAAAACCTCGTAACACCAGTTTAACCTATTACCACACAGTGACTCCTTTTGACTCCCCACAAAATAATGGCTTTGGAAAACATTGTGGATAATGAAGAAATTGCTTGTGACAAGCAATTTCTTCATTTCCCACAATATTTTCTACCAAAAAAGACCAAAAAAATGTAAAATTTCATTCACTTGGAATTGTCGTTCGCATCATCTTTGAATTTGCACAAGTCTGAAATTTTGCCGATTGGTAATGGGTTAATCAACCTGGAGTTACGAGGTTTTGCAATAAAACCGACGATATGTTATTCTATCTTTGGAAAATGTCCTTTTCCGAATGGAAAATTTCGTAAGATAAAATTAAAATGGTGGTTTCGACATTTACTTCTTTTATCTCAATTCTTTGGAAAGCTCATTGATAAAAGAAAATGACACCAAAATTTCGGGAGTGTAAAAGCGCGTTCCCATTGCCGACCAAATCAACTCGATCAAGTGATCAAGTACTGATCGAGCTTGGTTGGCAAGAGTGATCGGGAATTAATCGACAAGAAATAAAGAAGAAGTCGTGTAAATACATTTGAGCCAGGATCTGGAAAAATGTCCCTTAAGGCTTTTGAGCCCAACATGGATCCAGATCTCCTGTGCATACGCACAGTCTGATCAGGATCCATGTTGTTCTCTAATAGCTTCTTCATGACCTATAGTTACTTAAAGAGAGCAGCATGGATGCATATTGGACTCAATTTGACAACAGGCTGATCATGAAACTCAATTTTTAAAGGGGGAATAACACTTAACATCTTACAAATTTTCAGAGAACTTTGTGCAAAAAATAAATATATATTATGAAAATATGGCCTTTAAATTGCATCTATGCCAAATCTTAGCTTTCTATCTTGTGTATTGGCTAGGATGTTGACGGATTTAAAACCCCATATGTTTTATTATCATAATTTTTATCCCCCCGACAAAAAATCATGGGGTTTTAAATCCGTCCACATCTAAGCCAATACACAAGGTAGAAAGCTAAGATTTGGCATAAATGCAATTTAAAGACCATATTTTAATAATATATATTTATTTTTTTGTACGAAGTTCTCGGAAAATTTGCAAGATGTTAAGTGTTATTCCCCCTTTAAAAATGCTATAAGGGACGTTTTTCCAGATCCCGGCTCATTTGATCGGGTTTGATCGGGGAATTGAGGCGATCGGGTTGATCGAGTTGATTTGGTCGGTAATGGGAACGCGGCTTAAAGCGACATATCTTATCGCGATTTTGGTGGGCGTCATTTATTGCCCCTCCCCCGAAGCGGTAAATTGTTACCGATCCAATCGTCCTTCTGGATGAACAATTCAGACATTTGACAAAAAAAATCTCTGTCTACTAGATAAGTCATTTCTAAATAACCAAATAAGATGAGCAACGGATCTGATCTAGTGCGCTATATTGGGTGCGAGAAATACTAGAGACGCATTCTGACGCGAATCAGGCATAGCAATATCACTGGAAAATTAAATTGTTGAACGCGACATTGCACATCACTCAATCAATTAATATGTAGCTAGGGGCTTTGATTAAATACTGTACTAGTTCTGTTAATTGCTTCAGCCGCTCTTACAACCGGTCGTACGTGCTCCTGCGTGCGGTCTGCGTCTAAAACGTACGTGTAGTCGTGCGATGAACGCACGCGCAACGTACGATTTTGGTGGACGCAGACTGCACGCAACAAAGAATTGACTGGACAATTCTTTGCTACGACCATTCTGCGTCTTTTAGAACGACAGGAGCACGCAAAACAGAAGTACTGAGTACGTACGACAGGCGTGCGTGTGACGCAGGGAACATTATACTGAAATTCCAGAAAATTCACAAAGAATGCGTACTTTCATCGAAAGAGATTCATACTTTTGACTTGCTTTGAATATAAAATATTTTGAGGCGCTCTTACAACCCGCTGTGCGTCTATAAATCGTGCGATTTTGCAGAGTTTTAAAACGCACGATTTATAAAGACGCACGACGGGTTGTAAGAGAGGTTTTAACCACACACATTCTATTCTTTCGATAAGACAGGACCCTAAGTTACTTCTGTTGCTTTCTGAAATGGCTTTAAGGCTTTAAACTCGGAGGTGCCTATCTATTGGTTGTTTGGAGAGAAATTTACATTTTGTCGGTGTACATCAAAACCTCGTATGTCGATTCTTGCGATTTTCAAAGTACAAATTTGTGTCCCCAGTTACAGACAATTCTTGCAGGTTTTGAGATATTTTACTGATCAGTATTGATGACAAATCATTTGTGAACAATATGTCCTTTCAAGTAAAACATTTCAGTTTGGGAAAGTAATTACAATTAGTTCCTTCCCCTTTGAAATTTTCCAGAAACGAGATACGAGGTTTTGCATGATTTACAACGACGATTTGCAACTCATTTCAATTTCGATATATGCGAAGTAAGCTTGAATATACCGTTATTTAAACATATTAAACATACCAAACAACGTGAACTTTCACAAGTCAATAAAACTAAAACTTGTATTATTCTCGTTATTTATGCAAAAGATTTTCAAAGATTTGCCGTGGGCGGATTTATTCAGTTTTTGACAACCACCGTAAATTTGTCTATTGGATCCTAATTTGTTTTTATCTACACCTATAGGCCTATAGTTTGTTAGCTTCATACGAGAATGGGACTTGTTGAAACTCCGTACATCAATAATTCTATTTATGGCCGATTTGAAACATGCTAGAAGCAGAGAATGCGCAAAATCGCGGGGAATATGCTGACTTCCATTCAACATCACAATGTCATGATAAAACAGCAATTGACGTTCAACCAAAATTTGGTTGGTCGTCAATATCATTTTTATCATGTTTTGTTTTTAAGATCCACCAACTCCAGATAATCTTTGAATTTTCCCCCTTTGCGTCAAACCATTTTCAAGTCGGTTTCGTTTTAACAGATTTTTTAGGGTTATTTTTCAGCTATCATTGAATCACATGATTCAAGGGACATTCCTGTGTGGCAGGTAGTATAGACATATCTGCATGCTGTCTGAATTTAGTTATAAATGACCCCTCATGATCCTACTATGACACGCAACAAAGAAGGAGATCGGTCCATAGGGCTACATAGGTCTACACTCAGCTTTTAATAGTCCAAACTTTCCGAAATGTTCATGCTATGGCAAAAATATTGGCAGAAATCAGTATGTACGGAATTAAACAAAACGTCGTCTTTTCTGTTAAAACCTCGTAAATGCAGCTTGTTTTAAACTACAGTTACGAGGTTTACGTAGAAAAGGGACGAAATGTCCAATCAGACATATCTTGGCCAACATTGCCTTATGTTATGCCTACTGCGCGTTATTATTGTCTTTAGAATTTATTATTAAGAAAATGTTGACACATGACGTGTCAATGTTTTTTACATTTATTGCTACAAGTTCTTTCATTTGAGAAAATTTTGAAATGGTTTATAACAACGATTAAATGTTAAAAGAGCGTTGACCTGTTTAAATCTCACGCATGTCTGTGATCGAGTTTGATGTAACTTTCTTTTTTCCTCTAGTATATTTCATCGTTGAGAGGGCAAAACCGATTTTTGTCAGCTTTTCAAGCTGTAGTTACGAGGATCTGATCTCCCAATAACGATTAACTTAAATATTTTATCTGTAGACTAAATCTTCTATGTGTTTGTCACAAATCCTAGTTTTATCGACACCCACTCCTGAAGACTTTTGCTAATCGAACCCGCCTGAACTGTTTTTAGAACTTACCGTTTAGGAAAGGATCAAACATTATTGACCCTCGTTTTGTCAACATCTTTAACCCATTACTGCACAGTGACGCCTTTTGACTCCCTCACAGGAAAAAGCTTGGGAAAACATTGTAGAAAATGAAGAAATTGCTTGTGACAAGCAATTTCTTCATATTCCACAATGTTTTCTAACCAAAAATGGAAAGATTTTTTAAGTTTCATCAACTTGAAATTGTCGTCTGCAACAGCTTTAAATTTGGAAGAGCCCAAAATATTGTCGTCTGGTAATGGGTTAACTCGAAGTACCTTTGCGGGAAACCACTTGACATAGCACTTACAGAAAACTTTCAACAATTGACCCCTTTCCACATTCGTTTTAGTCCGTACCCGCAGAACACTTCCGGTAATCCGAGTCTTCTCTGACGAAAATTTGCTCTTTGATATTTGGATGTCGTTATTTAGCGTTGTCCCATTCAAAAAACAAAAGAAAAGTCCGACACAGCGACATAACTTGTTTCGGAATTTTCTTTAGTTTTTAATGGGACAGCGCTCTGATGTAAAAAGCGACATCCAAATAGGCCTATCAAAGAGCGAATTTTCATCAGAGAAGAATCGGATTAACTTCCGGTGGCAAACAATGGGTTTATGGGAAATTAACATTGTAATAGATCTATAGGGAATCTAAATAGTTTTAAACTGCATCGTTTATCAATGTAAGAATCGGAAGATAAATGACGGAAGTAAAGAGAATCTTCGCTTTTTCCGATTTCCACAAGATCAACGCAAGCACAGAGCATGAATAAAGGCAGTGAACAGGGATTAATTTCGCATTTTGCCTCTAAGGACGACCTCCGGTGGCTGTTGTGTGTGTGTGGGGGGGGGGGGGGGGGTGTCTAAGTGGAAATAAGCTAATTCTGTTCATCATACCCGACAGATTTGAATTCGGGTTGAAGCAGTGAAGTGGGAAACACACCAGGAATTCGCTAAATGTCGCTACTCTTAAAATCAACTGAAAAAAATATTGACGACCAAGTTAATTTTTACTTCGTCATTGATTTTTTTTTATCAGGTGATTTTCAAAAAACCTACCACATCCTTCCGCCTTCAAAGTATTTTCAAATCGGTCGCGTATTTATATAATTATTATGATATTATAATTATTATAATTAAGATATCGCTGCTTTTCATCGAAAACATCGTAACTGCAGCTTATTTTAAGCTGCAGTTACGAGGTGTTCGTTGAAAAGCGACGGTATATTTTCGTAATTGTGTCGGACGATTCCCTGCTATGAGTACTGCAAGTGCAGGCCCGTAGAAACAGGGAGGCTAGGGAGCTTATCCCCTCCGCCAACCACATGGAATTTAGCCCCCTATATTCAGACACTAGAGCTTAAGCCCACCTAATATTAAGTTGTTTCATACGGGCCTGAAGTGTCGATGGGAAGTGAAATTCTGACCCCGCCCTTATCATGGGGAATATAAAATTTACGTTTGAAACTATGAAAGAATCTCGATATAGAAATGTTATCAGACTGCTATTATTTCAACAAGGCATGCACCACTAGCTTAACCCTCTACCAAACAAGACCTGGTTTTGACGTCTCTGTTAGAATTAGCTTGGGAAAACATTGAAACAAAAGAAGAAACTGCTGATAACCAGCAGTTTCTCCTTTTGTCTCAATATTTTCTGTGCCATATTTTACACAAATCCTATCTTTATTAACATCCATTTTGTCAATTGTGGCAGTTTTTGAAGTGGATCACCCTAAAATTTTGTCGTTTGGGAAAGGGTTAAAAAGGGACAAAAATGGAGAACCAAGAAGACATCAACTATTTTGTCGTCTGCAACTTCTCCAAAATTGGAATTCCAAAATTGGAACATTTAACATTTTGCTGTTAGGAAAGGGTTAACTAGAAATAGGAAATATTGGCCACAATAAGTACATGTTCACGTTTCGTCTAAATGTTAAAATTAATCAAATGTATAAATATAAGAGTATGGCTTTGAAACCTTTAATATATTGAATCAAAATGTTTAGATATGGGATATTTTCATTCGTGACAAAAGTTCCAAATTTGAGGCCCGTCTTCTAGGTTTAATTAAATACAAATCAAATGTACATGTACATGTACGAGCTACTTTCACAAACAATATGTACAAACAATTGCTTTCCACGAACCATACTAGTTAAGCAAACCTTTGATAGAAAAAAAGAAACGGTTCACAGATTCAAACAATGTGATTATGCGTTTTGTTCATAACATTAATCTAATCAATTTGCTAATTCATTCCAAATGTAACGCTTTTTGACGCTCAGAACTTGATTTCAAATGCAAAATGCCTTAATTTCCAACAACGATTTTTATCCAGAAAGACAAGGAAAAATGAAGAATTGTTTGAATTTTCGATTACCTATGGTATTTTTGTTATCTACTTCGTACTTCTAAAATCCATTAACATTATTAGCTTTACAGACAAAATTTTAATGACAACACATGTAGGCCTACTCGAAAAAAGAAAAAACGGTCCATCCCAACTTTAACCCTTTTCCAAACAAGACCTGGTTTTGGCGTCCTTAAAAGAAAAGGCTTGGGAAAACATTGAGGAAACGAAGAAATTGCTGATAATCAGCAATTTCTCCTTTTGTCCCAATACTTTCTGAGCTATATTTCACACATATTTAATCTTTATCAATATCCAAGTGTCGTCTTTGTCAACTTTCCGATCAGATCACACTAAAGTTTTCTGTTTGGGAAAGGGTTAACTGTTTCCTAGATGATAATTCATCTTGAGAAAACGTTGTGGTAAACACAGAGAGAAAATATAGAAATGTTTTTGCTCTGCAACTTTCTCTTTTTCCCTTTCATTTTTAGAAGTTTATCGTTGGTGCTATTGTAAATCCTCGTAACTACAATTTTAATTAAGCTCTAGTTACAATGTTTTGCAATAGCGCCCACGATAGAGTAAGTAGTGTAGACAAGACTTTGATGTTTTAAGTTTTTAAGCCTTAGATAGTGTCGTGTGGAAAAGGGTTAGGTAGTCGCACCACGAGAATAAAGGGCCGAATGAAAGACAAAATATAGGTGCCTTGGTCTGTATGCATACTCTGTGTCGATAGACCAAAACCAAACCTTTTCGCTTATTGTTTCGATTTTCTGTATTTAAACTATGGCAATAGCCATTTTATTAATTTTAGTCCGAATGAAATAGCAATAATCAATTCTGTTTAACATGTAAAATTAAATCCCAATTATATAATGTGACAAAGAGCAGATAACCGTATATGCCTGTTCTAATATGGAAAACATTTAAGAACAACGAGAAATACATGTGTTAAAAGAATCTTCTTTAAACTTTTTGAAAACATGTTCATATTAATGTTTAAACAAAGTCTTCTTTCGATGTATTTTCTAGTCGATTTTTAAGATCAACATTTTGTGTGCCGTGTGGCGAAACATGTTCGAGGCATTACAACATATCAACTCAATTGAACACCCACGACTACAATTTCGGAGTAGCAACCGGCATAGGTTAGTCTTGTTTTCTTCAAAATTTAATAAAAATTAGAAAGATATCTAGCTATTGTTTATAAAGATTTCTCAGAAGATATTATATTGCAGAAAAATACTAAATAGGGGTCCAGCATCAATATCATTTTATTTATGTAAGATAGAAGCAGTTTCTGGCTGAAAAATTGTGATGATGGTATGGTCATTTAATATATAAAAAAATAAGTTTGAAAAAGAATTTGGCGCAAAAATTCATAGCATGGTTACATGTATAAATTTGAATTCGGTATTTTTTATTTAGCCGAAATCTCTACTATATTCTTACACCATGACATGGTTATTTTCAAGTAATTGTACACTTAAAGACACTTCTAACGCAACACTTACATTTTTCATCATAATTAAGTAAATAAAGCAGTATATTTTAAGAAATTTTCAGCAAATATAAATCAACTACGTTTACATGTTTTCTGTAAATTTCATAAAAATCGATTTTTCCTAACATGAAAAATATTTAGATTTTTCACCAAGACTCAAATATGAAAAGTCACAAAACCCCAGAATTTTGCAGAATTCAATAGCATCGAAGCAGCGTCACCAAATTATGCTCATATCTCGAACCACTGCTTCATAAGATTGGATAACATGCTTGCACGTGCGAATCAATACTAGAATTCAGTTGCACCTATTTTGTTAAAGCAATAATGTTTTGTACGTGTCAGCATTGCACAAAATCATAAAATTTGTTACCAGACATTAATTTTTCGCCTTTATGCCCCAAGAAATTTTAAACAACTGGAACAGGAACTTAAAGCGGACGAGTTGAGAATTATCCCGCAAAAATTCATCATCAATTATGCTTTATCAATGAGAAGTGGTGTCTTCGTGTCATTTAGGTCCATGACGGACACACAAAATGTTTGCAGAATGTCATAAACGTTACTACTGTTATATTACATGAATAACATGGATTTACGTTATCAGATCGTACTCCTTTTTTTTGCGACTTTTTGTTTTCCAGTCATATTATATGAACTGCAAATTCGATCATTTTTACTCAATATTTCTATATGAAAATTACACAGATTATGCTATTGTGAATGAATTAAATTTGTTGAAAATTTGATGAAAACTGGTTCATTAAATTTCAAGTTATTACCAGAAAGATAAGTGTTGCGTTAGAAGCGTCTTTAAGTGTATATATTTGGTTGTTTGGCAGTTTCAACTCTACTACATAGAATAAGATGTGACCCATTTCACTTTTCACATGTAGATCTATCTTTTTCTTTTGCTGGTTAAAATTGTCGAAAACCTCTCTTTGGCCTTATTGTGTGATTTTAATCTCTAAAATTGTATTTTTATTTGATTACATATACCTTGAAGCCGGGGGATTAAAACCCACGTTAAATGTATATGTATTTCACAATAGCTTGACCACATGGGATGTAAGACGACCTTGAGAGAATCGTAGCCTTCGATCGTATGCCTATACAGTCATGTCCGTACCATAGGAAAATGATTGGCCTGCAGCGACGGTGATTGTACAGAGGGCCTGGTTTTGATGTCCATGGTCGAGAAGAAGAGCGTCGACCTTGTGATCAACAGGTTCTGAGTTCGACTTCCTGTAGCGGAAGTTGTTCTTGTCTTCTCATTGGCTCACACATTTGGCGCGAGTACAGGTGTATTTTCAGGAAGCAGAATCGAGAAGGATTACAATAAGTTTAAGAAACTTGTCTCTCAATCGATGTAAAATAAATACGTCCAAAGTAACGTCTGAAGTAACGTCCAAAGTAACGTCTGAAGAAAATTCCAGGGAAAGAGGGAAAATTCCAGGGAAAGAGGGAAAGTTTAGACTCAAACGTCCGAAAATAATTCCTCATACGGGTGTCAAAAACAGTACTTATTGTTCTAGAAAATGGTTGAAAAGTATGATAATGAGTGATACCATCTTTAGATTAACATTTAAAAGTAGAAGTTTGGGGCAAAAGTAGGCGATTTAATCTCATTTCACAATTAATATGTGAAACCATACAAGTGCGTCACGAAAAAAGGTGCGATCTTTGGAATCCCGAAGAGTAGCCTACAAAGTGTAATCAACCTGCACTTTGTTATGGCTCTAATTGGAATGTGTTGCTGACGACAAAATGAACTGTATGAGCTTTGGTGTAGTAAGATCTTGAACGAAAGAGACAATGCTAGTTGACTCTATTTTCTCGTCTACTGCTTTCCAAAGCTGACTTTATGGATTTTAAAGACAGTTCTAAATATCGGAAACCATCAAAGTTAACGTACATGTACATACAAGCATGAACACAGTGACTGGGTACGGTTAACATAAAAAGGCATAAGCCTGACTTTGACAGAAGTCTTGCAGTCGGTTTGTTTTCTTTCTTTTATTTTTGTTCCACTCGCAGCATTATTCAGAAGGTTTTTGTCCTTGGGTAAGACATAGCAGAGTCCAAACCTACTAGACTTAGTGTTCGACCTACTTTTTGGAAAAAATGAAATTGCAGTATTTTTGAAAATTACGGCGCTATATTTCGCATAAACAGGCTGTCGGCTAGTTTATGTGACGTCTATACATAGCCACGCCTCCGTTTTTGATGAACCGCTAGCGAACACTAAGTAAGATAGAGTCTGTATAGTAGATTCTACGCGGCATAAACATTCAATGCGCTGCGCGCATTTGAATGTTTATTTCACGTACAATCTACTTTACAGCCTCTATCTCATACTCACTGTTGATACCTTGCAAAGCGCCTTCATGATTTGATTAACGAACTTAATTTCACAAACCTAAAATGAAGTGACAAAATTTTGAAAGCTCTCGGCGTCAAGCAGGATACAAAACATAACCCAGAAGGTCACTTTTTGCGTATTTAGTGACAAAATATATAAATTACTTATCACAATAGACAAGATTAAAGTATTGATATATGCTGACCTGGTCAATTTTCCGCATGGTCAGGCCGCTTCGGCCGATCGCTATATAAATCTCGGACAACGGTCATTAAGCTTTATTGCAGTTTTAAGGGTTCGTATTTTAGGTGGAATTTAATGGTTTTATTTGCAGAGGATTTAAAATTTCAATGTCACTTGTCAATTTGACCTTTTTGTCTTTTCCCTTTCTTTCTTTCGTTCTTTCTTTATTCTTTATTTCTTTGTTTCTTTGTTTCCTTCTTTCTTTCTTACTTTCTTCGTTTCGTTCTTTCTTTCTTCTCTTTTTCTCCAAACTCGCTTTCATTCTTACATTCTTTCTTTCTTTCTTTCTTTCCAAACTCGAATATCTGATTCCTACAATATTATATTATCTGTACAGTTTAAGCACATTCACAATTTGTTTCAATCGGAACTAGATTCTATACCGAAAATATTGACTATACTGGAACAAATTTTTCTCAATTAACAATTAACTCTGTATATACACTTTTATTGTCCGCCCTATTCCTTCATCTTTATGTCAACCAAATACTTCGGTGTCATTCCTGGCAACGGAGATTGACAAGGTTATCCGGATTTTTAAAATCCAGATACCCTCGTAAATTTTCGTCGTTACGGAAAATGACGAAAGAGGAAGCGAAATTGCACGAAGTGTTTGGTATCTAACCATCGGTGGAATACGTAAACGACGCATTTTGGTGACATTTTCTCAGAAAGTTCCTAGTCATCTGAACTCGCGCATAAAGTATGGCTTTTGCTATTTCATACTGCGTTACCTAAATATCACTTTAAAAAAAGCGACAAATATTGTGACTTTGGCACTTTTCTACTTAAATACTAACCGTTTACCCTTTCCCAAACAAGACCTGGTTTTGACGCCCCTAATTGAAATAATTAAGGAAAACATTGAGACAAAAGAAGAAAATGCTGATAATCAGCATTTTCTCCTTTTGCCTCAATATTTTCCTAACTATATTGTTTACGAATCCAACCTTGATTAACATACATTTTGTTGTCTGCGGTAGCTTTTAAATAGGAACACCCTAGAATTTTGTTGTTTGGGAAAGGGTTAAATGTTAAGTTCAAGACTAATATACCTACATTATACTATACAGAATGAAAATAAACTTTTCGTCATCATCAGATTACGACCTCATCCGAGATTAAACCAACTACATTCCTTCAGTATTGCTTATCGTTCATGGCAACGAAGATACCTTTTTTGGGATCGGCGTGTCTCGCTTAAAATCACGTCTTGATATATTAACTTTTGTGATCGATTTGCTAATGGGCAAGTTTAAAAAAAATGTGGCCATTCACTTTTTACATGCCACGGCTTTTACAGAGAAACATATTCAACCCGATCAAAGCTAAAAAGATGTGTTATTGTGTCTATATACTGGGTACCAAGTTTAAAGAAAATCGCTTCACAAATAAAAAAGATATTTCATTAAAACATGTCAAAAATGTCAGGAGTGAAACGTTTTTGTGTGACACTTAACAGTTTTACCAAGTTTCTAAGCTATGGTAAATAAAAGACAGTGACAGGATACTACAATAAGCACTTGCAATTCATAAATCAACATGTGCATCATCATCTTAGTTTTTTTTTTTTTTTATCTTATCTTCACTGGTTTTTAATTAGGATGTGGAGCCTGTTTTATACAATACCCCTCTGAATTTTATGTCAGGAGTGAAACACTTTTATTTTTCAAAATGTGTTCTCATTTTTGTCTATTCAGCCAGAAATCTACCACAATTTTTTAGGAAGCCATCAACCTTGTGGGCATTCTGCACTCTACTTTTTAGTGATTCGTGGGTTACAATTTCTCATATTGTGCAATATATATACTGTCAGGAGTGAAACGCTTTTTTGTTGTCATTTTGCAAGATTGTGCACACAATTTTAGCTAAAAAGTAGTGAACATGAATTTAAAATATAATTTGGGCACTGCTTAACCATTTAGAATAGTTTTTAGCCACCCTAATTAAGAAATCTGGATGATATCCTGTAAAATTAGCTGTTATTCTTAACATTTAAATGTCACACTTTGGTCACATTTTTTTTAAACCTGCCCTAATACAATTTTAGCAAACGTTAAAAATGATATGCAAAAAATGATATGCAAAAGCCTGCTCAATAACATTTCAGAACTAATTCGAATTTACAACAGTTTCAAAATCATCATAATTGTGTCATTTCATTGCAGAAGGGATCACACAAAACATCCAAACATGAAGTTATCCGTGGTGTGTCTAGCCACCTTATTGGCCGTGTTCCTGTCCGTCCAACTCAGCGATGGACGTCCATCCACTAAACGAGAGAAGCAACTCTCTAACCTGATGGATCTTGAGAGAAGGTTGTTGATGCTCGACTTGGAGGAAAAGCAGAGAAAGGGCGGGGACAGTGATAGCAGAGAGGATGACGAAAATGCGGGAGGAAACGGAAGACGCCCGGGAGGTAGACCCGGAAACGGTAGAAAACCGGGTGGAAAAGACTGCGATAAATCCGAGTCCGGATCTGACGGTTCTGTATCAAGTGGATCTGATGGCGGCGATTCTGGATCTGATGTAAGCGGATCTGAATCTGACAGTGGATCTGGATCCGACTCTGGAATCGATTCCGGATCAGATTCCGGATCAGTAAGCAGCGATTCCGGATCAGACTCCGGAAGTGGGGATTCTGGTTCCGATGGCGGGGATTCTGGTTCTGACAGCGGCCTCTCTGACTCCGGTAGCGGATCTGAGTCTAGCGGTAGCGACGTTTCTTCTGGCGGATCCGATGATGGTTCCGGCTCGAGTTCGATGGCTAAAAGAGACGCTAAACAGCTCTTAAAGGTAAGCCCGATACGTTTGTGTATGTCGCTGCTTTAAACAAAACCCTTGTAACTGCAGCTTTAGACAAGCTGCAGTTACGAGTTTTTTTGTTGGAAAGCAACGATGTGTAATTGACCAAACGCCAATCGACAGATCGCTCCGCCCAACATAGAATTTAATACAAACAATGGACATATGTTCGTTTATAGGGAACGATTTTATCCAGTTAATCATGAAGTAAATTCGGACAAACAAAGTAGTATTTCGTAGGTGTTGTTATAAAATTTCGTAACTACGGCTTAATTTAAGCCACAGTTACAAGATTTTATAACAACACCGACGGTTTATCAAAACATACGCTAAACCTACAGTTGTCGCCACATCGTATGGCACGTGTTTATGTTTTCTTTATCGTTCAATTACATTTGAACAAAACATAAACATTGTGCCATACGATGTGGCGACAACTGTAGTCTGTTTTACACACAATTCTTTGCAATTGACCAAACGCCGACTGTCAATGAAAAACATCGATTAGCTAATGGACGATCACAAAAATGTTATGCCCCAATTGTTCATCGTTGCACGTGGTTTTGTATCGATTTATCGACTGACAATCAAAACAATCGACATACCAATGGCAAAGAATTTTGTGCTAACATTAGACTAGGTTCACAGTTATGTTTTGATAAACCGCGTCGGTGTTGTTATAAAATCTCGTAACTACGGCTTAAATAAAGCCGTAGTTACGAGATTTTATAACAACAACTACGAAATACTACTTTGTTTGTCCGAATTTAAGTCACGATTAACTGGATAAAATCGTTCCCTATTACCGACCACATGCACATTGTTTGCCTTAAATTCTATGTTGGGCGGAGCGATCTGTCGATTGGCGTTTGGTCAATTGGTATATCGATTGTTTGAATTGTCAGTCGATAAATCGATACAATAACATGTGCAACGAAGAACAATTGGGGCATGACATTTTTCTGATCGCCCATTGGCTAATCGATGTTTTTGATTGACAGTCGGCGTTTGGTCAATTGGGCGGAGCGATCTGTCGATTGGCGTTTTGTCAATAATTGTGCTAGATGTGGCCCTTCAAAATCTGCTCGTTCATCTAATAAACACGTTGGGGCGTCCGTGGCCGAATGGTTAGAGTCGCTGACTTAGGATCACTTGCCCCTCACCTCTGTGGGTTCGAATCCCCCCAGGGACGTATGAACTTTCATGTGAGGAAGCTATCCAGCTGGCTTGCGGAACGTCGGGTGCGCACTTGGGGTCTTCCTCCACCATTCAAAGCTGGAAACAGGTCAAAAGAAGGGAGTTCCTTCCTGGGCACGCCCAGTCTACTACTCGGTCATATGGGCAACCGGCAACCGAGGATAAATAAGCTAAACACACACAATAAAAACGTAGCTTACATGTACACGGCCACCAATCCCTCTCATTCATTGCAAAATGCTATGAGCGAAATCTCAGAAGAGGGACTTCCGGCTATGAAGAAACGGGACCCATTTTGAGTAAGTAAACACACGTTGTTACTTTAAATCGGTTATTTTGCTACTTATGGGTTGACTCTCAAAAATCGGGGAATGCTATTCGATGGGGTAATGAATAATGTGTTATATTGCCAAAGCCCTTTGTTCTAGCTTACCGAGTAAACTTGCAATTACTTTCGAAGTGAGTGCACACACTTATGTTTACAAACAAAACGACACATAAACGACACATAAACGACTCCTACGGCGCTATCATATGCATTTTTCGAATGAGACATGTTCAGTTTACTATTTTATGGTCTCTTTTAGTATTCCGCACGTACGATTTTGAAAACCTTTGTTTATTTATGAGAAAAACAAGTACGCAATGAAGAAGAGCAGTAAGCTATGAAGAAGCGAGAGTAGCTTTGAATAAAGGGGACCAAGCTATGAAGAAGCGCGGACTTCATAATTCTTTCTTGGCGCTCACTTCTACTGAATGGTTATGCGTTTAGGAAGAATTGAGGACAGAAATTCCAATATTTTTTTACAAATTTCCATTTGAAAAATCAAATTCTAGACGATAGAACGATATTTATTGTTATACAGCTTAAACATGTATTTAATGCCAACCGGTAACTTACAGGTGCGTAGGACTGGAAACATTTTAATGGGAAGGGGGAGGCTAAAGCCCCTCTGGCTATTGTCGGAATTTTGATGTTATACACAAATCTTTCAAATTGGACCAGTCTAAATTTTGTCGTGAAATAGGCTTAATGACCTTGACCACACCAAATGACATTCTCCTGTTTTGGAAGCAGATATTGCCAGTTCTAGTGAAAACATTTTGAGAGACTTTAACCCATTAGGAGATTTATTACCAAATACTAGTAGTCTAAAACCTGGAATTTTAGAATCGGTAATAAAAATGTAATCAGAAAAGGATGATGGAACAAGAGGTACAAGAGGGCCTGCATCGCTCTACTGGCTTCAATAAAAGAATTACCCCATAAATGGGGTCTCTAGAATGCATACAAGGTTTTTCTAAGAGTTGACCCCGTGACCTGATTTTTTACCCCAGTTAATCCAATTTTATACTCGTAGGAGATTTCATCTTTAAAATTATCATGACAAAGTTTCTGGTTTATTGGACAAAAAATGTGGCCTCTAAAGAGCATACACGGATTTTATGATATTTGATCCCGTGACCTAGTTTTTTACTTAAGTTGACCCAAATTTGAACTTGTACTATATTTTATTAAGACAATCATTCTGACCACATTTCAGATTGACCAGGCAAAAATGTGGCCTCTACAGTGCATACAATGTTTTTCTAAGATTTGACCCTGTGACCTAGTTTTTGACCCCAGTTGACCAAATTTCAAACTTATCTGATATTTAATCAAGACAACCATTCTGACCCAATTTCAGGTAAATCGGAAAAATAATGTGGCCTTAAGAAAGCATACAATTTTTTTTTTAGATATGTGACCTAGTTTATGACCCAGTTGACTTAATTTTAAATATGTACTTAATTTTATCAAGACGACCATTCTGACCGAATTTCAGATTAATCGGACAACAAATGTGGCCTGTATAGTGCATACAAAGTTTTTTTTATATAAAATTTGACCATGTGACCTAATTTTTGACCCCAAATGATCCAATGCGAACTCGTCTGCATTTTCAACAGGACGATTAAGTCCTTTCAATGTTAAGTCCGTATCCGTATAAAACTTTCGGTAATCAGAGTCTTCTCTGATGAAAATTCGCTTGTTGATATTTGGATGTGGCTATTTCCAAAAGAGCGCTGTCCCATTCAAAAACAAAAGAAAAGTCCGACACAGCGACATAACTTGTGTCGGAATTTTCTTTTGTTTTTAAATTGGACTGCGCTTTGATGTAAATAGCGACATCCAAATATCAAAGAGCGAATTTTCATCAGAGAAGACTCGGATTAACTTCCGGAGGCAAACAACGGGTTTATGGGAAATTAACGTTGTATACATGAGAATTGTTACTAAAAATAGTAACAAATCGACAATCAAAACGAGGGTCCCAAAACATGCGAAGAAAACAATGACGTCGCACGTGCATTCAATATACAGCGATAAAGCGCACGTGCATTCAATATACAGTAATAAAGCGAAGTTTTAAGTGGAACAAAAATAATGAAATTGAATGAATTCGTTAATAGCCGGTAAGATGGTTACTTTATTGGATTTATAGTCAACCGTTCCCCGTTTAAAAAGTTCGCCTTTTGCCTCTAAGGACGACTTCCGGAGGCTGTCGTGTGTTGGGGGTCTTAGAGGAAGTAACCTAATTCTGACCAACTTTTAGATTGATCGGACAAAAAATGTGGCCTCTAGAGTGCATACAAGAAAAAAATAACCGACGGACGCATGACGGACACAACGCAATGACAATAGATCGACTGGCCGCTAAAAACATGTAAATAAGATTTGTTTTCATTCAAAATACATGCAATGTATCTTGTGTAGGCTTAAAATTATCAAAATGTTAGGGTTCTTATACGGTTTGCCCAGTTTTGCCTAAATAGTTTATAATGACATTGGTGTCTGCATGTGCAGGCCAATATTATTTACATAATTATATCACCATTCCAAATATAACCACATTGTATACTGAAAAGTCTTGAAGTAGGCTAATTTGGAAATTAGATCGATCTTACAATCCTAAATGTGAAATAGTATTAACAATAAATTCGTATCACTTTCCGGGCGAAAATTATAGCGAAAGGGCAAAGTTAAGAGTCAAAATCTGACGCTTTGAATATTCGAGCTCTTCTTCATAGCGTATTATATCTTCTTCATATCTAGTCCCCTTTATTCATAGCTGATCTCTCTTCTTCATATCGTATTACTTTTTTAGCCTTTTCTCTCTATCAGAAAATCAGTCATTGGATTTTAATGGATCTATATATAAGATAAAGCATTCTAAGCTTATGGGACCTGATTAGAAGGGAAAAATAGTAGTATTTAAACCATAATTTTTCGATCAATTTTGACATATCTTCAAAACACAGCACTGTGATCGCATGACAAAGCAGTTTGAAGCAAACACGGCGAGACCATGCCAAGGAGACATACTCCAAAAGAAGTTTAAATACACTCACCATCGAATAGCATTCCCCGATTTTGGATAATCAGCCAAAAACTGGCAAAATCAACGATTTAAAGTAACAACGTGTGTTTACATTCACAAAATGGGTCCCGTTTCTTCATAGCAGGAAGTCCCTCTTCTGAGATTTCACTCATAGCATTTTGCAATGAATGAGAGGGATTGGTGGCCGTGATGTACATGTAGCCTAATATTACGATTTATGTCCAACAATTTAAGAAAAATCAGCCATTTTCATGAAATATATTTTCAATGATTACATGTAAGAAATATTGGTATTTTGGGTCGCTTGTCTTCAATTGCTAAATAAAGTCATATTGTTTTGTATATTGTAAATGATAAAAAATTCTCTTTACCAATTCATTTGTCACACCAAATGTAACTTAACATGATCTTAAGTTTCAGTGAAGTATCATTCCTGCTTTTTAGAACATTAAAAATAATAGACATTTACCGTTACCAGACCACAAAATATTAATAGATCAATTTCGCCAACCTTCAATATCCTCGCTTTAAGCGACATTTACATGGTTTTCATTGAAAAGCAGCGATATAAATATACATTCATGGATATGAGATGGTATTCTGCTTGAAATCAGTCATGATATATTCTTTTAGAAAATAAAAGTAATTTTCGGAATGAGATCTATAACAAGGATAAGCTGAAGAAATTGATTTTTTTCTTTGAAAATGTTAATTCAAATCCTATTTTACCCATATTTATAGCAAATGAAAGAGCTATTGAAGGAGTTAGAGAGAATGGAAGGGAAAGGTAAAGGAAAGGGAAAGAACGGAGGAGGTTCTGGAAAATTTGGCGGAGACTCCGACGATTCTGATGAATCTGACAGTGCCTCTGACAGCGGATCTGACAGTGGATCCGACGACGGATCCGATAGTGGATCTGACAGCTATGACGGATCTGACAGTGATGAAGGATCTGACAGCGATGACGGATCTGACAGCGATGATGGATCTGACAGCGATGATGGATCTGACAGCGATGATGGATCAGATAGTGATGATGGATCGGATAGCGATGATGGATCGGATAGTGATGACGGATCTGACAGCGATGATGGATCTGACAGCGATGATGGATCTGACAGCGATGATGGATCTGACAGCGGTTCCGACAGCGGATCTGACAGCGGTTCCGACAGTGGATCTGACAGCGGGTCTGACAGCGCAGCTGACAGCAGTTCTGGTAGCATCGATGAACGAGAAATGACAGAGTTACTTGCCCTTGAATACCTGCTTCAGAAATACAAGAATAACTAAAAGGTAACGAAATATTTACTATCTTTTTTATTAGAGTTTTTCAAGTTGTGCCTACGCATTAAAATTCAATTTTAGTTAGGACCTATAAAGCATATGTAAGCTGCTTAAAACTCATCCTCGGAAACCTCCCGGTCAAAGATACGCATGCAGCGTAGCTATGATCGCTGGGTTTCCGAAGATGCTTAAAACTACAGACTAGAGTAGACTTTGATCATACTAATCAAGAAAGGCTTAGAATTTTCGTTTTTCTCTCATTAGGTTCCATACTTTTACAGGCAAATATAGTTTCATTTCTGTTTTCGTTTTAATTTGTACTGTCTCACACTACAAATTTGTTGTTTTATGAAAGTTTAGTTCAGATTTATTTTTGCTTTGTTCGAGTGCCTTTATTGTACGTGGATTGGGAAAAGATATCTTACAACTTATAGTTACCCCTCTCGATTCTCCCTTAGAACTAGAAAATACATCAATTCGCACATGTACCAGTGCATATAGTCAAATGTGTGGCCCACAGTGGGCCGATAAAAAGTCAAAGAGCAACCTCCGCGGCTAGGGTTCCAGCTACCGGATATCAAACTCGGAACCTTTTGAACGCAAGACCGACTTTCTCCCTCTCGACCGCGCACACCACAAGCATTTGTTTATTTTGTTTTCTTTATTAATTTCAGGAGCACCAACTAAACAGCCACCACCGATTTGATAAACAAAAAGTACAGCTTAAAATTTACAAAGGGGGTGTTATTTTTTTAAGGAACATATTCTATCACTTTTTACAATTATATTCCTTGGAAACAGTATGCCATCGGGTTTTTTTCAACGAAAAACTCGTAACTGCAGCTTGTTTTAAGCTGCAGTTACGAGGTTTCCGTTGAAAAACAGCGATATTAAGTGTGTTTATATACTATCATATCATAACTCGTTAGAAGAAACTCGACATTTGATGTGATTTATATTTGTTCTACTTCGAGGAAAAAACTAATGTCCACCCTAACAGAGTGAACAGTCAAAGTGGTTCTTTTGACTTTGGATTTTTAACAAGTGTATAATTAGCCTACCAGTTTAAACAACTTGTTATAAGTATATCGTTTTAACATATTCTTGTTATTTCGTATTATTTTGTATTATTATAATTATTTTAGAATGTTTTTTTTTTATATTTTTGTTATGAATTTTTAATATTCTTTAGGTAAAAAAGTTTGGAGTCTTGCAACGAATACTGAAAGAGAACAGTTATTTTTTTTTTGTTGTTTTAGTTACTATTTCGTCCCTCAACATTTATCTCTAGTCCTTCCAAAACAGGATCTTTTAAATCGGCAAATAGTTTAAAAGCGCTGATATTTTTACTGTGGAAAATCACCCAACAAAGTCTCATCCAACTTGTTTCGGACCGGAACCGAGCAAAAGAAGACCAGAGCCGCGTTCTTTAGAGCGAGATTTCTTGAGATGTATTAAGATTTCTTAAGATGTTTTAGGATAAAGCGCTCTTTTGAGCAAGATTTTTAAGACGATCACTGGAAGCTGCCATGGCTCTATACTTCTTTTGGAACCCCTCGGTAAATTCTGAAGAATCTATATGGGAGAAAATTGACCGATTTGTTCCGAATGCTCCATGATTCATAAACTGCGGAGTTCCGAATGCTCCATACTTCATACAAATAACGTCATGATGACGTCATTTGTATGAAGTATGGAACATTCGGAACACCTCGCTTAAAATTTCGGTCTCTAAGACGCTGTATCAAAAACATCTTAAGAAATCTCTAAAAATCTCGCTCTAAAGAACGCACCTCAGAAAACAAAGAAAGGGACCAGAGATGCAACATCCTAGTGACGGTTTCTACACAGAAGTAAGAAGTAAAATCTGATCTTGGTGTGTCTATAAAGGAAGGCTTGGGGGAAAAGTATTATCCGTAGGCCTTCTAGATCTATATGATTATTATATAATACAATTCCTATTTTCATCAAAATTGCGTAGTCTGCCTCTGCTTCAAGATTCAACTACATGTAGGCTATTGCAATTTTTGCTGTTAAGAAATCTGAAAGATACCAAACCAACAAAGTATTTTGTATAACTAATTTTTAGCGAGCCGGGACTTTATGTCCGTGGAGCTAATGTCACAGCCCTAGTGTCGCGTAGTGTAGTGTAGCGTCGCGTCGGCATCGCATCTCACCAAAAAACTTTAACCTGGTCTATTTCTCAGTCACTATTACAGATTCAGCATTGATATTTCACGCATGGATACTTCCCACCAAGTAACAAAATGCACCCTAATCAGGATCCAGACCGATCTCCATTCTGCATCGTATAATATTAGCGAAACTTGAATTTGAAAATATCACGGATCTTTATCTGGCTGTATTTCAGATCAAGGGAAGTTAATCATTTCCTGAACAAGACGTCGCTAACACAGATATCTTTTGGGAAAACATTGAAGAAAAAGAAGAAAATGCTGAGAATCAGCATTTTCTGCTTTTGCCTCGATATTTTCTTGAAAATTTTGTACACAAATCCTACATGTAGACACATCCATTTCGTCGTTTGTGGTAGCCTACTAGCCTAGATTTCAAATTGAACAACCCTGAAATGTTATATTAGAGAAATGGTTTGGAGTAGGCCCATTTATTGTAATTTTAAAACTGCTTTAAAACTACTACAGTGGGATATGTCTATCTTCTTGTAGTTTGATCAGGATCCTTGTTGCTCATCAGAATCACTGTACGAGAATCGAACCTGAGAATGATAATATACGGGTGTCAAGATAATCTTATCTTAATTGACTGATAAACTGATTGATTATAGATCGGGGTTTAACCCTTTCCCAAACAAGACCTGGTTTTGACGCCCCTAATAGGGAAGGCTTGGGAAAATATTGAAATAAAAGAAGAAACTGCTGATTACCAGCAGTTTCTTCTTTTGTCTCGATATTTTCCTTACTGTATTGCACAAAAAATTCATCTTCGACAGCATTTGTTTTGTCGTCTGCAGCAACTATTAAATTGGACCACCCTAAAATTTTGTCGTTTAACGCCTCTGTCATAATATTTAATACCAGTAGCTTAGAGAAAACATTCATAGAGAAGAAGGACAGACTTTTAAATAATATTTAACAACTTTTTCTTTCGTTTTTCCTCTGCATTTTAGGCTATAATTTAACATGCACATTTTCAACGCCTGATAATTATCTTTGTGAGAATTTGACGCAGTTCCTTTTGTAGGTCTAATGCAATGGATTTGGGCCCATGCCAATTGATAAATATAGATTTAGATTGGTAGCCCTCGAAAAACAACCTACGGATTTTAACACTTTTTAAACAAGATTTGTGTTTGACGTCCATAGAGCTAGCAGAATTAGATCTAGTTCGGAAAACACTGAAAGAAAAAAAAACTTGCTGAACATCAGCAAATTTTCCTTTTCCCTCATTACTTTCTGTGTTGTAATGTAGACATGCACTATTTTTTTTTTAATAACGACCTTCCAATCGTCTGTAGTTGCTTTCAAATTGGAACAGTCTAAAATGTTGTCATTCGTGACTGAGGCGTTAAACCCTGATCTATGATCAATCAGTTTATCAGTCAATTAATCAATCTGTAAAACAACGGAGAGGGATAGCCTAATTATTTTAAAAGGGATAAAATGGTTCGAAGTTAGTTGGCAATTTTGTAAGTTGGTGTTGCAAAATTACGGGTCACAAGATCTAGATCTATCATTATTTTTTTTTATATATATATTTCTCACAAATCTTCTTCAAAAATGCGGACTGATTAGTTGAATGATATAATGGAATTGAATACGCCCCGCTAAACAGATTAGGGCATCTTGTGCGGATTGAGGAAGGCTATTATCTGAACATATTCAATCAAGGGAAACAACTGTAAAGACCTACTTCACAAAATCACTGTGTTATCTACCTTTATGTCCGCTGGCTTAGATGTCAATAAATAGAACGACAAGTGACAGTCGGATCTGACAGTTCTTATTCGGACGTTCACGCTGACCTCTGGCCAATGTTCATACTGACCTACAGTCATGGCGAAAAGTTCTAGGGATATTTTGACTAGGTGGTATGTTGTCTAACTTTTTAATCAAGCAGCTTCATTATTTTCTTCCGTGTTTTCATTCGTACTCAATATGATTCGACCTTTCGCCACCAAATTGACTTGAGAGGGGCGTATAAAAATACGTGTATGTAGCACTAATAGGGAGCGATTTTATCAAGTAGACAGTGACGTAATTTCGGACAAACAAATAGTATTTCGCATGTGTTGTTATAAAATCTCGTAACTACGGCTTGATTCAAGCCGTAGAACTTTACGAGATTTTATAACAACCCCGACGGTCTATCAAAACCTAACAGTTC